>NNCF01129518.1:61045-150813 GCA_002313205.1 Laupala kohalensis
AGACTATTCTCCGAAAAGTAGTCTATGCAGCTAAAGTTATGGAAAACGACAGGCATATAAGAAAATCGAACATCAGGATGAAATCCATGTGGAATATTGTTAACAATTACACGTCAACTTCTGAAAATCGCGAAGAAAATGTTTCTTTACTAAACGATGGCAAGATCGTGTCAAATCCTCAGGACATCGCAAGTTTGTTTAATTCTTACTTCTCAGAAGTTGGTAAAATAACGAACTCAATATCTCCAAATCAATGTCCTCCAATTATATCCAACCACATACCCAATTCTATGTTCACTTCCGAAACTAACAACAGTGAAGTCATGGGAATCATCAGCTCACTAAAAAACAAATTTTCACGAGGCATAGATGATATACCTGAGTTTATGGTTAAATCTTCGTCCCACGCTATATTAAATCCACTCGTAAATATTTTTAATAGTTCTTTATCGGAAGGGGTGTTTCCCAATATATTTAAGAGAGCTAAAGTGAAACCTTTACACAAGAAAGGAAACAAACTTAATATTGGAAATTACCGACCAATATCTCCACTACACACTTTCTCAAAAATCCTAGAAAAAATTTTCTATAAGCGTCTTCTAGATTTTTTATCAAAAAATAACATTCTCTCTGATGATCAACACGGTTTTAGGAAATCATTTTCCAGTACAAGCGCCATATTTTCCTTCTTAAACGAAGTTACCACATCTCTAGACCGTGGAGAAAATCCTCAGGGTGTTTTTCTTGACTTATCCAAAGCATTCGATGTCATCGATCACGGAATTCTCCTTACCAAATTGCATTCTTTAGGCATTCGTGGACTTCCACATCAATGGCTAACTTCTTATTTAAAAGATAGATATCAACAAGTAGAAATATCCTATACTAAAAATAAAATACTTGAGCGTTGTCTTTCAGAAACAAAGCCACTTTTTGCGGAGTACCCCCAAGGTTCAATTCTCGGCGTCACACTGTTTTTATTGTATGTGAACGACATGTCATCATCCACATCAGATTGCAAAATGGTTCTTTTTGCTGATGACACTAATTTACTATGTAAACACGCCAATGCTCAAAAAGTTTTGTCTAACCTTTCGACTTGGTTCCATGCAAATCGTCTCATTGTAAACACTGACAAAACAGTGTCTATGTCATTTCACAATAGTATCACAAAATCTTTACCCCAGGTTTCTCTTTCTTTAAACGGAACACAATTAAAAACTGTTACAAATACAAAATTCTTAGGTCTCCATATTCAAGACAACCTCAAATGGAATTGTCACATTGACAATCTTCATTCCCAATTAAGCAATTTGTGTTACGCATTCCGAATCTTAGTTAACGCAGTTAGTTCACGTATTTCCTGTTGCATTTATTTTGCAAACGTTTACTCCCATTTACGTTACGGCATTTTCTTCTGGGGTAATTCCGGTCAGAGTATTCAAACTTTCAGAATTCAGAAGAGGATAGTTCGGATAATTTGTAAATCTCACCCCCGAAACTCTTGTAAACCTTTATTCAAGGAATTAAATATCTTAACACTTCCCTGCATTTATATTTATGAAACGGTCGTGTTTGTTAAGACCGAATTACTGAAGCACCACCCTTGCTTTATACGAAACAGTCTCGTTCACGAACACTATACACGCAATAGTAGTAATATTCATCGCCCTAGAGTGTCAACCACTCTTTGCCAAAAGGGACCATACCATTCGGGAATCGTTCTATATAATTCCCTGCCCAAGAATATAAAAGATATTATGAAATTGAATATCTTCAAATCCGCGGTTAAAAACTACCTCCTGCACCAGTGCTTCTACACTGTAAAAGAATTTATTGATTTTAACAAAAGTTAAATTCGTCTTGTACTTTATCACGCCATTGCTGTAGTACTTTTTAAATAACTTATAACAATTTCAAAAACTATTTTCTTGAATGGTTGTGTTGCCGAATGGCTCATATTAATTTAGTTTTATGTGTACTCAACTTTGGCACGGTTGTGTACATAAATTCTGTAGCCCCATCCTGGCCCGGGTTTTTCTCCGTTTTTCCTTCGGGTAGAGGCGGATTTATCATACAGGTTCTCTAGGCTTTGTCTAGGGGCGTGTTTATTGTAAAAATAAATCGTGAATTTAGTGGTATTTCAATTCTTATGATTTTTAAACACTATACTCAGAATAATCTATAGTTCGATAATAACTTGTACATGTAATTTTTTGCNATTTTTGAATCCGCCTCTGCCTTAGGGCCCTTGATCGGAATTGATGGGATGGTCCCTTGCTTGCTTCCGGAGAGTAAATTAGTTTATTGTCCTCCACATGGTCATACGCAGTTTGTACTGTTTTTTGACAATAAATTTATAAATTATATACGATGAAAGAGTACGTTATCCTGCGCATGTGTGTGAAAATTGGGCGGAATTCGGCCCATTGGGCCAAATGTGAACTTCGGAGAAGCTACCAAGGTAGATAAATGTACAATGGTGGTAACTGGCATTCAGAAGGGACTGATTAGAGGTAGTGCCAGAAACTTTTTCTTGTCGAATGACTGCAATTTTTGGAGATTATAATTTTTTAAGTTCATCACAACATACATGGATGGTACAAAGTGTATGTTAAATCGATCATAATAAAGTAATTGGCCCGCGGTGAACGCTGAATTGATACTGCAGCTTGCTGAACGAACGCAGAAGCTGCTTCAGAAAAGAACCGGTTCAGAACAAAGCAATGGCTAAATTTTGGAAAAAAAAGACATTGGTTGCCTACTACTTCATAAACGTCCAAATGTAGTGATTACGTCTGACCACGGAGTGGTATGGTTAGTAATACGATGCCCACTATGTATGTGAGGTGAAGTAAACTGTATTTCGTGCACAGTGGGTTTCTCGTTGGATCTCAACTTCTAACTTGGCACTAATAACAGCGCTGCCACTAGCGAGGACGGGAACTTCATAGGTGAGATAGTCAAAATTGCCCTCTATGCCCGTTAGACTGAGACCACCTCGACCAAACTTGGTGGGTGTATATTGGGGCACATCTACGATCAACCCAAGTGGTCAGCGTTTCTAAAATTGCAGAAAAGCGCACATGATGACAGAAACACATGTTCCAGAGAAACGTCCATTCGTAGGAAAATTCGTGTAACTCGGGATTCGTACGGCTGGTCGGGTTGGGACTCGTGTGGGGGTCAAGGGCATAAAAAATAACAGATTTCGTATATTGAGTGCCTATGGCCTGAACTCATGGGGACCGAGTTATTGATGAAACAATAGACGTGAGTGGAGAAATTCAACCTCCCGTTTACTGTCTCATCGGTTAGAGACACCTTTTCTGCACTGACTTACGTACGGTGAGGAGATACCTATAAGACGAGATACAAGCAAGAAAACCACATACAAGGTGAGTAACCACTCTATGGTTCTTGTGATAATATTTGTTAAAAGGCGACAAACCCTTGGATGACCAGCTGCTAACTTCGTTAATGGTGAGAGCCAATTAGTCGCGCAGATATAACATCTAGCTCATTTAGAATCGCGGAACCATTTAGCGTGTAGTTGGAGTCCTTGAGACTCGGAAGTAGGGCACGGGAGTTAGGATTATTGCATAATATTGCAAACTATATTTGGAACGTAACGAGAAATGAATGGGAAAGGGAGAAAGATGACTATGGTGGTTGTACACACGGTACCATCCGGAACGGGAATGAGCAAGGGGGAAGCACGCTTGAATGCAGTATTACAGTATCCAGAATTTAGTATTACGTCAAGTGATGTTTTGTCAATAAGGGATAATATCACGCGTGAAACCTGTACCCGAAAGGGTGGAAAGGTAAAAGGGTTAAATTGAGAAAATATTGAGGAAATAGAGGAACGAGAAGTAGATATGAAGGCCTAACGTAGAAAGGTAGACCAGCTCAACGAGATCTTCGTGGGAGAAAAATTTCGGCTAATAACTACGATTCTGTCGGCAAAAGTCATAGAGTGGCAGACATATGAAGTGCTTTCGTCCGTATGACAACGATTACGGAAAGTTTGCGTGAGCGGGACACAATGAATGAGAATCTGGGAGAGTTGATAAGGCTGGTATCAACAGAAAAGGGCTCAGGAAAAGTCTGTCAGGAGGAGAATATGCTTCTAGAATACATGCGCGAGCATAAGAAGGAACTTCGCAAGCACATTGCCCAGGTCGTTGAGGCGACGATTAAAGCGCTGGGTGAAAGGTTTAATATGCTTAATCAGATTACTGAGGATTACGAAGTGACACAAAGAAAGGAACTTGCGGAGGTGATTAACACAATGGCTGTGCGTGTAGATGATATGGCGTAGAGATATAATGTCACAGACGAAGAATCTTTCACGGAGGTTTCCTCGGTGTCGCAGACGCGGGAGGATTGTATTAGTGGAGCGTGAGGGTATATGGAGCAAAATTAAATGTGATTAGCTGTCGACCAACCCGCAATGATAATTTGCTCATTAAGTTATATGATCAGGGGGTGGCAACGATTCGGAATTTAGTAGTAGAAGAGATGATATCCAGAGATGTGAGACTTTATGGTATTTTATGGAGTGAAGAAAGAAATAATGGAAGAACCAGTTGCAGGAGCTAAACACTCTCGAGTTAGAAGATGATCCTGAGGGTAAGCACGTGCAGGTTATGCGGAGATTTAGCAGGAAAAAGCAGCTGATGGAGAATTTAATATAGAAATTAGGGCGGGAATTTCGTCGGAAGATAATGGAAGACGACGGGTCTTCATTGGATTCCGATCTTATAGGATCGATGACATTGTAATAACTGTCAACGTATCTTCGATATAACATGTTATCGCGCAGAGAAGGACCCAACATGCAGCTACTATGAGGAGCAGGGGCATCGCTTTACGGATCGTGCAAAGAAAAAGATTCCCCCTAAGTGCGATTGCAGCATGCGACGTGGTAAATATGGATAACTTTCATTACGTACATGTGAGGAATTTAGACGTATAAGGGACATAATCAAACGGCAGACAGGTTATGGATATTAAAGTATTGTCATAAAAAATAAATTTACGGGGCGGGGTATAATATAAACACAGGAAATGATGCACTATTCTTAATCTCACACCATTGACGTATGCGTCCTTCAAGAAGCTTACACAAGCCGAGGGAAGTTGATGTATTTTTCCTCTGGTGTATTGAACCATTTTTGTGGATGAAGGAAATCGGCAATACTCGTTGCGATAACTCGTATTGAAGTCCTACATATTAATGAATATTGTTCAAAATTTATGCAAGTAGCAGTGTTAAGCAAAGGGGGAAAATTGTGATGATAAATGTTTGTATACAATACATACTCAAGGGAACAAATATCTTTTGGACAGCCGAAAACGTTCTACAAGAGTACAGAGAATATGACGTCATATTGGGTGGATACTGGAAAGTTCGACTTATGCTATGGGGAGATACTCTCACAAATATCCGCGGAGAACAGCTGGAGGCGGTGATATTTCGCCAGAAATTTGGTAATCTGAAATGTACTCGGCAAAGTACCATTTAGAACAGAAAACGGACAGTCCATCATCGACGTGACACTGCAAAATCGCGAGAAGGATTTTACTGTTACAGGATGGCACACCTCGGAGGGAATTATGATTGACCACATGCTCATTTTGTAGTGTCGAGAGGTTGGTTCATGAGGCCACAAACGATATTGAAGCTTTTAACTACCGGAGAATAAGCTGGGAAAGGTATAGGGATGGAGAGGACGCCTAGGTTGTGATTCACTTACAATGTGGCGAAGATGACATTGATGCGAGAGTAGATGAGTTGCAGCAGGCGATAGACTCGCAACCCTATTGCAGGAGGAGAGGAGCAGGATACGTTCGTGGGAAACTATGATTCGTGCGACGATGACTCCTTTGAAAATGGATCGTAATCGGGCGCGGCGCAAACTCCAGAAGGAAGTGTGAAATGCGGATTGAAGGAAACGGTTACAGGAAAAGTATCTGAAAGCTCTGGGGATAAGAATACGGAAACTTGAGTGCTGGGAATTATTTCTGAAGGAATCAATCCGGCGCACTGTTTGGAGACTTCCCCATGTTATCGAGAGTGATAAGGAGCGATGATTTGGAACAATATACAGGGGAAGAAGATCTTGACGCGACAATAACTGGACACCGGTGAATTTCTTGTGGATTCATTTTTATGTCCGTGCAAAACAGTTTAGAAAACCAGTCGGATTACAAATATAGAATATTATGAAACCTGGGTAACAAGGGTGGAGGTAGAGGCCGCCGTGACAACTAAAACAATATAGGAAGAGCAGTTACGACAACATTACTAACGAGATGCGATAAAACCAGAACACAAAAATATATCCTTGCCGTAAGTGTCAACTACGAAGGGGCATTCGATAGCATAGGTGGTACAGTTGTATTTGCAGAAGTTATACTTGCAAAGTAAAACGAGGAATCTTGAACGGTCATTTTTTGACATAGACATGTTTTAATGGATATCGGGGATGTGAGGATCTTACGGGAGATACGAAAATGTTATCCACAGGGACGCCATTTTATTGGAACGTTGTCTTAAACAAGATACTTCTGCAAATATAACTTGAGGATGTTTGAATCGCTGCTTACGCGGATGATGTGGTTCTACTAATTGGAGAGAAGAATCGTCTCAAGTTAGACATGAAGGCAAATAGCTTTTTCAAGACCTTAGTGAGTCATGCAAGCTATGTGTCTCTAACAAAAAAACGGTGGACATTGTGTTCGGTTTTTCAAAAGGAGGATGGGCCCTGATAATTCGAGCTAAAAATTGGCACCTACCATTCGTGACAATTTTCAAGTATTTGGATATGTTACTTGACAATAAGCTGAATTTTGGGAAGCATGTACACTACCTCCAACAAAAGGTGAAACGAATGCATTACGCCCTGCAAAATGTAGGAATAAGTAAACACATAATCAGCACAAAAGGTCTTAGACGTCTTTACGTTGGAGCGATATTGGCAATCATCACCTATTGTGCAATCGTATGGTAAGACCAGGTGAGAAATCGCCACGTCGAACGGCTGTTAAGTAGCCTGCAACGCACGTGTTTGGTACACTGGAGCAGATGCTACAGAACAGTATCTTCTAAGAACTTAAAAGTACTTTTAGGGATTTTACCAATTGCTTTGGCGATTTGAAAGCATACATTGTGATACATAGTGCAAACAGGTTCTTCGATATCGTTTGATGGAGAGACGATAGAAGTATAGTTTAAGGGATGACGTAAAAACGTGACTGCGAAGTTACTATTATGTTGGCAGGTTAGTATGTAGTGGGATGTGGCTAAGGAAGTTCGCGTATTACATAAGTGTATACCGGATGTGACATATGTTACGAAGCATCGTAAATGGTTTGCACCGAGCCATCAAGTACTAACGGGACACGGAGATTTTGCAAGCTATTTGTACAGCTTTAACTTGACAGAAACAGAGATATGCTTTCGTGGAATGGGAGCGGGGGATGTGGAATATATTCTCTGTAACTGCCAGTACAACGCTGCCGAGCGTGAGGAACTGATGCGTATATTGAGGAACGAAAAACAGCGCGCCGAAAAATTGGAATAACATCTTAAAGACAGAGAAAACATTTAAGGAATTTCAAGACATTGTTACAAGTATGCTTTATATCAGATATAGAATCAAAAGCATGCACGCTTTTGATTCTATATCTCACCGAGAAACAAAGAGATTCTATATCACACCGAGGCTCACCGAGAAACAAAAAGAAAGCTCAGATAGCTGAACCACGTAAGAGAGAGTAAAAGAACAATGATAGGAATTCCTACCAGGGTAATGTCCTAGTGATGCGAAACCTGGCTCATCAGTCACTAAAGTAAAAAAGAATGATAATTCTCATTGGGCAATTGGATGGTCACGTCATGGCTCTTTAGTATATACCAGTATTTACACCTATTTCTAAAGAATAAGAACGAACGATATTGATGAGATCTTGTTTGCAACTTCGTAGACTTATCATATTGACGTAATATTATTGCGAAATCGAAACACTTTTTTTGTTTCATAAATACCGTTGGTTTTAATATAGTGTTGAAATCGTTTATCTTTGGTAAAAATTCATTAACTCCTATATATAAATTTTTATTTTACTTACTTTCAAACTAATAAATTATTCAAATCAATCTACCAATCATCCAATTTAAATTATTATTGATCTATGGAATGACCCTTGCTTGTTTCTGGAGAGTAAATAAGCTTACTTCTTTCCATCGTGGTCATACGACTTTTATACAGAAGTTTCTATTTTTTACTTTCATTTAATGCGAAAGCGAGATTTTGACGAAAACGTCCGTTTTGGTCATCTCTGATTCTGAAAAAGTTGTTTTTGGAATAACGTCCGTCCGTCTGTCTGTCCATCTGTTCGCAGCGGTTCTGAGTAAATGGATGAATAAATTTAATTCGCATTTCGTATTTACGGTAGAATTTACTTGTCGATACATGTAAATTTTTTTTAAACTTTTAAACAAAGGGTACTTCACAAGGTCAAAGTATTGCATTGAATGTTTCTAAAAGCGGCTCCAAAGTTTTCGCTTAAATTTTCTGTACGTAAAACACAATTTGTATGCATAACTTCCGTATTAGCGATATTTTGCTTGAAAGTTTGGTATAGACGCAGTAAAATAATTTCTGGCTGCTACACTTACGCATTAGTTTACTGTTTCAAGAAGCTTGAATAATATTTAGCAGTGTAAATGGACCAAGCAGACGTAGAATACACTTTTCGTAAACTGAAATGAATGATATGATGATGATAAAATACTTAGGAGGACAGCAAACGCACTGCAGGTGCGAAAATACATCAATTTGTGTCTCCAATGAAATAAAATGAATATAACACTTTTACGATATTTATAAGACTGAGATGTCATTAAACGTTTAGAAATAATATTCTGAATATTTATTTTAAATTCAAATTTTAAATAAAAGACAGTAATAAGTTCATCTAGTAACTTTGAGCCCGAAAAAGAAGTTAGATTTAATTTCTTTTTCTCGTATATGTGACGTAATTTTTTTCATTCCCGTTCACTCTTTTTACGAATTCGTTATTCACAGTCATTCACGGAGACTGGTGAAAATATACATGATATGAGCATATATTTACCAGATTCAAAATACACGGGGGTACAAACAATATAGTGAATTAGATATGACATGAATTTAAAAAAAATAAATTTATAAATTTATTGTCAAAAAACAGTACAAACTGTGTATGACCGCATGGAGGACGATAAACTAATTTACTCTCCGGAAGCAAGCAAGGGACCATCCCATCAATTCCGATCAAGGGCCCTAAGGCAGAGGCGGATTCAAAAATTTCAGCAAAAGTTCCTAGATAAGATAAAAAGTTAGCTGCGAGTTATAATACTAATAGAATGTCAATATGTTTGTAATTTTACGCAAAAAATTACATGTACAAGTTATTATCGAACTATAGATTATTCTGAGTATAGTGTTTAAAAATCATAAGAATTGAAATACCACTAAATTCACGATTTATTGTTACAATAAACACGCCCCTAGACAAAGCCTAGAGAACCTGTATGATAAATCCGCCTCTTCCAGAAGGAAAAACGGAGAAAAACCCGGGCCAGGATGGGGCTACAGAATTTATGTACACAACGGTGCCAAAGTTGAGTACACATAAAACTAAATTAATATGAGCCATGCGGCAATACAATCATGCAAGAAAATAGTCTTTGAAATTGTTATAAGTTATTTAAAAAGTGCTATAGCAATGGCGTGATAAAGTACAAGACGGATTTAACTTTCATTAAAATCAATAAATTCTTTTACAGTGTAGAAGCACTGGTGCAGGAGGTAGTTTTTAACCGCGGATTTGAAGATATTCAATTTCATAATGTCTTTTATAATCATTTATATTTGAAGATATTCAATTTCCTCTGTTTACGTGTTCATCTTAGATGGAAAACTGAAATGTACTTTTCCCCTTTCGATGTTTTTTGATAACTTTACGTCAGGTGGTCTTTGGGAATTTTGTCTGTTTGGTGAGGAAGTTTACGTATCGGATGTTTCAACTGCTGCTTTTTGCTGATTATTGACGTTGCTACGGTCGGGAAGATAGTGTGTCATTTTTCAATAGTGGTGTGTTTTGTTTGATACGTGAGCAGATGGTTTTACCATGATCACGCAAATTGGTGTTTTAGGTAATATCTAGAAGGCAATAGGATTTTTGATGTCTTAGATGATATTAATGAAAACAATTCTTTTATGTCTCATGTAGCAAATTTCTATAATTTATTGTTGTGCTACTGTTTGAAACATTATTAGAAAACTTATAGTGAATAAAATATTTTAAATTCATAGAAAGAACATGTGTGCCCAATTTCGAAGATCTGGCCCATTAAGTCTCTTCGTTAGGCAAATAAAAAAGTTAAATGTTAAATGAAAAATTAAAAACTCGACAAAATCTCTGCATATTGCACAGAACTTACCGCGAGGAACGCATGTATCAAATTTCGAAGCTCTGAGTCTTTCGACTTCGTTATAACGGACAAACAAAAACTTTTTGAGTAAGAATTTTAGATGTCTTCAGACACTTTAGTTAAATTTCGGGTAGGGTAGCATGTACCTTCAGTAAAAGAATGTTCACTTTGAGTATTACTAAAAAAACTAGTGGTGCAATACCATTGCACATACTTTCTCATACACGCTTCTCAGTCTACACTATAGAGTGACAGTAAAAACTATGTATTATAATGAGTGAGGATATTTTTGGCATGACACTCTATATTATGGTAATCTTCTTCCTTTTACTCTATTCGAATTGTTGATTAAAGAAATCCCTAAATTACCATTAACACGTAAGCCGTCTTCAATTTGCCAATTCTGTCGTATGGGTTTTGGAGGATGTTAGCAAAGTAGATATTTCAAATCGTAAATTATAATAAAATAAATCATAAATTCATAATTTATTACGATATCATTCATGCGTGCCAAAGTAAAGAGACAATATACATCCTTATCTAATTTGTAATTAAATAATGTTTTTTCAAATTAGAAATGTAAATATCTGTCGAGTAAAAAAATTGGATGTATCATCAATAGTATATGAGAAAGTAATAAAGTAATAAACTAAGTTTTCTTGTCGACTCGAAAGTTATTCAAAAACCACATTCTCGGATCTAGGGACCACCATAATGGATATTTCCGTTAAAATCCCTCGATCGAATTTCTTCATGGTTCTAGATACTACATATATGACCAAAGCAATTAACTAAAACTAAATTTTTTATCGGGCTCTAAGTCACTAGATGAACTTTATTACTGTTCTTTATTTGAGATTTGAAAGTGAAATAAGTTTTCAGAATATAATTTTAAGACATTTATCAATTTCTCATTCTTACAAATATCGTAAAAGTGTTACGTAAATGTAATTTCGTAGTAGATAGAAGTTGATGTATTTTCGTATCAACAGTGCGTTTTCTGTCCTCTGTATTTTATCAGTGTCGCATCTTTCATTACATTTTACCAAAAATGTATTCTACGGCTGCTTGGTCCACTTACACTGCTAAATAATATTCAACCATCTCAGTACACTGAACTAATGTATAAGTATAGCAGAATAATTATAGTAAGTATAGAAATAATTTTACTGCGTCTATACCAAACTTGCAAGCGAAATATCGCTAATGCAGATGGACTGATTACTAATTTTTGTATACAGAAAATTTAAGCAAAATCGTTGAAGCCGTTCATGTGAATGACCCTTGTGTTAAAGTTCAAAAGAAGCACGTGCGTCGACAACAAGTAGATTATACTCTAAATACGAAATTTGAAATTTATTGATCCATTTTGTCAGAATCGTTGCGCACACTCGGACAGAAATACAGACGAAATGTCAAAAACTACTGATTTGGAACCGAAAACCACGAAAACGGGTATTTCCGCCAAAATCTCACTTTCGAATTTTTTTCATGATTAGAATACTTTCTATGTATATACTAGCTATAGCAGAAAGTAAAAAAGAATCACGGCAAGCAACCTGAACCAATAAAGTACATCAATAACTCTTATGGGCATCAAACACATCAATTTAACTCATTCAACTTCATTCGTCTGCAGAAAATATATTAATATTATTTCATATGTTGGAGTGAGCAAACTGAGAGAAAACAGAAGCATTTTTTAGAACAGCTGATCTCGTAAAGAATCTATGCAAATTTAAAATTAATTTCGCTGTCCTTATTTCGCCGGATGTAAGCGAGACCGTTTTTAACAGGTGCGTTGGCCTCCGCAAGTAGCCATGCTGTCTACCCGCAAAATCCAATCAGCGGCGCTTGCAACTTCTAGAATTGCTAAAGGCTGGTTAGTTATTACATGACTGCCTGAAGCAATATCGAGATGCAGGATGCGTAGAATTGTAAATCAAATTCCAGATTATGTGCTTGTATGTCAATACTGTAGAAGCTGAGTGTGGTTAAGTGTAATTCATGTATTAATTCTGAATTGTTTGAGTACATTTCATAAAACAATACTTTTTTTTAGTTCATATTACAAAAATTCAAACCAGGTTAATTACATATTAACGTAAAATGATATGTTGGAATTCATAGTATTATTAAGCGTATTAATTGAAATAAAACTTCCTTTAAATAATCAAAATATTATTAAAATGAACGTACATTTACACTAGAGCATAAAATGAACGTTGGTGTTTTCTTAAATGTAAACATATTGTATCAATTTGTTTTTACATAAATGTCATCATTTATTTAAAATTTGAGATTTATGCATTATTCTTACTCTATTTTCTATATGCTACATAGCTACAAAATAGAGGACGATCGTACTACTGTGTAACGTGTTCAAGGGATATTATCAGTTCTCTCCTTCTTGCCACCTCTTCCGCGCGGCACACCGCACCGCGCCCCCTTGTCTTGGTCTTGTTCGTCTGAGGCGCAGCAGCGGGCAGACACGGCATGCCGCCAAGCGACGAATAACCGCAGCCGCCGCCGCCGCGGCAGCGGCAGCAGCAGCAGCAGCAGCAGCAGCAGCAGCAGCAGCAGCAGCAGAGTAAGTCGAGGCCGGCCGCCATTCTCTCCCTCCCTGCACACCATTCCGAACATCTCACTCAGACCTCCTTAGATCTAACCTCCCAAGCAGTCGCCCGGCGGCTTAGCTTTTCATTTCTCCATTAGTGCAGCAGCGTTCCAGTGGTGTTCTCCCACGGGAAGTGCCTGAAGGACAAGGAAATGGACGAAACTTTCATCACAGCTCCCATTAATCTTCTCAGAGGATCTCACTGCTCGCCCCCTCTTTCCTACGTGTTTCCCCGAGGCTGCTCTTGTGTGTCGTTCTCCACGTTATTACTTATGGTCCTAATTTAGTCTCGTGTTTTCCACTACGTTGCTTGATCTTACCGAGTTCCATCACTTGATTGTCTCTGTTGCACTGGTAAACATTGAGATTTTTTTTCGATGTGTGCTACGTTGGCTACGTTGTGAAAGGGGTTGAGACTTTTATTATTATTATCATCATCAACACGAAATCATCGGTTTTGCTTTTAAGGAATGTTTAATTTGAGGGACAGTATACAACAGTTTCCCTTTGGGTGTATTTTGAACGAAATTGATGAGATGGTCCCTAGCTTGCTGGTGAAGAGTACTACCCTCAACATGGCTATTCGTAGTTTTAACTGCTCTTTGGCAATGAAGTTTTATTCCTGATTGTCTGAAAATTCAAAGAATTATATATTTAGCTACTAATTCTTATCAATAAGCAAATAATTTGTATATCCTCGAAACGTTTATAGATCCGTGGGATATACTTTGCTAAACATGTAACTTTATCATAAAGCGTACGAAAATTATGGAGGTGTATCCGATCCGAGCCTAGGAAACCCGGATTATTTAGCTTACCTTTTACTATAACAGATATAGTTGTAAACACAACAATTTCTTGAGATTCAGTTTCTGAGATCCATAGTATATTATATTATACAGAGTCATTGCACAAGTGGTCGACTCTTCGAGTTTCAGAATAGCAAGGCTTCAAGGTATGTTTCTGCCCCGATTTTAATTTTGATGCAATATTCAATGTCTTCTTTATAAGAAAAGGTGCATGCTGTATACTTTATGAAAAGAATAAAGCCATAATTGAGGTCGTTTAATCAACAGACTTGGTCATACGTCGAAGGCACAGACACAATGTTACCGCTATAAGAGGTTAGAATAACTTAAAAGTTTTGGTGAAATAGTATCAAACATGAAATTTCTAATTTGTTCTTCATAATTATTATGTATTTCTCATAAACTGAGGTTTTTATTGTTTGATTTATGCGGTTTTATTGTATGAGGAGATGTCGACTATAAGGACGCAATTTTTCACATGTTTTCTGACGTTCACACGATATTAAAAATTAAGAAATAGAGTACAGATACAATTACATAAGAAATCTGTACACAAATGATATTTGGAAGTAATTCTCCGGAATATAAATTTTTTAACGACAAAATATATTTGTCATAATTTTTATTGTAACTATTTTTATTCTCGTGCTATATATACTATTACCAACGTGTAATATATAAATAATAAATTAATGTAAGTAAATACTGCGTAATGATATTTAAGATATAATGTAATCATAATTATGTAAGACGCAGGGTTAGGCGGGGAAATTGTGTTTTCATTCGTAAAAAACACTTTTAAGCACACTAATATAATGAGTATTACTTCATAATATCTTGTGCCAGTGATTCAAGTTCGAAATTTCCCATACATATTCTTACCTCGCTTGTTTACTATTACCTCTGTAAAAGCGATACATTCCACGCACGTTTACATTGCCAGAAAGCGTTAGTACATTTTTTCACTAGCTGGAGAAGATGAAATAGAACGAATTTCGTATTTGTGTTATGAATTTTTTTCAGTGTCATCGAATTCATCTCCCAGAATTTGTTGACACAACAAAATCATGAAATATGTTTTATTCATTTTCCCTCTCTATGTCCACGAATAAGAAGATACCCAGTACAATGTATCTTGTGGTTAGTTCTACGTGTGTTAACTTTCTCTAGAAGATTGTCTTCCATATTTTGAAAACATTTAAAGCTATATTCTGTCCTTCTTACAAATTCGCCTATTTCCTCGAATCCTCATTAAGATAGATGTAACCACTTATAAACAAACCCCACTAATCCACCGAAAATATAAGAAAAAATGAATAGAATATAATTTAAACGTACTAAATGTGATAAAATTAAAGTTAATTGAGAAACACACATCCATTGTACGACAAAATTACGCGAAACGTATAGCAAATAACTAAAGTTTACAATTACCTCGAGCCCAGAGAAACGTATGTATATATAAACATGGCCTACAAATTGGTGGAAGATAATATCAATGATTTTCTGTCAACCTAATACATTACTGACAATAATCAAATCAAATAATCAATTTCAATAATTTGTCCACTGCAGTGCAATAAATGCAATGCAGTAACTTCGAATCATCTTACAATCTTCTGGATTACTTAATTTTATAAGGCTGTATTCCTTTAAGTGTTGGATTCAAAGAGCGGAATTGTTAAACTTCATTTACAGAGTTACCGACTCCTAGTTATATTAATCTTTTATTTTCTCTGACTGACACAGAGGCTCACATATCACTTGTTTACGTGTACCGCTCGCTTTCACACCGCCTTACCCTAATTACGCAATAATTTGAAACGATGGGAAATATTTTTCTCTAATATTGTGAAGAACTCATTTATGTTGAAATAAAAAGAATTATTGAGAGTAAATAACTTCTTTTTCGATGTTTTCTTTTTCCAAATACTCATGTCGACCATAGGTTTGTTCCAATTTCGACACTGTCCACTACTTATTTTAAAAGAGAGTTTGGTAAAGTGAAGTATTTGTAGTAGCATCAGAATGATTTTTTAAAATATTTTCAGGAAAAACGAAGAAGCCGAAGTAGAAAAAAACGAAACTGCGGGGACAGATTTCATTAACTAACAGAAAAAAAGTACATTGGTAAAATTTTAAGATGTAGAGCACTGGAGCACCTACTTTCTTATAATTTGTTTGGCCTTTTCGTTTTACGCTTCCGTAAAGACATTGTGCGTCATATTACTTACAATATTAATTTATTATGATTTTTCTACATGACCGAGGAAGGCTGAACGCTGAAAGTGTTTCGTCAGATTTGTGAGTGACTTTTAGTATGAGTGTTTCTTTTCTATTTATCATTAACTTAAAATATTTTTTTATTGTTATGCCAACGTTTCGATATGTTTTACATCTTCTTCAGGGCTAACAATTCTAAAATATAATAGCTCCGTTTATATCCTCCCGTACTAATTATAACACCAATCGTGCACTCAAATTCCTCCAAAACACACCACCATTTCACTACTTTTCTTCACCTCTACACACATCCTTCCAACCAACAAGCACTTAGTATTGCTTGTAGAGGTGAAGAAAAGTAGTAAAATGGTGTGTTTTGGAGGAATTTGTGTGCAGGATTGGTGTTATAATTGGTACGGGAGGATATGAACGGAGTTATTATATTTTAGAATTGTTAGCCCTGAAGAAGATATAAAATGTATCGAAACATTGGCATAACAAACACCTTGTTTCACTTGGCCTAAACGCAAAATATCCTTATTTCTGCAATATGGAAGTTGAAAATATGATCAACGACAAGATTATTATTTTATATTACTTACAAAGATATGAGAGAAAAAAACTATTTGTATATATACACATTATATATAAAATGTCTTTTCACTAATCACGTGACGTCAACGATGTTCAAAGATAACTCTTATATTTGTTCTTTACTATTAAATATTTTTATAAATTTGTATATCCATTATTTATGCGGCCACCAAAAGTACTATCAAAAACTGCATGTAACCAAGGGATCCTCGTCCAATCGTCTCACCTAAACCAATTAATTTCCTTATATTATGCAAGTTTTTTGTTCTATCAAAGTAGTGTAGTACACTGTATTGTATACTACAATGAATTATGGGTATCCACTCATCCATTTCCAATTAAGTTCCATTTCCAGTTTCTCCCAAGAGCGTTTGAAAAATTTACATTGGATTTCTGATTCGTGAACATAGTATTGTTCTTGGTTTTATTTTGAAACGTTGTATAATACCCGGTGTACACCGAAAACTTTATTATCCTCCTTTCGGAATTAAACCACGTACGAGTTATATTTTTTCAACTTGAAAATTAGTTTGCAATCGCGTCAATTTGTTGATAGTGAAAATTGGGCATGTAAGTAATCATGTCCGATGAGCAGCGCTATTTGGAGATGTGATTGAAGAAAATAAGCCATTTATAATGTTGGTTACGTCATGGATGAAAATGGATTACAAAACGAATGAAAAAAGAACGAATGGAATAATAATGATCACAATACTAAACCAATTTATGAATAGGTACGGGAGGGCTTTTCTACATTTTTACAAAGTTCAAATTTTTACAAATAACTTCATTTTCCAAATTCATTCGCACCATACATTGTTTATAGAGCCAAATTTTGTCATCATACAATTTAATTACACAGATAAATCAATTTATTTCAAAATATTTATCTCTGAAGAGAAAGAATATTTGAACATGAACTGCGTTCTTACGACTGTGACGACTTAAAAGGGAATTCATTAGATGGGGAATTAAGAAATATTTTGAAGCAGTGGTGGTAGTAGAATGAGAGCCGGGTTTTTGGAGAGAATGCAGTAACACTATATGTTTGAAGTAATCGTTTTCTATAGCGTATAATTATTTTAATTTGAACTATACTTCTAACTTCATTGAAAAGGGACCTTTGATCTCTTGGGTCCTTGAGCGGAATTCAAGGCCCTTGGGCCCTTGATCGAATTTGATGGACCCTTGCTTGTTTCCGGATAGTAACTTAGTTTATTGCCCGCCCCCACGTGGTCATATCCAGTTTGCAACTGTTTTGACAATAAAGTTTATAAAAGATACAGTCAATCTGAAATTTCCCGAACTCAATTGAAATAAATTTTGTTTTTAAATTCATAGCAAACATTTTTAGTTTTGAAGTTTTAAACTTATCCGAGGTGGAGATCCTTGATGAATCCGTCACAGGGTAAGGAATCGGTGTCCCACTTACTGCAAGTGTAAAAAAAGAAATTTTTCAGTGAGCAATTAACAGAACAGGTAGTACGACGGGGGTGGAAGCGGGGACAGAAAGAGGAGAAGGAGGAGGCAGCCACCTCCACTGCCCTCAAGGTCGCAAACATTGCCTTCGTTACCTACCACCACCGCTGCCCGCCGCCGCACGAACAGCGGAAGTCTCAAACTGGCTCCTGGTGAGAGGCGTGGACCGGAAAATGGGACGGACGGAGGGCTGGACTTTGCACCAACTTTTCGGAGGCCCCCCAAATGGGTTTCTTGTCTCTTGTTGAGCAGCACTTTCCGGCGAATATCTATTTGGGTTGAGGTAAGGTTTATCGTCGATACATACTTCCCAATCGGGTACAAAAAATGAGAGAACAGATTCCTTGTATTTTGCAAATTGATTTTATGATCGTCATAAGTTTTCCTATAATTTTTTAAGTGATAATAAAGGAGAAACTATCTATATAAATAAAAATTAAATGCTGTTCATTGGTAAGCGCATCACTTGAGAAGGGCTGAACCGATTTGGCCAATTCTTTTAAATGTTCATAATAGTCAGAATAAGGTTTTCATAGAAAATTGTCCGGATAATTGGAAAATTCGGGAAAAACTGAAAGTGCTTTTTTTTCTACGGGATTTTTTTTTTGAACTCAAGACCATAACTCACGATTCGAACGCTGGATATGTTTAATTCTGTTTTGTTTTGTTCCTTATGGTCCTTGAAAAGTTTTCAGGAAAGAAAATCGGGACAATCCAAAGCTATGTCGGAAAATCACCCACACAAATTCACAAAGCAATCACATACAAATTTATTGAAATTTGGACAGGACAACGTATGTCGGGTCAGCGAGTAGAGAATAAAGGAAAATTTAATTTATTTTTAGGTTGTGAGACAAAAAATGGAACAATATGAGATGCAAGGAAGATGGAAAAGATAGAAGAAGGGGCGCAGCCTTTCAATAGAGATAACATATGGTAATTTAACCAAGAAATGAAACGTTCAATAGTACCCAGTAATGACATGGTTTAAGGTAGTATTAACGCAGGAAGAATTAAATCTCTAAAATATCTTAAATCGGCGTAAATAAACAGAGTAACATGTACTTATTGTGATTTCAACTTAAAAAACATACCGTACTGGCCATTTAAATGAAAAATAGCAATTATAAATGATGGTTTAATACATTGCGTCTTATGGACGAAACATTTATGAAAAAGAACAAATTTTTAAATAACGAAAGGGATGGATGTTTATTTAGATTTGTAGTAAACTTTCCGTGGTATTTTTACATCACGTTTATCTACAGGTGACCGGACATTTGAAAAAGTTATTTAACTTTTTCTGTGGTGAGATGCATAAATTACGAAACAGTTGAGCTCGCCAGCCATGTTTTTACATGCTTTTGTGAATTTCAAACGAGTCAAGCGAGTTCCTGAATATTGTTTCTACTATATTATTAACCGGTAAATAAAAATTAAAACATTTTTCATAATTATTATTAATATTACTGTTTTATAACAATTAGAATAAAAATATAGAAAACAATTATACATCTTGGGGATTTGACTAACTTGAAGTGCTCTTCCCACCTTAAGGCAGGGTGATCGAATATCAAAATAAATGAAAATAAGTGATAGGTGTGTTATCATGTACTCTTGAGTGATTTGAGAATCAATCCTTACTTCCTTTGTGTTGTGAACTACAATGGAAGTCTATCTCTCAACAACATAAGTTGTTCCCCCCTTCCCCCGGCATACCACTTAATTTTTAGGAGTAGTTCATTGTCTATTGAAAAAGGTTATTTTTGTCTTCTTCGAAAATGGGGCATATTTTGGAGACAATAACTAATTGTCTTTTCTTTAAAATATTCTTCCATGAATTGCACTGTATACTTGTTTCTTAACAAGAGGAAAGTAAATGAGGAAATGGTAAATTAGACACTTATGTGTGTGTAGATTTAATCATCTTCTAGTCGAGTTTGGCCATGCAATGATTTGAATAGTTATATATCTGTTATTTGAAAGAAAATATTTAGAGGTCTTGCAGTTGAATTTTTCCATATGAAACTACTGAGTAAAACCTACGAGTTTTTGCGGACAAACGTATCAATAGTTCATTTCATTTTTCAAATCCTAACGTGATGCAGCAATGAGTTAAATAATCTTATTTCGATATGTTGTATAGCATTCATACAGACATTGTTGGAAAATATTCCCCAAATGTATAGTTGTATTCAAAAAACAGTATACACCAAATTTGGGAGAACTGCCAACCTACACAATTGATTCCCCCTATGTCGTATACAACTCGACTAGTGATATTTTCATCTTATACGTTGGATTCACTACCACCAAACTTGACGAACTAACTCGAGGAGAACATGTTCTTAAAATTTTCTTTTTTTCCCTTTTTTAGAGTAACAGAAAATCACAATTCCCATTTACAAAATACATGTGTAATTTATGCAAGAAATCTTTATTTTTTAATCTACTTTCAACAAAATTCATTTTACGGTAGTTTCTTTGTTGTTTCCATAGCGTTGGTACGCCCGTTACGAATGTTTCAATAGTACCACACGGAAATTTTAACGTGCGTGCTTCGTTTGCCGAGGTGTTATCGTTTAATAATTTCTTGAGCGTGTGTTACTTTTGTCAACCATGGCCGAGAAACTGAAAAGGATTCCTGCAGTTCAGAGTTCACTGCAGAAGAGTATTTTCCACATGTACTCGTTCATTAAGAATGACCCTCGTGAAAAGAGTATATTTGATACTGGTGGTGAAACGGAAGTTTTGGTGAGAATTGCCCAACTATTAGGTGTAAGTATTTCTCTGCATTAACTATGATTTCATGTTATTCGTAAGTTATCAATTAAAATACTATGTAATACAAGTATGTGCATTTAGGTTAACCAACAATGAACACTTTTAGTTCAGTTTAATAATGCATTAAATGTAAATGGGTTCCCCCTTTTTTTCTTTGTATTTATAGTAAATAAATTTAATAAATATAGTATTTATTGTATAATTTGATTTACACACTTTTTATTCTTTATCCTTTTGTACTTCATAAAGTGCTTTGAATTTGATTTCTATCTAGGGTGCTTAATATTTTCTTACCATTACATTGTCAGACACATTTTCCATGTAGTATCAAAAATTCATTTAATACTAAATTGATTCCAATTAAAATTAGTAATATTATGTTATTTAAAATTGCGAGTTCATCTTTAGTTAAGGGCTCAATTAATTTTTTTTTAAATTTATCGGACCAAAATTGCACAGATTTTTTGCGTGTTTTGTTCGATATTATGTAGTCAAGTCAAAGCGAGTGTCGGGTTTTTGTTCTAAAATATTGGTGGTGGCTGCCCTGAAACACCAATCGAGTCCGCCCGGAGTCAGCCATCTTGGTGTTTTTGGTGTATTCTCTTACGGTAACTTGGCTATATCAAGGAACAACGTCCAATGAAAACATTTTCGAAGCATGAACATATGCATCAATGAGTGTTGCGATTTAAAGTAAAATTAAAAGCTTATTCTAACTGTATTATCCATGATTATCGGATGGAATTATTATTACTGATATATTTCATAAGAGGTAGTTTCACGTATCTTCTACATACATCATTCACGAAGTAGACTAACCACATCTTCATAAGGGTAATCGCATTCAGGATAATTACATAGAAATAGCGAAGGCTGGGATTAGGAAATTAACAGAAATTTTCAGTTAATTCTGTATTTGTTGAAAATAATGGGAATGTGCTAAAATCAAGTGAGACAAGCATTGAATTCAAAAGACAGGTCATACATTTGAGTTAGCCATTCATCTTTAAAGGACTCAGACACTACATTTCCTATTCCGATTTAAGAAACATAATTTCAATACACGAAAAGGGAATAAATGTTCCAGACATTGATCCATCTTCGAATAATTGTATTCTTATGCATTGTTTACAACCATTAATTTGTATATTGTTTGGCATTATCATTAATTTTATTAGAAGGGATTTATTTTAAAACAATTTGTTTATAAACGCGAGGTTACACTTGTTTTTTCTCAGAAGAAAGAAAAATGAAAGAAATAGGATAAAACGGACAGGGGTAGATTTTCTGACGTCTCTAAATAAATGCGATCTGAAATTCTTCAGCTGGAGGTATTGGATTCATCCAAAATTATATTGTTCAATTCTTGTTGCTGTATTTCTCAACAGTGCAGTAGGAAGCGTGTAACCAAGGGATGAGTATGTCTTGCTCCTCCAGTGAGTTCATTTGGGAGGCATCTTGCGGAACCATCTTGGTAGAGCGTTCGTTGAACGCTATAAATGAATGCGTACAATGCAACGTTGTCAAGTTGGGCGAAGGTAAAAATTAATAGAACACTGCCAGGTCTTAAATCCTATACAATCATACAGACGGTACTCTCAAATACTTAATCTGGCGTTTGAGAGGTGAGCATTTACCTCCTCGGAATAAGAGGAATTTCGCCGTCCATAATTTGATTTTGATATTTATATGCTCGAAATTAATTAACTGAATACGGCCAAATCGAAGGGTAGAACCTATGCCTTAATCATATTCTTTTCACAATGCGAGAATTCTGATATTCTCAAATTCAGACTATATTACAAAATATTTCCATCGAGCTTCAATCGTAAAGGCAATGTTTTGAGGGCAAAAATTGTTTTCGGGATTAATCGAATCAACTTTGATTTTCAAAATGAATTCTGAACTTTATGCTGATATTTCATACCATTTGGTGTCATCTTCTTTAAATTAGTTTCATTGATATCGCTCTTTTCTACTTACTGTCTTTGTCTGCTATGGGTCGTTTAACGTGTTCCCCTTACGTTTATCATCCAAATGTTTTGTTCGCTTAATGAGAACCCTGAAATACATTTTATCAAATGCTCAATAAAGCAAATGATGTATTTGAGTTTGACAATATATTAATACATTGTCACGAGATTTAATCCGTGTTCTTAACTTTTTATCATGATTTGAAACCCACATAAACGCATGACTTTGTAGCTATTCTCCGCGAATAATCCGTTGTAACGTGCAGAGTAATGCGGGAGCAAGTGCTTAGCTGCTGATGTTTTTCTGCTCTCTTCAACATTCCCTGATTAAGAAGCAGAAAAACGACTACCGCGTTGCTCTAGGAACGCCAGCGCAACTGTTCCTAGAACTCCGCAACCTTCTTGTGCTAGAAACGCCAGCGCAAGGAGGGCGAGATGATGATGATGAGGGAATAGCGGCTGACGGCAAGCATTTGCTTATTCTGTACGTGTTTACTACTTTCTTCTTTCCACGTCTCCACTTTTGCTGCTAAGTTGAGAATAAGTGTTCTTCTGAAAGAGATTCGGGAGATGATCGCTAGGTAGGTACACGCATGAAACATGACTGGTGAATAATGTATGGTCATACTTAATTAGAAGAATATACGTACTTTGAAAACTAGTATGCTATTTTTTGTTGTGAGCTCTTGTGGTTAATAACAACAATAGACTCCCTCTAGCTCGTTTTCGGTTGGTTCGGCCTTTGGATGGTATTACATGAATCAAACAGTCCAGACGTGTCTCCTACAATAGGTCGTCGTCACTTGTTTATCTAACTTCCGATTGCTGTGGTGTTGCTCTTGTGCGACAATTAGTCCGTGAGTCTGGGTAAGTAATGCGTTCTGTAAGCAATATTCGCATATGATTATTATAGCCTGTAGCCGTTTGGTCGGACTATTTTTTAAAAAACTGTGTTGTAAGCCTAATTACGGAAGTTTGTAAATATTGAATAAAAGGGCCCCTCCATTATTTGGCACATGGAATGTTTTATATCGAGAAATTTTGAAGAAAGCAAACAAATTTATCACAACATGTTCGTGCATTGCAATACATTATATTATTTTTACGTTTTGATGTATCTTAAAGCGGTTTATTTCCACTTGTTACGTCATTTTATCCTTGGTTAATCAATAGAAAAACTCTTCGCGACTACAAACCTAATAGAGATTCCCGGGAAATTATTCGCTGAATATTCAACTTCATTGCTGCAAATGAATTCTAAACAAAATAACTTCAACTATCAAAACATCAATTTACTTCTGAATCCACACACAAAATAATTCTTCATTCAAGATTATAGTGGATTGAACCATTATTACTCAGCAATTAAGGAAATAAGTATTAAAAATAAACTCTTAATTGTTTTAGGCTGTCATAAAGTATTATGTAAGTATTAAAACTAAACTCTTATTTGTTTCACGATAAAAGTATTTTAGTTAATTTTATCATAGATGAGCGCATGATAGATTTCTCGTTTGTTATACTATTTGTTGAGGGAAAAAATACATTATGTAGCAACTCTTAATGCATGAAACATCTAGAATAATTTTCTTATTGTAATTTATCTGGAAGCTCCTTGGAGTAATTGACTGTCATGTTTGTAACCATGGCTACGGGTTGTACATACGTACATAAGGAATTCTGTCGCTTGATAAGCGAGACTCACCCGTTCATGGTCGCTCCGCAATTATGTTCTAACATGTCGGTCTAAACTGCAAACAACCAGAGACTGGAAATGCAATAAAGGAATATGCAGCTTTTTCACAATTCATTTATTATTGGTGGATTCTCAGTTCGAGCCTTGATAAGGAAGGGAACATGTCATTATAATCATAATTATTTCTATTTCTGGTGCAACTGTTTTCCACTATCCACTGACTTCATAGGTAAAGGAAAATCTCGGACCAAGAATACACCAAATTTGGGAGAACTGCCAACCTACACAATTGATTCCCCCTATGTCGTATACAACTCGACTAGTGATATTTTCATCTTATACGTAGGATTCACTACCACCAAACTTGACAAAATAACTCTAGGAGAACATGTTCTTAAAATTTTCTTTTTTATCCTTTGTAGAGTAACACAAAATCACAATTCCCATTTACAAAATACATGTGTAATTTATCCAAGAAATCTTAATTTTTTAATCTACTTTCAACGAAATTCATTTTACGGTAGTTTCTTTGTTGTTTCCATAGCGTTGGTACGCCCGTTACGAATATTGCAATAGTGCCACACGAATATTTTAGCGGGCGTGCTTCGTACGTACGAGTGTATTGTGCTGGTTTTGTGTATAGTTTCACGAGATGTCGTTCTCGTTGAATAATTTCTCGAGCTAGTGTGTGTTAATTTTGTCAACCATGGCCGAGAAACGGAAAAGGATTCCTGCAGTTCAGAGTTCACTGCAGAAGTGTATTTTCCACATGTACTCGTTCATTAAGAATGACCCTCGTGAAAGAAGTATATTTGATACTGGAAGCGAAATTGAAGTTTTGGTGAGAATTGCCCAATTACTAGGTGTAAGTATTTCTCTGCATTAATTATGATTTCATGTTAATCGTAAGTTATCAATTAAAATTATTGTGTAATACAAATATGTGGATTAAGGTTAACCAACAATGAACACTTTTAGTTCAGTTTAATAAGAAAGCTATGTTTCAACTTCCAGCTAGGCTTCAATATAGTTCAGAAGATTGTGAAGAGAGGGAAAGAAGGAGAAAAATTTGTCATTCCTGCTAAGAAAAGGAAGCGAGGCTATCCTGTTACGGGCATAGACAATTTTCCTCAGGAAGCCATATCGCGTTATATTTATGACAATCTTCGCAAAGGTATGATGTTCTGTTATTTGTATGCTAATAATGTAAATTATTAATTTAAAACTATCTTTATGACTCATATCATTAAACAATTGACTAGTAATTTTTGGAATGTATAATTAATAGACAATGAATATCTTTTATTACGGTTAGTTAATATTTATTGAGTATGAAAATATATTCAAACTCCTGACTCTTATTCTGCATGTAATTATATAAGGCTGTGTATAATTATGTAATAATGTTTGTTCAATCATAGTTCATGACATATTAGACCAATAGTTCATAATAACATGGATAATTTGTAATTTTAACAATTTATAATCTTAAATTAAGGAAGTAATATTAATATCATGAGTTACTATGAAGTTAAAATTAATTTTGGTATGTAGGTATGTGGTCAATGATATTCTTGTGAAAGAAGGTCATCAAGTGCTTTGTTTACCCCCTTATCACTGCGAGTTCAATCCTATCGAGTTGGTCTGGGGTCTCACCAAGAGGTATTTGTTTGTTTATTTATTTCTTATATAATTTTTGCATAGTTACATTATTACAATTTGAATTGTATGTTACTGAATTTATAATAATGTTTATATTAGGTATTATGAGAAACACACAAAGTCACAGTCAGGCTAGGAATTTGGATCGAACCAAGCAAGTTTGGGCTGAAGCACTTAATCAGGTAAGGGTTAGTTAATGGGCTAGATGTTACTTTTAAAGTCTCATATAATTATTTTCTTATTGTGTATAAGACTGTTCAGCTTAACAACGATTCCTTCTAGATTACACCCGGTGTCTGGAAGAATTGTGTGGAACACACAGAGGCTCTGATTCTGGAGCGCTACAACCTTGAAGTGGAAGAGATGATCATCATTCATGAGGAGAGTAGCAGTGATGATGATAATGATGATAATGATGATTATGACAACACTTTGGCTACACCTCTTCCTGATTCTTGTGTTTCAGGTGCTGAGCCAGGACCCTCTTGGCGGTGAAGTCTCAAGAAATTTTTAAATTTAATATACTGTAGTTCATAAAAGTAAGGTGTCACACCGGGATGGTCCCTAGTTTTGCTTCCTAGCGTTAAATGTAAATGAGTTCCCCCTTCTTTTCTTCTTTCCTATGTATTTATTGTAAATAAATTTAATAAATATAGTATTTATTGTATAATTTGATTTACACACTTTTTATTCTTTATCCTTTTGTACGTCATAAAGTGCTTTGAATTTGATTTATATCTAGGATGTTGGTTGTGTTTCATGTGACCTTCCAGTTTTGATTAATTATGTGATTAATTAATATTTTCTTTCCAGTACATTGTCAGACTGACATTTTCCAAGAAGTATCAGAAATTCATTTAATACTATGGTGTATTGTTTATGAAAAAATAAAATAAATTGATTCCAATTAAAATTAGTAAAATTATCTCTTATTCAAAATTGTAAGTTCATCTTTAGTTAAGAGCTCAATAAATTTTTTTTTTAATTTATCGGACCAAAATTGCACTGATTTTTACGTGTTTTATTCGATATTATGTAGTCAAGTCAAAGCGAGTGTCGGGTTTTTGTTCTAAAATATTGGTGGTGGCTGCCCTGAAACACCACTCGAGTCCGCCTGGAGTCAGCCATCTTGGTGTTTTTGGTGTACTCGCTTACGGTAACTTCAGTATATCTCTTGGCTTGTCACATTAATTTCAACCAACAAAACAGATTCCCAAACTTAACGTATTCTTAATGTAACATTAGATTTTCAGTGAGTATGAAAACTTATGTCTCTCTTGGCGGCAGTGTTTCTTATCCGAAGACAGAAAAGTAACTACTTTCGATTAGAAAGTGATATATTTTTCTTTTAAGTTAGTTGCGCTCAAAATATCTTATTTATTTGAAGTTTTTTTCATTTGCAAAACGCAGTGAGAGGCTTTCTTATGCACCGTGAAGAGAGCAGGTTCTGAGAAATACTACTTGTGCCACAATACAGGTTGAAAAACCGCCAATACTTTGTCAACATGTTTTTTCCAAATACTTCCGAGATAAACATAGAGTCTACCAAGTTTCATAGAAATACTATTCTCGCTAATGCTTATATTAAAACAATACGTTCTTAATCAGACAAGACAGTTATGGTGTAATAAAAATATGACATTCATACCAATATGGATAATACATCACCGGGATCCAAGATATAATTAAACAATGAAGCTTTAGAATATTTTGTCAATTTTTTTTCTGATGCTCATCTCTTGGAGAGGTAAGAAAGTTTTTCACATTAAACCCGGAGAACAGATTTACATTAAAACGGAGATTGTCACAATCCCAATTTTTGGTGACCGTCATTTTAGTCACTGAAGGCTTTTATCACATCTCTTTCTTTAATGAAACCATTTCTTCTCCGACCTCATTTCGCACCTTGTGCTGTGCCCTAAAATGCGTACACCGTGAATGTGCCTCGCCTCCTGGTGCTACCGATCCCAAACGGGCTCAGGGTTATTATAAACCGAGTGAATCAATGCCCGGAGGAGAAAGAGAATGACATTTTACGAAGGTCACGGTTAAAACTATTTACGGTGACTTCCTAACTTCGGATGTCGTCTTATTCCTCCTCACGCAACGACTCCGCGTTCAACCGTGCAGACATCACATATTATTTTCTCCCTCCTACTTCTACTCTCGACGTCTTTACCAGGAATGTATCTCACTTTTTTCTTTACTTGCTACGGAGCCAATTATTAACTCATTAAAGAAGTGTCAGCGACCTGGCTCCTGTTTTTCAATGTCCTGAATACTTTTTTTTTTCATTGAAAGAATAAGTTATCTGTCAACTCGGATCAATTTGGACCTTGCGAGACTCATATTTCAATAAAACCATCTTGACGTTTATAAATATATAAATAACGGAAACGTTGTAAGATTCGAGTTTTCGAGTTATAGGGGACTTCGAGATAAGGAATTTTTAACTTTATCAATTTCGACTTATAGAGGCATACGTTATTCAAGCTATCGAGTCATGAGAAAATAAAAATTTGACTTATAGAGATGTATTTTACTACATTTGTATTGTACATAATTACATGAATAAAGGTTATTTTATGGTAAAGGAACAATTTGGAAACATGCACATGTTACAAGAAATCTGTAATTTTCTTTAGAGTCAAGGAAGTAACACATTCTTTGTCAATTGTACTATTGGTTGCAAACAAGGCACTAAATATATTGTCCTCGATATCACTAGATCTTTCAATGATAGTACGTAATCATTTCTTCTAATTAGATTTTGATGACAATGAAACTATTGTTTGGAGTTAAAGAATCTTGCGAAAAGAGTTTCTATTTACAGAGGTCGCAAAGTTTACATATTGCTTTTGCGAGTTATAGAGTCCGCTAGATTTATAGTTTCAGTTAGAGACCGTGATATGTATGGATAGTACATCATAGGGAAATCATTTTCAGTTCGAGTTATAGCGTCTAAATAATTCGAGATGTAGGGTCTTTTGTACTTCAACGGAAGGAAATGACTAACCTCTTCATCTTGGAGAGGATATATATAGTGGAGCCTCTTTAAATCGAAAACCTTTGATGGGTCGGTTTTTAAATAAACCCCCATGTAATTGCTTATAGATTCGATATCGAAACTATCACTCCCGTCAAAATATTAATGTAGAAAAGAAGAGTGCAAAACTAGAAAACATTAGTCAATCTTGAAATACGTTGTTTCAATTTAAACTAATTATTTCCATTTTTTAAATATACCACAGTTAACGAACCACTGATATAATGACTATTATCAATATAAACAAATTATATAACATTATTGAAAGTTTCATAAATGGTTATTGACATTGGACGCCTGGGACGCTTATACTCTCTTAAAAATACTCTACTAACACGATTTAAAACTGTATAATAAAAATTAAATATTTCACTTCACGTACTGCAAGCCTTCTAGCAAATAGTCATAAAAATTAACTGAGTTAGCAAAGAATAGTTCCGTATTATCTGCAAGTAATGATCTATGAATCTTTGAACGATTATGAGACAGAAATATTTTATATTAACTAAAAGTGATGACCACATGAAGAGATTTAGAAACTCCAGAAGAACAACCGATACTAAACCTGTGTCTCGCGAAGATACATTCAGAAATATTCGTCCTGTAAAGTCGGAGTATGAATATTATCAGTTATGGACATACGCAAAACCCCAACAAATTTTGTGTTAACTAGGAATGTAGCTGAGCATCATCTCTCTTGGTGACGAAAGACGATCGTTATAAATAATTGTCTGAATACCTGCAGTTTCACTAGCGTGAATTTTGATTTTGTTATATGATCTGCGAATACATTCCGATATTTTCTGTTCTCTACGATATCTATTGTTATTACTATTGTTTTACTCCGTATTAAAATGTTCATTAGATTAGTCAGCTGAATTGTCTCGTAACTTTTATTTGACAGTTGACAATTACTAATAAAAAATTTTCGTTCGTCACAATAGTGCTGAAAAGTTTTTCCTTTTCACAACCGACTGTTACTGATATCTAAAGCCTCTGGCACACAGGATGCGGCCTGACGCGGCGGGTAGCGATCAAGCGGTCTGTCGCGGTGGTCGGCGATATGGCTACGTCACATACAGCGCGATATGTTTGAGCGATCCAGTGTTGGAATAGCTTTCCGCAGAGCAGGTTGGCAATAGTGTTTTGCACAGGTTACAGTGTTTTGCAGGTTTTTCTTGGAAAATGAGTAGTTCTGACGAGGAGCAACTCCTGCGACTTTTAGCACTACAGTGTGCCAGAATAAAAAAGAGACGATTTTGGGTGTACCCAATTAATGATCAAAGCGAAGTCACAGAGCCTATGCAAGCGCTGTTACAAACAGATGCCACCAATCGAAGATCAACCAATGCTGCAATCCAAGTCCGCGTAAATTTTGCTGATTATTTTGTCATAACTTCAATAGAGTATTGTTAACAATAGTTTTTTAAAGTACTTTATAATAAATAATAACTACCTAATAAAATTATTTTGTGAAATAAAATTGTGAAACCTGAAATAATAATGTGAAATAAAAACATATTCGTTCTTACTAGCAAAGTTCAGCTCTTCAGCAATCACTATCCATGTTTCTGCCTTTATTTCATCACCTTTTCTGTACAACTGATGAGAAGGGTCGTACAAATACGCGTACTTCCTCACTTTTTCTATCAACAATTCAATTTCTTCTCCCATTTTGAACAAACCTCATAACGAACTCATGTAGACCTCCTGGATCGCGCGATAATTTTGTGAATTTGTACAACCGTATCGCCTGCTACCGCTGTCAAGGTCGCGTCGCTGTGACAGAACGCCTTCTGTGTGACAGGGACGATGCAATGTTGCGTCATACACACGTATCGCTATCGCTGCCCACCACGCCAGACCACGTTCTGTGTGGCAGAGGCTTACCGACTGCGCCATCCCGTTCGCCTCTCGGGTCCGTCTATCATTCTCATTCAACTTGTGAAACCCAAAGACCTCTGAGGTGGTCTCGTAGAGACTAGATTCCTCATCTGAGGCGACTCCCATAGGAAGTACTTTATTTGGGTAGCATTTTCCATTTCTGGTTCACAAACATAGAAATCTCTTAGATTGCGGTGAACCTCACCGCCAGGTAACAGATTAATCATGTTACGTCGAATGAAAATGGTAGACGGGACCGGGATTCGAACCCGGGACCTTGAGCTCTACGCGCTCATGCGCTTACCGACTGCGCCATCCCGTTCGCTTCTCGGGTCCGTCTATCATTCTCATTCAACTTGTGAAACCCAAAGACCTCTGAGGTGGTCTCGTAGAGACTAGATTCCTCATCTGAGGCGACTCCCATAGGAAGTACTTTATTTGGGTAGCATTTTCCATTTCTGTCGCAGTCGGTAAGCGCATGTCGCAGTCATGCGCAGTCGGTAAGCGCATGAGCGGGTAGAGCTCAAGGTCCCGGGTTCGAATCCCGGTCCCGTCTACCATTTTCATTCGACGTAACATGATTAATCTGTTACCTGGCGGTGAGGTTCACCGCAATCTAAGAGATTTCTATAAATTATGTTTAGCCTTTCTAATTGTGAATTTCATTTAAACAGTATTTACAGAAAAAATGTATTTAAATTCAGATTGGCGTTATTTGCCTAGGGTACTTTATGTTAAGATCAATATATGTGTTTTTAAATTTGACTGTCGTTTCCTGCGACCTGCATTGCTTTTACGAGTTTATAATAGTGTTTCATGACGTCACACCAAGCACCAGTCTTATTATGGAACCGACTAGTTTCAACATGTTCTTAGGAAAGATGAGATCATATTTAGTTTTCTTTAGCAAATCCATTTCCCTCATTCACATATCGTTATTCTCCATAAAATCAGTCACAAAATGTCTTTTATATTATTCTGTCATTTAAAAATGAGAAATAAATTTATGCGTGACACAAATTAAGAGATATGAGACTCGTTTATTGAATCATGTGGTTTAAATACGAAACCAGTTGCCTGTAATTAATCTATACGTTAATACCCAGTTCATTATCCACTTTATGCTTTTTATAAATCCTGGAAAAACAGTTCTTTAAACATCTTTTAGATTTTTCATCAAAAAAACAAAAAACATTATCTTCGGCGATTTACGCGGTTTTAGGAAATTCTTTCCCGCTATTAGCGCTATATTTTCTTTCTTGAACGGTGTTACCACATCTCCTGATCATGGAGAAAACCTTCAGGGCATTTTTTTGATTTATCCAAAGCATTCTTTGTAATCGATAACGAAATTCTCCTTTCAAGTAGCATTCTTTTGGCATTCATAGGCTTGCACATCAGTGAATGACTTTCTATTTAAAAGATAGGCATCAACAAGTAGAAATATCTTATTATAAAAATACAGCACTTCAGCATTGTCTTTCAGAAACCAAACCTCTTACTTGCGGAGATCCCCACGGTTCAATTCTCGATTCTGTAGTTTTTACTTGCATTTGAACGACATACAAGCTAGCAAGATGGATTCTCTTTCCTCATGACAATAATTAAATATGTAAACTTAAAAAGTTTTGTCTAAACTCTCCTTTCAAGAACATAGTCTCATCGTAAACACTGACAAAACAATGTCTACGTCATGTGTTGCTGGGTTTTCCAGTTCGAGAATATTTAGTGCCCTCTTCATTTCATAAAAAATAAAAAATTCTTCACCCCCGATATCTCTTTCATTAAATAAAATACAATAAAAAACTGTTTCAGAAAGAAAATTCTTAGGTCTCCATATTCAAAATAAGCTCAAATGGAATAGTCACATTGATAATCTAAGTTCCAAATTGAGCAAACTGTGTTACGCATTCCGAATGTTAGTTAACTAATTTAGTTCATATATTTCCCGTTGTGTATATTTTGCAAACGTTTACTCCCATTTACGATACGGCATTATCTTTTGAGGGAATTCCGGTCAGAGCATCGAAAGTTTAAGATTTCAATACAGGATTGTTCGGATAACTTGAAAATCTCCCTCCCGAAACTGTTGTAAACTTTCATTTACGAATTAAATATTTTAACATTTGCAACAACATATTTAACATATCAAAAACATTTAATATTTATGAAACAGTTGTGTTTATTGAGACTGAATTACTTAAGTGCCATTCTAGCTTCATTCTAATACTATTGTGGAGAGAGATAGGGATGACTCCTGTAGAGGACATTACTACCGGTACTATGTAAACTTTCTCCATGTTCCATATCCTTTCTATTTCTTCTTCAAGGTCACTGTTTTTCTGCTATTTTTCCTGAATTGTTTTCTGAAGGTTGTGAGTGTTTGGCACAGCTATGTCTGTCAAATAGGTTGTCTTTGTTACTTGATCTTTTAGCACTCTGTCTGGTCTGTTGTTATGAATTGTACGGTACGTGATTATTGACTTGTCATAATATAATTTGAAGTTTGTTGATTCTAAAACGTCAGCCGGCTCATATATGCAATACGGTGTGCTATTTTCTATAAGACAATAATTTAAAGCTAATGCTTGGTGAATTATGTTAGCCACCTGGTTATGCCGATGTAAATAATCAGTTTGTGCCAACATATTACAAGCTCCGGTTATATGTTGAATTGTTTCAGAAGCAGTTCCACATTTCCGGCACTTACCATTTTCCATATGGGGATGCTCCATAATATATTTCTTATAATTCCTAGTGGGAATAACCTGATCCTGGATGGCCATAACTCACCCTTGTGTTTCAGGAAAAAGCTACCCTCGCCTGAGCCATGCGTTCGACGCTTTCTTGTCTACATTGGAGTTGCTTAGATCATGAGGGTGTCTTCCGTGCAGTGCCATGCTCTTCCATTCCAAAACTTTTGTCTCCTTCTGTTGAAATATTTTCACTTTCTACGTTTCTAGCTTCTAATAGGTTTAATGGAGTGTAATTGTTTTCTGAGTTGCAAAAACTGGCGAGTAGTGAGGATTCCTTCATCCGTTCATGAAAGTAAGAACGAAGTTGAGGAATCTGTCTGTTGTGTAGGCTTTTTATATCTATAATTCCTCTTCCGCCTTCATCTCTTGGAAGTGTCATTCTCAGATTATATGATTTTGCGTGGTGTTTCCGATGGTTTGTCAATTTTACCCGCAATTTTCTCTGCAGATTTTCCAAATCAGTAGTCGACCAAGATAATATCCCAAATGAATAAGTTAAAATTGATATTACATATGTGTTTGTAATATCCTGTATCAAATTATTACTATTCAGTTCTGTTCTACAGATTCTCTCCAGTCTGGTGGTAAATTCCGATGTAAGAGTTCTCTTGATTTCAGTATGTGCTATCATTTTTTATTGCTTTATTCCTAGATACTTGTATAACTCAAATTCTGTCATTAGCCCAATTTTACCCTGCACTGTATCAACTCCCTGAGGGTTTACTATATCTTTACCTTTACGAGTACTGAAGATTCTGCACTTTTCCAAATCAAATTTCATATTAATATCCACTGAAATCTGTTCCACCAATTGTATTAATTGTTGAAGCTTAATTGAGGATGAAACATGTAGCTTCAAGTCATCCATGTACAGAAAATGGGATACCCGATGGCCATTTCGGTTATTGCCTATGCGATATCCGATGTTGGTTCGATTCAGTAAACGGGACAAGGGATTTAATGCCAAGCAAAACCAAAGTGGACTCAAAGAATCGCCCTGAAAAATTCTTAATTTCAGAACTTATTTCATTTCTGTTACCATCATAAATATGAATAAATGTTCTCCACTTTCATCATGTGTTGTAGAAATCCAATCAAAGCAGGGTGAATCTTATAAATCTTAAGGATATCTATTAACCACATATGAGGTACCGCATCAAAGACCTTCTGATAGTCAAATAACCACAGAAAATATTTCTATTTCTCAGGTGAGCTTCTTTGATAATAACAGAATCAACTACCAGTTGCTAATTGCGTCCTTTCATGCCCTTTCTGCACCCCTTCTGTTCTTCAGTTAATATGTTCTGCTTACTAAAATGAGCGTATATTAGTCATGTTATACAAGCAGTCATTATTTTGTAGCAATCATTATTTATTATTATTTCTTCTTTTTCAATTACCATATTTCCTTCTCTTACAAACGCCATATCTACTTTCAACTACTCTTTTTTCTATCTCTTTAATCTTAAAAGTATCTTTTCCCCGTATTACTTCTATTATTCCCTCCTTCTACTTACCTTTTTTCTTTTATCTTGAAACTAAACCGTTATTACTTTATGTATTAAAACGATTATTTGTAAAATAATTTATTAATTTATAAAGTTAACTTCCTAAATGTAGGATATTGTCTAATGCAATGCACTAATATGTAATTTATTTGTTATGTAATTTAAGATTTCAACCAGTCTACAATTATCCCTATGAGTAATTTTATTCTGTGTACAATGAAATATATCATGACTGTATTTATATTTTTGTCATGTTTCCCTTAATTTTTGTAGTCATTATGTAATGTAATGTACATTTTTTCTACAAATACCTTTTTCCCCTCTTCAGTGTGGTTCTTTTTTATAGGTACATTAGTTATAAATCAATTTTTATGTTATACTTTTTTATGGATTATTTGTTATGTTTGGCCTTAAGCCGCCATCCTGATTGGGGTTTTTGATGGGTTTCCCACAATCGCTTAAGGTTCAATACCGGGATGGTCCTTAGCTTGTTTTCTTAATAGTAAATATAGTGTATACCCTCCCATGCAATCTAATTTTGTAATGAAACTAAATATTTTCAAAGTGGTTAGGTGGAACAGCAGACCTCGGTCTGCGTCTTGCCAATAAGAAAGTCATTTATTTATTTTATTTATTCTTTTATTTAATACGTCAATTCATCTTATAATTTTTTCACGTCATTGCTGTAGTACTTACAAAATAACTGATTACATTTCAAAACTATTTTCCTGTATGATATTGTTTCTTATTATTCATATAAAAATAGTTATATATGTACTCAACCTTGGCACGGTTGTAAACATTAATTTTGTAGCGTTATTCTGGCCAGGGTTTTTTCCTGTTTTCCTTCCGGTAGACGCAGATTTTATATACAGATCTTTTACTGTAGGGATGGTGGTCTCACTAATGTAATATTAATTTATCTTGAATTTAGAGTTATTTTAACAGTTACGATTTATAAACAATACATTTTCCGAATAATTTAAAGATAATGCGTATTAGTGAAATAACTTTTTTGTATTCTATAAAATACCATTTTGTTAGTATTCTATTGATATTACAACACATAGCTAACTATTTTTATTCTTAAGAGTCAGCTGCAATGTAAAATCCGCTTCAGCTTTAAGTTCCTTGATTGGAATTGACGGGATGGTCTTTTTCTAGCTTCCGGAGAGTACATTAGTTTATTATTTTCGACGTGGTCATACGCAGTTTGTAACTTCTTTTTTTACAATCGATTTGTTTGTTTTTTAAATAAACATTTAATTTCTCTATACATATTTTTAGAAAATTATACATGATTAATGTTTTCTACAATGATTTAAATATTCTGTTAGTGTATTTACATTAAAACATGTAATATTTTTCTTTTGTAGCGACTCGTGTATGAGCTATTGCGAAATATTTTGTGTAAGGTCTTTACTAATAAATATTTCCACTCTTCTACATTTTAGCATCAAAATCCCTCGTGAGTGCATCTACATGTAGTATTCAATACCCTTAAGGAGGAAAGTGCGTAGATTAAAGGTGACGTGAACGAAGAGAGGGGCAAAGAAGAGAGCAGTGGACTCAAAAAAGTGCACGTAGGCAATTTGAATAAATTCTCTCTCGTGAGACTGACTGTTTCACTCATGTGCATCATTTCGTTTTCTTCCCTTCATGACTCGAGTGAAGTTCAATGAAGTGAGGATTAGGTGATGCATTATGTTTGTATTCACAGATTTGAATAACTCAGCTTCTAATTTCACACAGCATTTTTTTTCTCTGAAATCCATTTTTGAGTAAAGAATTGAAAAATTTCGTCATTTTTATTGGGGAGTACTTTTTTGTTGGCTCTTCTACTTTAATGCTTTCAGATGTTAATGGTAAACGAACAACCGCTTGGTTCATATGACGAGAAATATCAAAGAATTCAAAAGAATTGAAGCTCATAGAACCAGATTAGAGTCACTTTAATTGAAACAGTTTCTGTGGTTTTCAAGTTTTGGTCCGCTGTCTTTACGATCTATGTTTGTTGTCCTGTTAGATGGAATGTTCAGTTTAAACATAACTAAACAAATCAACGTAAATTGCGAGTCAGAAATAATTTTAGTGAATTGAATGAGGTTCTATGTATTAGCAGGAAAAAGGGTTTTCATTACTTAACACGAACAACCAAAATCAACTCGATACTTTTATCGGTTTCAGACTCAAATGTACAACATATGCACGAATGTATAAGAATTGCAGAAGTGTGGGTGCGCTCATCCATATAAGTACCTCAACTTATATAAAATTTTTAGTTAGTGGTATTAACATTCGTCTATTACACATTCTCATAGATGCATTATAAAATTTCTGATGGTCTTCAATATATATCATGTCAATTTCAATTAACCTTATTCTGAAACTGTAAATATTATCGTTAGATAGACAAAAGAAACCTCTCTTTCCAAGGGTGGTTCGTTATATATTCTCATAAATAGTGTCTGTAAAAGTATTGTTGTTTAATTTGATAATTCCTTACACATTCTAACTGAAAAATGTGGTACTCGCATGAAAATACTCCGAAAGATTCTCCCCTGGGCGATGCACTTCTAACGGCTACCACCAGCACTTTCTTCCTCCTGGACTCAAACATCACCGACGAGATGTCACATCAAAAAGCATCGACGAACATGATAACTGTCACGCTCAGACGCGTTTTAGCAACATTTTGTTTACAGGAAAGATTCTTCAAACCAACAGGCAATGTAGACCACCAAAATCTCATTGAGTTCTTGTGTGATAGTTGTGCTCTAAACACAAAGTTGCATTTTTTTCCCTTATCCTTCAAGCTCTTAAAATGATTACAGCACCTAATTTAATTGATTTTTATGTTCCAATTGTACAATTATTGAGTAAGGAAAGCAATCGTCGAGAAAAAGTTTTATATTTCTTCAGATCTTTACAAATTGAGTCCTGGAGAGTCTACTCTCAAAACATCCATGACGGTGCGTAACGTCGTACGTGTGACTGATTTTGCTTCCGCGCTATCTCACGAACAAAACCAGGTTGTGTCTAGAAGAAATTAGTATCGGACGAAAGAGGAATAGAAGTAGTGATACACATTTTCACAAGATTTCGTGGCAACTGTTAACCAATTCTACCCTGGTCAAGATTGTTTCAACATGACGGCACACAGTAACATTATTATAGAGACCTACCGCAATTCCTGGATTAAATATTTGTTGAGAGATGGTTAGGCTGGCGAGGAAGTGTCAAGTATCCACTCAAATCTCCTGATCTAAAGCCTTTCGACTTCTTTCCATGGGGAACTCTGAAGAACACTGTGTCTGGGTTAGATCTGGATGGCATTGGTGTACTATTGTGAAAGGCAATCGGGTGGTGGTGTTAACGCCCCTGCGAAAAAAACAGAAGACCCGGGTTCGATTGTCGGCTCGTCGCCATTTTTACCTGACCGAAAGTTATCACATATATTCTGCACATGTAGGTACTCGGTAGAAATACATTCATTTCAAGAATATTAAGCCGCAAAACCACGTACACTGGATGCCATGGCGAGAGGCATGGCATTGTTACTTCCTGTGAATTCATTTCCATGGAAACCATATATGTTTGTTGTCCTGTTTCAGAGCATTACAGGCAATTTATTTCCACCCATGGGGAACATTTTGCACATCTTCAACATTGGAAAATAAGTAGTAATGTTTTGAACATCTTTGTAACTAAAAATACTATATTTTTGTTCAAGTTATTAAAATTTACACAGTGTAAACGCTTTTGTGGGACACTCTGTACATTTTTAATTTCTAATTACACACAGTGTGTAAGGAAAGTATTGTAATAGGTTGAAAAAATAATTTTGAGATCTCTTCGGATCTTTACGAATTGACTTCAGGAGAGTATTTTCAAATTTTGGCGATGATGTGCAATGTATGTATGTATGTATGTATTTATGTATATGTGTGTGTGCACGTATGTGTGTATGTTAAAAATTTTGTTCCCCCAATAACTCACGAACAAATTGATGCATCAAAACAAAACTTGAGATTTGACTTTGAATGTGTAGGAGCCGCAGTCACTTACTCCTACATATACGCTCCATGAATTCAGAGAACGCATGTCAAAATCCGGCGTGTCGCGTATGTTATGAACAAACGATACCGTCACTGTAACATCACACCTCAACCCTGATGTGTTGTTATTATTCTTTTGGTAGAAGCGGGATCCACATACATACCAAAATCCCTATGGTAGTTTTTTTCGCTGCCACCAGCTCGGTTTCCTGAGCAACCAAACTCACCTGTAATAACAATAAATAATGATTTATTACAAATTACATGAAATCGGAATTGTTTACAGACACAAACTCCCAAAATCATCAATGCGTCTAGTAATCGTTTATTAGACAAATAATGCTGTAAGAGAGGCATCGTTTATAGTTTGTAAAATATAGTTGAAGACAACTAAATTTTAATAAACCCTCAGGTTATTGGTTCTTTCGAAAAGATAAGTTGTTTTTACCCAACAACTAACTGAAACTAGTTACGACCATCGCACCTAGTAATGAATTCATTAAGTCTACCGCAGCAGCCTTAACAAACAATCTGGTCTCCACGACCAAAACTTAGTACAGTCACTTGTCCGTGCTGACGGATCTCTCTACGTTTCTTTGTAAAGAATCCATTAAGTCTACCGCAGCAGCCTTAACAAACAATCTGGTCTCCACGACAAAAAGTAGTACAGTCACTTGTCCGTGCTCACGGATCTCTCTACGTTCCTTTGTAAAGAATCGCCGAGGAGATTCACGCCTCTCAATATATATTATACCAGACGTCACGTGATCAGCGAATGACCACGCCTTCGCCACCACCGTGCAGGCACTTCTGTGGTGTCCCCTTCTCGCTTCTAGGAATGCAGAGGACGCGCCGTAGAGGACGAATCGCTATGCGCGTCACCCCGGCGCTTCGTAAACACCTTTTTCGTCCTTCTTTCATTTCTTCGTGGAATTAGTCTTTAATTTAGGAACATCTGACCCCCTTGAGACAACGTCGCCGACTGCATTCTTCGAATACACTGGTACATACTTTCCTTAAGATGAAAAGTGTTTATTCGAACAATGCCTTCACATGGAAAACTCGTCGCACGTCCGTCTTAGCGCGGACCGGCCACTTATTGTCATATTCTTAACAGCATCCTGCTTGGAAAATACAAAGAGCTATTAATATTTCGCAAGTTGCTGGCGTGTCCTGGCGCCGACGTTACAGTCACCAAGAGTGATACGCTGTTGATTCTCAATATACATGTCAGCACGCTACCTGACTCACCTCGTGACAGTGCGCTACCGCTCTCAACTCATGTCAGTGCGCTACCAGACTCAGCTAGCATCAGTGTGCACTCAACCAGCGTCAGTGTGATATCACGTCTCCGCTCTCAGCTCATAGGGATCAAGACTTCTCTACCGACGCCGAACTCGTGAGTTAATACTCCTAACAAACAACAGTTCTCTTCAAGGAAGATCACGGACTTTACCAATTCGCGTGCCTCTGCTGTCATTGGGCATTAACTATTTCTACTGACCTTTGTCATACTACGGAAATAAACTCGTCCTGTTCACGTCTTGAAACTCACAACCTTTTAGTAATATTTATTTGTGGAACGGGGATATATATTCTTTCTCCACTTCTCTCTTCTCATTACCCCCACCCAAATAAACTATTATAAATGTATTGGGAATAGAAGCCTATTTCTGGACAGCACATATTGACTTCATTTACACACCACGCTCTACTTCCCGTTTCTTAAAATTCAAAGTTACGAAAATATGCATAGAAGTATTTTTATTGGTCATAATTCTGCGTACAGATTACTAAGTCGCATTTCTGTACGTCGCACTGTTTTTGTAGATACAGTAAAAGTTGAATGCGCAAAAAGTAGTTATTTTGGAGGTGTGCTTTTTCTATCAGCCTATAGTGCTCTTGCAAAGTGTTTAAGATGGAAGATAATTCTTGCAACTTGTACCTGTGTTTTTAGATATTATGTTCAGGAGGGTACTATATTAAGCGATGATAATTATTTGAAATCGATTGATATTTTTAGAGTGTTGTCTAGTTTAATAATTTTAATATATTATGATTTTTAGTGTGTTTCCTTTATCTTAAATTTTTCATAATAATGGGTATTTAATGCCATGTTTTTTGTAATGAATTGTAATTGAAAAGTTGAGTGGGGCACACTCTATAATTTTTTAATTTTAAAATAATGTATTATTGTGTCATTATTATACTATTATTGTGTTATTTGGAGGTGCATTGCCCTATATTACTTTTGCAATGACACTTCAAACAATCATGATAATAATCTGTCAGTTTTCTTCAATATTGTGCTCTCCAATGAAGAATAAAATAAAACCTTAGAAACTCATAGGGGAAACATTGACATCATTTTTTAGCGTATCTTATAATTATTAGGGATTAGAGGAATATGAAAATGAAATATTTGTTTTAATCATCGTAATATTATTTTTCGATTTTTATTGCTTCCAATTTATTATCATTTCTTGAGGGTAGAAAAACGATTTGTCTTTAGGTATTGCATTCACGTTCCCTCTTCTTTCTGCGGCGAATCGTTGGCGTTTTCTTTATTTTTACTCATCTTCACATTCATTCATCCATCGTATCGCATCGTATCGAAGTTTTTCTTTTATGTTGCAGCTCCTTTTCTTCTTGAGTTAACATTCCCTCTTTCCCTTGCGTTGAGAACTCACTTTTTCTGCCGGTGGAAGGGAAAATGAATCAAATTTTTGAGCAATCTATTTAGTCGTGTCATAGGAAGCGACGGTGGCTCGTATTCTGCTTTCAAAGAGATTTTGCTCGTGTAACAATCACCATTGGTTATGAATTCTCATGTTGATGTCTTGACTCTTTTTCTTTATGGCCTTTAAACACATCATTGCTTACATTCGGGACGCGTATTTGTTCAATTGTGTAAAATAAAATTCAAAATTACCAATCATATAAGAGAGTTTGTTTACCCCATTAAAATTTATATAAAATACGATATTTCAAAAAATATTAGCATTTATAAAGTTTGATAATTTTAAAAATATATTTTCTTGGTTCTGGCACAACTATCAAAAGAATCGATGCATGACTGATCTGAATGAAGTGGAAAAAGTTGAGTCTGTTTTCTTTGACGAAAGACCGAAACAAGTGACGGGCGAAGGGATGCTGGTCAAACAGGGGGTCCACGGTGAGAGCGGGCTCGGAAGAATGTTAATGTAAATGTTTGTACACCATCCATCATTCGCAGTTAACACCGCCTCGGAATGTGCCTGGATTCCCGGGCCATTTGTTTTTACACCCTGAGGCAGCAAAGGCCTGCGGTCGGTGGTGGTGGAGGAAACTTAGCGAGGCTTCGATGAACCCTGCTGGCCTGTTGGCTTGAGGTAGCAAGCGCTCGCTAGTCGTTGCCCTGCTTCGCACCTCAGGGGAGACCCCCAACGGCGGTGCGCTGTTGGGAAAGGTACTACGTCGTCTACCAAGACTTTAACATTCCAGAGATGCCCGAATACAAGTGTTATGTATCGTACATAGACGTGCAATTCATGTGCAAAATTAAAATCTAAAAGAAGTGTGTAATGGAGTAATAAGAACCACTATCTGAATCCGAACTTCGTACACATTAATACAGAAAGAAATATTATGTACCTCATATTTTTACAAAACTATTTGTTACAATTAACTTCAGACTAATACACAAGGTTTTCCACACACATAAAAAAGAACCTCGTACTTTTCTTAAATATCCGCGACATAGATCTTATGTAGTGCTGTTCTTCAGAAGCTACAACTTCGCTTGGAGTGGAATAGTCAAAAGAAATTTCACTTGCAAATTATTGTATTCATACAAACATCATAATAACGTAGAATACATGTTTACATGTAGAAACAGCGGAGAATACATGGATACCTGTTTAACTAGGAATTAGTTTACCAAATTAAGACAATTCGAATTCAATTTGAATTTTAAAGTAAATTAAAAAAGAAATGGTATGCAGTTAAAATGTAAGACTACGAAGTCCAGAAATTATTCTTTATATTGATATCTCATTTTTGTCTATTAGTTTAGTATGATGATAAAAAGATATATTTACAAAGGTTAGCTTTTATAAATCATAATATACAGTGATTTTTTAGCTGCGGACCATATATATGAAACAGAGATACAAAAATATATATTAAAAGAGCACAAAGATTATGCTTTTTCCAACTGAACGGACGTCATAGTATCCACGACTGTATTGGATATATTATTGAGTCCATTTATTTAAATATTTAAAAAATGTGGATTCAGGGAAATCTAAGACGTGTGAGATCAGTGAGAATTAAAGACACGGATATACAGAAGGAGGAAATGGTGACAAGAGTCACCAATTACACGGGGTTGGCAAACGCGTTGAAACAAAATATATGCCGGGGAGTGACGTATAATTGCACATCGTATTTCAATGTATTAGTGAATACCGTTTCTATAAGACTAAAATTCATTAAAAGAAAGAAGGGGGAAAATTAATTAAAAAAAGATTATGCAACCATAAGTGGTAGCAATACGCGACATAACGCTGGGGAAAACAAATAAGATATACTATATATATATANACATTTTAGATATTTGATTTAGTTTTGTGAAACGTCAGCACAATCAGACAAAACTGGGTATTTAAATGAACGATGAACAATGAAACCTGTACCCTCTTGCACACATCCACTATCGAGAAAGTAAAATATACGAGTTATTTTTGCAATATACGAGTTGTTCAGAATCAAAATAATTTAAAGAGATTGTACTCGGATTCACGATGTTTCTGCAACACCTTACAATCTTGCATCTTTGAGATCCGTCCGCCAGACACACGACTCACGAACAATGAGGTGCTTGGAACCAGTAAGTATGCATTTTGTCCGAGATATCCTCGCCTTATCTTCTGCAGTCATCATGTTGTCCATATCTTCTTCATACCGTCCTCACACGACCCCACATTGCCTTCGGTTGTGGCTTGTTCTTACCTCAATAGGAGGCTCCGCTTACCAAGAATTGAATATTTCTCCGCGTAACTTTCATTTTTTTAAATTTATAATTATTACTCTCGTACGAGTACCTCAGTTCCCGTCATAATCATTACCTGAGTTCTTATTTCCCCCATTAAATTTAAAGTACACAGTTATTATTTATTACTCTATGAATTTCTTATTGTATTTTCTGTAAAATTTGTTTGTCTTCTTTCATCTTCTTATTTCTTCCTATGGAATTTTGACATATTTTACTGATTTCTTCCCTTCAAAATTAACTTTCTTATTCGAGCAGTATATTCTCTAAAAATTTGAATTGTAATTTCTAGAACACGCTTAATTTTTTTGAAATTGAAATAAATCTTCTGAATATATGCATAAAATATTCACAGGCTGGAGTAAACACATTCACATCGTCTACAATGCTCTCCTATTCTCCAAAACCGCTTGGAAAGTCGAACCACTCAACATTCTTGTGCGGGAAGTTTTTATCGCATTATCATGATGACACTTTCGTTCAACATTACATTGTTAAGATTATGTATTTCTAGTGAGCTGGATCAAAATGCTTGTAAAACGAATGTGAATAGCTTGTAGGTAAATAGAAACGCAAATGCTCATTAAATTGGCATACACTCTTGGGCGTTGATCAACTGAAACATCATCAATAACATGCCAAAGTTTTGGATGTATTTGTTATCCATCACTCAGGCTAGTTATTTGTGTAAAGTGACTAGGGGAACACGGGGTACTTAACGTTTGAAGACAATAATAAAACTGACAATATTTCCTTTATAAGATGTGGTTTATTTTCGTAATCATCTTTGGTAATCAGTTTTTGATAATGAAGTTTTTTAGAAACTTTTGTATTGTAATTAAATAATAAAAAATCAAAATGTATGAAAGGACTCATCCCTCTATTCGCCTATCTTGTATAATTTCTCACCATTCTATAACAAGAAATATTTATTAATAACAAAAATAAACTGCATGAAAAAGAAACTAATAAGATTTAAACAAAAAGTGCACCTCTTACGTCAAAACCAGAGAAATTAGACTTGAGGTCTACTCACAGAACATACATACACCCGAAAAACATTACCCTATATAGTCGCGTAAAAATACTTTTTAATTTATTTGCGTTAGAAATTTCAATACAAAAATTTAGAGGGGTAAGATGGGGTACCCCATACCCCATCTTGCCCCCTCATACCTATTTCAATCTTTAAAAATATTTAAAAATAACAGTTTGCATTACAGAGATAAACAAGTGCTTAACTGTTAGCTTAATCATTAACACACGGGAATAACTTAATACTAAGTCTGAATTGTTGTTATTTAAGTAAGAGACACGATTAAACTGCGATGAAAAAAAATTAGAAACAAATTGTCAAAAAAATTTATTTTTTCGGAAAACAATAAAGCATGTGATTTTGACACTGTCACTTTGCCTACTAGTAGTACGGGAGGTCCAGCGGTGGCGCAGGTGGTAGTGTTGTCGCTCATCACCAAGGGTCCCGGTTTCGATTCCCGATGGAGCCAGATTGTAGCATTTCACATTAATGTCCCAGTTTATATAGCTGTGACTACTGGAAAGCAAACCTTCCTTCCTCTATCCATCTCCTCCTAGTATCAATAACTTTAACTATTACTAACTACTTCTACTAACCCCTCTTCTACTTACTTGGTAATCCCAGCTAACCGGCCCACCTAGCTCATTTCGCTCCATGTTTCCATTTCCCATTTACAAATATATTTACATTTACAAATATATAAAAGCATGGCGGCGTGGCGTGATGCGCTAGAACGATCGTAATTGGTGAATTAGTTCGCCTTATAAGACCGGTACCTCATCTTGCCCTCCCTAACACTACATGTCATACACGGTCATGTGCTGTGTTATATATGCTTCCATTAGCATAAAGTACTAGAATTTACTGAATGTGTAAAGCGTATACGACTTAATCATGGTAAGATTCTTGTAAAAGTTTCATGAATTTAATCACAGAAGGTGACATGTTTGGACGTTATGCTAATTGAATCACATATAGCCAACAGTAAAGATGACAGTTTGATTTTACATAAAGATTTTATTTTATATAATGATTACAGCAGTGATTTTACATAAATATCTAGCTTTCATGATGGATGCAAATACATCTGAAACGTTGCCATGTTATTGAAGGTGTTTCAATTGGCCAATCGTCAAGAATTCACAGTTTCACCGCATATTAATGAGCATGAAGTTGGCGTGTTTCTATTTACATACAATCACTTCACAAGCATTTTGATTAATCACACTAGAGGTATATACTATATCAATTTTCAATATAGATGCATTGAGTTATTGTAGAATATCATATTTATTCAAATAATAAGGAAATAGTTTTTCAATGCATGAACATTCTAAGACTTATGTTTAATTGCATTGAATAATTATTTAGATGTCCTGGTTAATTAATTTGCAACAAATTTATGAAAACAGTTTCTGTACATTATTTTTGATTCAAATTAATTTTTCGTGCATGTTAACACAAAACATTAGAGCTCCAAACACATTTACCTCTCCAGCACACAGCAAACCTCTGCTAACAATTCACCAACAAGAATAAAGAAGAGTCCATAAAAAAACACAGCTTATTGTTTGAGGAAAAAATTATCTGATTGGGTGCTCTAAAAATAGTTTCATTGCCAAGATAACTTTTTATTGGTTTGATCAATAATACATTGAATTTACTAAATAATTTAACACTATTCAATAATGCGAATAGTTATACGTTGTTTCAGTATGGAAAATTGACCAAAAAAATGAATTTAATAGAGATACAATACGTATTTCAGTCGCTTCCTGGCTCCTCATGAACGACAGCTGAGAACTCTGACAACGATTGTCATATGTTTAAGAGTATTTGCCCTACGTCCGAGGGTACCCGGTCATTGGCGCGACCTGTTGGTATAAGTGGGAACTATTTCTCTTCAGCTGTTGTCGGCGTTGACCAGACGTCGTCAGCTCGTGAATTCCCGCGAGATACTGATTAAATATAATATATCTTTTAAGCAGCAATCTCAATTTTGCAGAACTGCGCAGGCGCAAGAGACACCTGTAAGGAGGAGTTGACTGTCCGTTCCAGGTGTTTATTAATCCTTTACCTGCACGATCGTTTCAAGCGTGTATTTTGGGTTTTTTGAAACACTGCATTTTAAAAATAATTTGGATAAGAGAAAATATTTGTGTATGTGTGTATTAATAGGTGAACGGTTAAATGTATAATTAGTTTTTTAGAGCTTTCAAAATAATTCGAGTGGTGAAAATATTTTGTTGTGTGACTCAAATAACTCTTAGGAGAAGAATTAATTGTAAAAATGGTAAAAGTTTTCATAAATTTAGGAGGTAATATTCCCTTAAGAAATAATAAGCTATTGTGAAAATGTGCCACTTAAAGGGAAAATACCAGTGAAAATTTGAGGTAAAATTACACGAAAGAAAAAGTATGACATGTAATGGGAAAGTGTTGTGACACAGGTTCTCTAGGCTTTGTCTAGGGGCATGTTTATTGTAACAATAAATCGAGAATTTAGTGGTTTTTTTTCAACTCTTATGATTTTTAAACACTATACTCAGAATAATCTATAGTTCGATAATAACTTGTACATGTAATTTTTTGCGTAAAATTACAAACATATTGACTTTCTATTAGTATTATTACTCGCACCTAACTTTTTATCTTATCTAGGATCTTATGCAAGAAAAATTTGAATCCGCCTCTACCTTAGGGCCCTTGATCGGAATTGATGGGATGGTCCCTTGCTTGCTTCCGGAGAGTAAATTAGTTTATTGTCCTCCACGTGGTCATACGCAGTTTGTACTGTTTTTGACAATAAATTTATTATTATTATTACACATGAAGAATAAAATAAGTGACGCGTGCTACGTGAAATTAAAAAGTGAAAAATATTCATCAGAAATTCATTTGGTCGCATCAACCCCAATTTTTGAAGTCCCCGCTCCCCTCGTATCGATGATATGCGCCGACATAACATCGTTGCGACAACTATCGCCACCGCCACCATCACAGCTGCTACCGCCGCCGCGGCCCGCGTTGTGAACTCAAGCAAGTCTGGCGAGAGCCAATAGGCGGATCTGGTGACTGAGACGTCGACAGGTGACGAGCTTCACTGCTGCGACAGGGAGAAGACAACGGTTGGGAGAGCGAGTCTATGCCGGTTTGCTGAGGGAAATAAATATAGGTCGAGGGTCGGCAAGGAGAATTAGTGAGAGATCGGAAGGAGAGCTATTAAGCAGGTGGTAGGAAACTCGAACCTCTGGAAGATGATGGTAAAGTTAAATTCATTGATACATATTAGGAACAGTTGTTACATTTAATTTGTGTGAATATATGATAGTTTAAGCCATGATGAGCTCACGGTCAGTGGCCACGTGTCACGGATGTTATCTGCTGCTGTACGTGTCTTTAGAAGAAGGAAGAGGAGAAGAATGCGAACATCGTGTGACGATGTTGTGAAGCTCATCAAGGTATTGCGGTGGAATTAATTTTAATAATCTACATGCTGTAACACGTGTTAAATTTGTGAGTGAGATGGAAATATTCTGGAACTATTAAGAGTGACTGAACAACTGGAAATTCGCACGTAATGGTCTCGAGCTCACGCCCGACCCGCATTACCATGGAAATATGTAGGAGAATCAGTATGTATCTGCAAAGTAACTTTACCTACCTCAGTCGTCAAATTTTTTCTACCAATGTTCATTTTGGTTTTCAAAAAAACTTCATTTGTGTTAAAAAAGAAAATCAATTAATTTATTAACTGTATTGATATTCAAATTATTTTGTAGTAGTGAATGAATGGGATTTATGAAATGCTATAGTACCAATAAAATATTTTCTGTTAATGAAAAATAATCAGTTAATTTGTTTCACTTGATTATATGGTGTGCAAATTATTTTGGAAGGGTAATGATTATACAAGGAATTTATGAAATGCTATGGTATCAATAAGACGTCTTGTGTAAAAATAGAAGAAAGTAATAAATACTGTTATAATACCCTTAAGAGAATGCCATAATGGTAAAGATAGTTGTCCCATGAGTGCTGAATTCTTAGATTTTCCAGACATTTTTGAACAGCAGGAGAGCATTAAGATTGATGTAAATATTCCATTCAGTTCAGCGTGTGGATATTTATGTATCTACTTAGAAAATTTAATTCAGTTCGAAATAATTTAAAAAGAAAGTGACTTATAAACCGTTAACAATAATGAATTATATAAACATAAGACTAGAAAGCTACTCATATACTCTTAAAAGTTTTGGAAACGAACTTGCATTAACTATCTAGTGAAATTATATCCTGTCTTATCTAAACAGATTGGCCTTGTCACGTTCTCCGAGTACCAGGAAAGCCTAGCATCTCCCAGTGGAATAGAAGTCTGCTACTAACCAACTCCAACGCAACTTCTGCTCTCAGGAGAACGACGTGGTAATGACGGATGGCAAGAAAGGTATGACAAGCGTTGCAGGGAGAGATGTTTGAAAGTCGTATGAGCAAAGTTTTTAAAAGCAATGAAGTTTGGAAAATATGATCAAACGGCAATATATGCAAGATATTACCATGTGCCAAAAAATTAATATTGACTTCCTTCCGGATAAACACTATCCAATACGATGACATTATAGTGTTGTTTTCCAAAATGTGTGAATAAAACAAATTATACTGATTTTTTTCTCAAATTTAAATAAGATCATAATACTCAGGTTTTAATATTATCTATTAGGTACTTCATGGCTAATAGAATACGATCAGCGTAGTGCAATCAGTTTTTTTAATACCTTTCTTGCCAGATTGTCACGTCTTTGGCTGCAGATTTGGAATTCAATACAGGTTTTATACATGTTTTACATACAGATGTGAAACAACACAATATGCAAAACTGTATGATAAGTGAATTACAATGTTACACTGACGAAATTAAAAGATCATGCGTCATTCATTCCTTTTGATATTTCATTCCATGGAGGATCAAAAAAAAATTGATGCGTTTAATATTCGGAAAACATTTCTTTTTTTTTCAAATTTTCAGCGGAAGGAATGAAAACAATATTTTTCTAAAACTTTGAAGTAATTTATTGGAAGTAAGTTTGAATAAGTTGAATTCGGGATATTTATTTTTCATATCTGAACTTGAATTTCAACCCTGAAATATAATGTTAGAACATTTCTTACAATAACTGAAACAGTGCATTTTGTGAAGTCATTGTAAGTATGATGGAAAACCTTTTTCTCTCGAAGACTCTTTCGAAGAGAAGAGAATTGTTTTCACGTCAACTCATATAAAGGCCTTTCACTTTTGTTTAAAAATCCCCGTGTTGTAAGATTTATTTTAAAAATTTTACAAATTCCGCATCATTTGAATGGGCATGGATGAAAATGGGGGAAATATAAACACTAGGAGTTTGGACATTTTGATTACTATTAACTAGAGACATATCGTTTTCAATAGGTAGGTTCTCGAAAGAGTTTGTAGTCGGGATATTATACACCACGAATTCAGATATCGCTTCTAATCAAGACTTGATGTGTTTGACGTTTTACTGAACGAAGAGTAAGAGGGATCAGTATTACTAATATTGTATCTGTTACCGGCAAAGTAGGAAATCAGACATTCTACATAGTATCTAGATAATGTGCCTAATGCCTAAAACAATCAGACAAAATAGGAAATAATTTTTATTTCCCGCATTTTCGAGGCATTGCTGACTTAATTTTAATTTATACATTTTATGTCTTATGGCGAGGTTCAGGCCTTGAGGTTCGCTCTTCCACCTAACCATGCCTTGACTACTGGAATTCCGAAGGAAGTTGGGTTGCCGCGAATTTTTTTTTTTTGTGTGTGTGTGACTTTAAGGGATCGTCAAAAGTAAGGTCATTAGAGCCCATGCAGGGGGGGGAAAATGCACTTTCCCACCATAGAGAAGAGTAGTAGTGACTCTTCCCCGTGTGTGGGACTCGACCAAACCCAAAAAAAACCCTCATGATGTCAACAATTATTTAAATACAAAGATGAAAGAACAGAGAAGAGTATCCCAATACATTATATCATAAAAAAGAAAAAAAATTCTAAAGATAATCTTTTCTAATTACAGAAACGAAGGATGAAAGGAAAGAAAACAGAAAAGAAGAAAAAGGAATGTAAATTTTAAACCCTCCCGAGAATTTGACGGAGCAGCCCCGATCTTCTCATAAAATTCAATGGTTTATTAACATTAACCGTTTAATTTCCGAGAATTGTTGCTAAATCTGAAGCCAGACCAATTTGCCTCCGTATACTCGAATATCTTCTGCAATCAGTTAGTAGGTGACGCGCTGTCACAGAACAGCTACACTCCTCACAAACGGGTTTACCTTCAAGTAGTAAGAGATACCTATGAGTGAGAGGACAATGTCCTATGCGCAGGCGGGTCAGCAAAACCTCGTCACGACGGCCTGGCCTACAGGAATTGCTCCATGACTTAACGGAGGATTTGATAAGTCGGAGCTTATTCCCTTCAACAGCTAACCACTCATTGTTCCATTCACACAGAAACCTCATCTTGATGAAATTTAAGAGATCTCGTTTTGGAACCGTGAAATCCACGCGATTTTTGAGGTATGTCGACTTTGCGGAAACGTCTGCTTCCTCATTTCCTCTGATTCCCACGTGCTAGGGAATCCAGCAATACATTACTTCCATCACTTTGAAGTAAGAAAAGCACATCCTGGATGTTCTGGATCAACTTATCAGCTGGATACATATTCTGGATAGCTTGAAGGGCATTTAGCGAATAAGAACAAATCAGGAAATGTGATCCTCAGGAGCACTTTGTTGATCGCAATGCTCTTAATATGGCGTAGCATTCAGCGGTGAAAACGCTGCATCGGTCGCCTAGACGGTAGCCACAGGTCTCACGGGAATACATCACGGAGGAGCTGACACCATCAGCTGATTCTACCCGTCGGTAAACACAGGGATATGCACCCGGTGTTTGTCGAGGATAAGGTGAAAGTATGCCATCAACATCGGAGCAGGAGTGTTCTTGTCACGATGCAGAAGATCGAAAATAATCTTCGGTTTGTGCAAAGCCCAAAGAGGAGACTTACTAAAATCTTGATTTAAGACATTAGGTGTGCGTATATTCAAGGTTTCCTTAATTTGTTTACATCAATATCCAAAAGGTTTGGTTGCTCTGTCTGTTATTGTAGAAACGGGTGGAAGAAGAGGGAGGATGAAAAACCGCGTTGTGCACTAGGTTGTCGGGTAAATTTAGCACGTGGCCAAAGTGCCGTAGCATGAGGAGTTGCCGCCGGAGGTAAAAAGATGGTTCGGCACTCTCGGCATACAAACTCGGAATGGGACTAGTGCGTTAGGCTCCCGTAACTAGTCGGATTCCTCCATGGTGGCCATTATCCAACTTCTTTAAATAGCTTGCACGAGCACAGCTATATACAATGCAGCCATAATCGAGCCGAGATCTTATGAATAATTGATAAAACTGGTGCAAGGAGGAGCTATCAGCGCCCCATTCCCTGCTACTCAGGCACTTCAATAAATTCAGAGACTTTAATGTTCTTGCTCTTAGCTCTGTCATAGATGTTCAATCCAATTCAGTCTCTGATCAAAGATTAGACATAATAATTTTAAAAAAGGATAGAATTTTAGAACGTTGTTCCCCAGAGCGAGGTGAGGTTCTGCCAGAAGGCCTGGTCTGCTACTGAAAAGAACACAGCGTGTTTCTTCAGCAGAGAAACAGAAACCTGTCGTTTTCGACCAGTGGTATAATCTATTAAGGACGGGTTGGATTTGTCGCTTCGCACATGTGACACTCTCTGATGAACAAAAGATTGCAAAGTCATCGACAAAAAGAGAGTGTAAAACAGGATTCTTTACAGCAGACGTTATGCTGTTTATGACCACTGCAAGTAAGGTCATACTCAAGACTGAGCCCTGAGGAACACCGTTCTCTTGAAGGAAAACCGAGGTGTATCTTCCAATTCTGTAGCGGAAGAAACGCTGATCCAAAAAGGACAGTAGCATCAGAGGAAGACGTCCTCTAAATCCCCAGGCATAGAGTTGGTTTAAAATGCCAGGACGCCTAGTTGTATCATAAGCCTTCTCCATGTCAAAGAATATTCCGACGACACGTCTTCGGACGAAAGCATCTTGAATTGCTGATTCCAGGAGAAGTAAGTTACCTAGGGTGGAATGGAATTTCCTGAAACCAGACTGAGATCGACTCAGCAATTTATGCTTTTCAAGATACCAGATGAGACGTCGGTTGATAATTCTCTCGAATTTTTTCGACGCAACTCGTCAAGGTAATGATTCGATGGTCGTTTTGTCCTTACCTGGTTTTAGTACAGGGATAAGCGTTGCTTCCTTCCAGGAATTAGGGAATACTCCGTCGGACCATGAAAGATTAAAGATAACCAGAAGGTATTCTTTCGACTCGAGACTAATTTGTCTCAGCATCTCATAATGAATTGAATCAAGGCCAGGCGCAGTGTCGTGGACTGTCGCTAGAGCTGACTCAAGTTTCCGCATAGAGAAGGAAGAATTGTAGGGTTCCCAGTTGGTAGAAGAATTGTAGGGTTCCCAGTTGGTAGAACGAAAGTCAAAAGATGTGCTCTCTGCTATTTCCCTTTTTCTCACGAAATCAGGGTCACAGTTTGCTGTAGACGTTAGTTCAGCAAAGTATTCAGCCATCAGTGTTGCCATATCTCTGTTGTTGATGAGAACCCGATCCTGATAATTGATATTAGGACTCGAGAATACCTTCGAGATATCTTTCGGATTGACACCCATACTTTAGTGGATAATGTTGTTCTCTTAATTGAGCTCAGAAACTCTTTCCTGGAGGTGGACCTGAATTCTTTGATAGTTCTGCTCGCTTTTGCTCTAGCAATCCGATATGCGGCGAGGTTTTACGGAGATGGACTAGCCTTAAATTTCCGCAATGCTCTTCGCCTTGCCCGAATGGTGAACCGACATGGGTCGTTCCACCAGGGGACATGAGGTCTTTGCGGAAACATAGATGTTTTCGGAATGGATTTTTGAGTGGCGTAATGAATCACCTGGGTCAAATGGTCGACCCTCTCTTGGACACTACCCGTTTCTCTGAAGACAGACAGAGAACGGTACAGTGTCCAATTTGCCTTTCTGAGAATCCACTTGTGATTTGAATTCGGGAATACTCGCACGTTCCTGCAAGGACAACCAGATAGGATGATGGTCGCTACCATGCAGATAATCTTCTACCTTCCATGGAAAGATATCAGCAACTTCAGGAGAGCAAATTGACAGGTCTATAGCAGTCCATGACCCCGTGGCAAATGCAAAGTGGTTCATCTCCCCGGTGTTCATTAAGCATAAATCTTCTCGTTTAAAGAAGCAATTCAGTAGTCGGCTCCTGGGGCAATTGCTCGACGAGGCCCACAGTACACTGTGGACGTTGAAATCTCCGAGGAGGAATGTTCGAGGGAGCTGGTGAATTAAATCCCTGAGGTAAGTCTCCGAGAAATCTCGTGTCGGAGGAAGATAGATTGAACACACGGTCATGGTTTATACGCTCTGAATTTTGACTGCTATAGCCTGGATTTGGGTTTGTAGGAGAACAGGTGAGCAGAGGATTGTGTTTCTGACAAACACAGCAACTCCACCTCTTGCTCTATCTTCCGTGGTGTCGTCATATATGAAGCTGCTGTATCGTCGCAGAGAGGGTGAGTGTTCTGGTAAAAGGTGTGTCTCTTGCAGGCAAATACAGATCGGATTACAATGCGCTAACAGTTGTAGGTCTTCACGTTGAGTTCTGTTTAAAAAAACAAATAAACGCTTGAAACGATCGTGCAGGTAACGGATTAAGAACACCTGATACGAGCAATCAACTCTTGCTTACAGGTGTGTCTTGCGCGTGCGCAGTTCTGAAAAATTGAGATTACCGCTTAAAAGATAAATATAATTCAGTGTGCGGTGAGTAACCGCGGCATTCACACGCCCGACACGCCTTGTCGCCGTCGCAATGAGATAATTCAAAATTACATTTCCAGGTTGAGCTAGCGATCAAACCTAGGTTCGCTCTTCCACGCAATAGCGAACGAGCGAGAGAGGAGGTAGTTTAAAATTCTATCAAAGCGCTGCACCGAATATTTTCTGCACACAAATGACGAACTTTGACGACGAATTCTTTTGTCAAGTCAAATTCACCTGTCCACCTGAGAACAAGAAATCGACTGAAATACGTATTGCATCTTATCAAATTCGTTTTTTGGTCATTTTTCCATATTGAAACAATTTCTAAAAATTCGCATTATTGAATGGTGTGAATTTGCTTATTAAATTCAACTCATTATTGAAATAGCTGTAAAAAAAACTTCACGACAATGAAATTGTATTTTTTAGAAGCTCCAATAACATTTACACTCCTTCAAACATAAGTTGTATTCTTTATTGATTCTTCTTCTCACTCTTGTGATATAATTTTTGTACCGGTGAAAAAATTGTGTCCAGGAGTCTGGTTGCGGCTGTTCGAGGTCGTGTCTCCTTGCAATTTTTGTGTTTTGTATTGACACCGCCAGTTGTCTGAGGAACAGAAAAATAACAGAATGGGTCAGTTCTTGCAGCAATTCACTCAATAAACTGAGGAAGGAGAGGACTTTAGGCACGATTTGTTACGGAGGATGAGTCTTGGGTTCACCACTTTCAACCCGAATCCAAACGATCTTTCGTGGAATATAAATATTTCCACCCCCCCCAAAAAAAAGAAGAAGTTCGAATCGATTCCATCAGCCCGCAATTCTATGCACGCTGTGTTTCGGGACATGCAAGGGGTTATAGTGCAGAAATTATAGTCTAACGATGAGACTACTGCACCACACTGCGGGAACTCCAAGTGGCCATTCGCCGCAAGCGACCTGGACTCCTGACAAAGGGAGTGATTCTTCTGTATGACAATGGCCTCACACAGCAACCACCGCAGGAGTTGTTACGAACAGTTCGTTGGGAGCGCTTGGAACATCCACCGCGTAGTCTCAACTTCGACCCCAGTTGTTTTCATTTCCTTGGACCCCTGAAAAACCATTTGGGTGGCTGTCTTTCTGAAACTGATGATGCCGTAATCCAAGAGGTCACTTGTTGACTGCGACAGAAATCAAGAATTCTTTGCCACGGGATTTCAAGGACTTGGTCTGGACTTGGGATAAGTGTCTGAATGTGCAGTGTGGTTATATCGAAAACTGAAACAAATGTCGGAAAGTAATTTTGATTGTTTTTGTCAGCGTGGCTCAGTGGATAGAGCACTGAGTTGCGGGCTGGATGGCCAGGGATCGATCCCCGGTGATGTGAGGATTTTCATCACGCCTCAACATCCAGACTGGCTCCCAGGCCTACTCAGTCTGCTATAATATGAGTACCAGAATCTGTCCTGGGGTCCAACCGGTCGAAGCGAGATGCTGACCACATCTCCTCCTCCTAGTGCCGGGGTCAAAAAATCGCGTGAGCTCTACCCTCCACGAAGGCCAAAGCCCAGAAAGGGCTGTAGTGCCAGATAAGAAGAACTTTGATTGTTATTGCCTGTATCCAGTTTTAAGACTTATTTATTGACTTACCCACATACAAAAAATTAAAATATTGAATATAATTGTATTGTTTGGTAATATTGTTATACCGGTCGCAATGTTTTGCTTACTACCTAGGTTTTTTTTCAAAAGTATTTAATGTAATGTCTACACTTATGACATTGACTACTCAAACTTTCAAAATTTATGATTCATATTTTAAAAATATCTACATTTATATACCTCCTAAGTACTTGCGTTAATGATAAGTGACGAAGATAGGTTTTTTGTAGTTATACTCTTCTTATTTTTTATTTTACTTAACATTATTTTTTCACTTTTTTAGTACAGTTTACTATAATTCAAAAAACTTCGTTTTTAAAAAAGGTTTTAAAATTTTATTTTATATTTATTGTATTAGAATTTGTTTATTACAACGCAAACTTGACTATCCCACAATCTGCCATTAGAAAATTCTAGAGTCCACCTCACAGCTCTATTGTCGGTTTCGTTCGAGTTGAAATTTTACAGTTGGGTCTCTTACGCATTTAAGAAAAATTATAATTCTTTAAAACTTGGACACATAATCTAGATTCTACAAGCGTATAATTAACTTGGGCCGCTGCCGCCGTGTTTTGTTCCGGGAGGATAATTGATAAGAATTGAAATTGTAAATAATAATGTAGTCTGATAAGACACGATACCACTAACTGATAGGTAGCCTACAGTTTCGTGCGATGCCACCCATTGTACTTCACTGTATAACGCATAACGCAACCTGATGTTCAGTTATTAATCATTTACAACAACGACAAGCATAAATGCAATATAGGATGTTCCTCCCAGCATCATCAGATCAATGGTACCATAATCATATATCGTCATACATACTATTGATACCTGTAACATTTGAGCTCGATTGGAAATTTGAAAGTGACCGAAAAATCAACCACTAATTTTCGAACGGAAGAACATACGATAATTCGACCGGAAGGACATACGAAGGACAACATACACACGATCAATGCAAGTTAAATAAGAGCTTGTAAAACCTGGCTAGTCACCTTCCATTATGCACTATAATTACTGCAATTAATACCAGAAAATTTTCTAATTACTTTTTATCATATTTTGTTATATTCAGTATTGTTTCCACTGAGTAACATTTCAAAGTGAAATGCGTTAAAAAATGATTTATTAGTCTGCTAGTGAGCAATGCTCGGTGGCAGATAGAAAAGAATACACACATAATACAATACAAGGTTAAAAACAAATAATCGCCCAAATATCAATAAAATGCACACACAATATAAAATGATAAAATTACTACCCAAGGTTACAACGAGATAGAAATTAGATTTAAGAAATTCATTATCTACATGAGGCTCATATGTGTCTGTATATTCACATACATACACAAACACATTTTCGCTTACAAACAGTTGCAGAAGCACACTCATACGTACAAACACGCTCAATATACGCACATATATCATTGCTTCTCCTCTACCCTTAACGTAAAAATAGTTGCTACAACATAATTAAAAGAAATTAAATAATAAAACCAAAATAGGGTTGCTGTGAACAATCATGCACACTTCATTACACATCACTGCACTTCACTACTACTATTCACCCTGAGCATTTTCTATACCTTTAGACTCCAACACTCACTACATTTCACTGCACTTCACATGTGTTGCTATTTCGAAGAAACAAGAAGACTGTTGCGAAAACATTTTACTCCTTTTGGTAAGTTTGTAAGTGTTGATGCAGGCAAGTTACTCCAGTCTGCAATGGTTCTATTCAGAAAGGAGTATTTACCAATATCCGTTTTCTGTTTCCTACATTTTATTTTGCACTTGTGGTCGCCGCAACTAATGTAATTCGATTGGTGGAGTCCAGCGTTCACCGATTTCCACACAGGCTCTCCCATGTAGGCTTTAAAGAGAGCACGAAGACCCGCTAACTTTCTTCGATTGGAAAGTGTCCTCCACTCTAAATTACTATTATGTGTGTTATCCCTAACAAAATTCGTGGCCTTTCTTTGTATCCGATCTAACTCATTGATCCGACCCTCCCTACATGGATCCCAACAAGCGGCACCGTACTCCAGTATAGATCGAACTAATGAAGTGTACGCCAAGTTTTTAGATTTCGAGTTCGCTTTTTTAAGTACGCATCTTACGACGTTCAGCGCTCTCGAAGCTTTATATGTTGTGTGTTTAACATGTTCTGTCCAATTTAAGTCACGAGAAATTATATTACCTAAGTATTTACAGCATGAAACGTCAGGAATTATTTGATGATTTAATGAATAGTTCAGAACAGGTTTTATTTTTTATCTAGAAAAACATAAATATTTTCTTTTTAGAGTTTTTATTTTGCTTTTATTCGTCTGGGCCTATTTTCACAACTCGTTTAGATCGCACTGTAACATATTTTGGTCTCAGTCTTCTTTAATGTTCCGATGTATAATAGTCATCTGCAAATTAATGCTTTATCGAATCAATGTTCTCTGATATGTCGTTAATATATGCAAGGAAAAGAAGAGGACCCAAAACGCTTCCCTGTGGCACTCTCAATGTCACAGCGATTTCCTTAGAGGAGTACCCATCTATTCTAACTTGTTGTGAGCGATCCCGGAGAAATTCACAAATCCATTCGACAACACACGGGTCAATTTCTGACTTCACGTTTTTTACAAGAAGTCCAAATGAACGCATTGAGTTATGACACTCAAATGAACGCATTTGATAATTCAATAGCTATTGCATCAGTTCTCCTCCTCGTCAAGTGATTCAGAAAGGTCCTGGCACACGGAAATAAGTTGATCCTGGCATGAGTACCCGGATCTAAAACCGTGTTGGGCAGGATGTAGAAAATTATTTTTTCCCAAGAATTCTTCAAATGATCTGCAATAATATATTTCATCTGCTTACGTACTACGGAGGTTAAGCTAATTGGTCGATAATTACTAACTAATGAGCAATAACCTCCTTTGTAAATTGGTATCATGATAGCCTTTTTCCAGTATTATAGTAATGAAGAATTATTTAATGTAATATCAAAAAGCCTCGCTAGGTACGGAATTCTGGCTTCCGCACTGAGTTTAAGTAAACCCTCTGAAATTTTGTCGTGACCGATTGCTATTTATTCTTAATTTTAGAAATTCACTGTCGCAGCATACTATTTCACCAAAAGTATTTACATGAGAATTATTTGTCAAATTTAAACTGTCGTTAATAGAGGAAACATATAACACCGACGAATAAAATGAATTAAAAACATTAACCTTATCTTTATTCATTGTAGATTACACCGTTGTTTTTAATGGTAGGTGTACTTTCTTTATTCCCTTTCCGTCTTTTCAGGTACTTATAAAACTGCGACCAATAGTTGTCTTTATTTTGAAAAAAATTGTGTAGAAAATACACTTGAGCAATTCTTTTTGTTATTAATAACGGTTTAAAGAGAAATTTGTAATTATTTTGATAGTCAGTCCCCTTCTTTTGTTTTTATACGCTTTCCTTACTTTGGTTCTGATGTAACTATTACAGTATTCATGGTCTGAATTTTCTTTAAATTTTTTTAAGGGGAGCAAATTTTTCAGTGCTCTTTAATATATTCTTAAAGTTTAACCAAATTTCTTCCATGGAGTTTCCCGTACCAACGTAATTTAGACGTAGAAAAAATTGAAAATCTGGTATTTTGGTTTATTATATATAATAATTATTTTGATAAATTATTCCTTCGTGGGGTCTAGAAATTTGAGAATTAACCCATTAGACTTTAAAGATAACCGCGCGGTGGTCACATGTACCGTCTACAGTGTCGCGACAGATAAGCTTATCTTCCGGTCGAACGAGGAAAACTTCGAGAATAGCGTCCCCTCTGGTCGGTTGCTTCACTGCTTGACCGTAGCCACAATTCCAAACACGTTTGTTCACTAATGATTGCGCTTTCCTAATGCTATCCGAGTCACCCTCACAGTCAACATGCGGTTAACTAAGATCGATCCCCACTGATAATGCTATTTCTTGTTATATTTGAATTGAGACCCATTTTATTAACTAATATTTCTATCGCGCGCATATCATCACTTGGAGTTCTATATATTCCTGCAATTTCTAAAGTGTTCCCTGAATAACCTTCAATTTCAACAGATATTAATTCGTGAACGTTATCTACCCACCTTACTGAGCACGATAAACTGTTTTTCACACAAATAAAAACTCCACCCCCACGACTCACACATGCCGTCTGAAAACCGATAAATCTGAACGAAATATTTCTGCATTTTTCACGTTCTCCGATAGCCATGACTCCGTACCAATAATAATACCTGCTTCATAAATATCAACTAAATTGAAAAACTTTAACTTTTTGTTGTAAATTCTTCTACAATTCATCTGCAGCAACACTAACGACCCGCCTTTGTTAACCGGTCGACGAATTTCGTGTTCTCCTTCACCGCCGTCGTTATCTTCCATTCCACCATCACCGCAGCCATTGCCTCCCTGTCATCGCCGCCGTCGCCACCCTCGTTACAAAGGTTTTTTCAATTTCTTTTTCTTTGGCCGTTTAACTTAGCAACCTTGCCTCCAACATTGTCATTGCAAGGTTTCTTGTTAAGATGTCTGCTGTCCTTTTTTATATATCCTCCTTGTTCAAAATATCTCGAATTAGTCCTTTTTTGTGACATTCTATTTTTCGTATCTCTTCTGGCTTTTTATTAATTTATTTTTCAGTGTCCTATTCCAGACTCATCTTTCTTTCAAATACACCTCATACACTGCTTTCTTTCCCGTAAAAATCACAATTTCTGAAAATATGTCTCGCTGACTCATCTCCTTTCCCGCACGTACACTCCGCTGTTTCTGCCCTTCCAATTCTTTTCATACATGATCTGAAATTACCATGATGGGTCAAAAACTCCATTACAAACGTGTTCAATACAAATCATTTGCGATTCTTTTCTGTGAAATTCATAACCGGGATTTATTCAGCTACCGCTTCCTTCGCCTTCGCCACCGTCGCCTCCGTCTCCACCGACACCACCTCCCTCGCCACAGTCACCATGTCAAACGCCGTCATCGCCTCCACCGTCACCGCCGTCACCTCCTCCAGTGCCATCTTCCCCTCTTTCAACGCCACCCACCATCCGAGCTATCGCCGCCGTTGGCGTTTAACTGAAGTCCACCAATTATTTCAAGTCCCATTCCCACCAGTTATTTCAAGTGTTGTATTTCCTACCAATACCGCTCTGCCATCTCAAACACGAGTTGACGAAGGCTTCGCACGTCATAAACGCGATAAGAGTTTTCCTAAATTTGACGCTTCTCACCTATTAAAATGAAACCCGTCACGCCCAAAATAACTTTCATCCATCCAACTGTTCCCGTTCACAAAGGTTACGCTTAGGGCATTACTAACCCATTCAAAGCGTTCGTTGATGGCCCCGATTTTTCTCCACTACATGTCCTTTCGTCGCAACACCCCACTTACTATTATGATGGACTGGGGGAACTTCTTTTTGGTGGACGAATCAAGATTGTACACCTCTCACATTACATAATCGAGGTTACGCGATATTTTAAGGTCGTTTGTTCCGACATCGAGGATAACAGTATCGGGGGTCTCAAAATCCAGGTTTTCAATCACGCGTCGCAGTTGATCCGTCCGGTTGCCGGGATAGCATTCAACTTTCAAGGAGCTGTCCTCCTTTCCCGCGTGACGAACAACAGAGTCCTCTAAAATGAGACAAGAAGTATCCGGACTCGCATTTTCCACAACTGCATTTACAGAGCGTTCACCAATTTTTTCCTACAGCAAGCGCTGGCTCGTACCAAGGTCCTCGATGGTTTCCTTCGCCACTAGCAGTTCCTTTTCCAAACTAAGTACTCGTTCCATGCAGCATCCTTGTTCAAAATATCTCTAATAAATCTTATTAAAAACACCGTTCTTAGACGCAACGTCCACCATTCCACCGCTGCACGGAAAGTGGAAGCAACGACCACACGACTCGCTCTAGGTACCAGATTGCAATATTTTATTGCATCTGCTAAATAAAGCACGTGAACTTTCAGTGGAGCGCGATCAACATTAACAGGGCCAGGGTTTGCTTCAACACCAATTAAGAGCAAAACAGCCAAAGTGCATCTGCCCTGACTAAGCCTTCACTGCTACCGCTGATGACACATGTTACAGCCACGTGGACACAGGAAAAGAAGCCCACCCAAATACGCATCCGAACGCAGTAATCTCCAAGTGATCAACCCATTACCTGTCACAATCGCTTGTCGCACGAGAGCTCCTAAAGACGTCCGTCCACCTTGACTATCCGACCGAGACTGATAACAAATGATGAACTGACTATATTATAAAAGTTCCTTCGAGCCGGAGATTATTTGTGAACTTACGGGGAATATACGGAGAAATTTAAGAAAAAATAGTGCTTGTTTTATTTTAACTTCGAATATATTGTATCACAAGCTTTGCCTATCTTTCGTTAGGCAATGTAAACAATACCTAGGTAATAGGCACAATTCCTAAGCAAAGTGGAAAGTGCGATAAATATTTCCTACTTTGCCTAACGGCTTCGGGCATTATTCACATCGCCTAGGAATTGTTCACAATGCCTGAATTTCCTATGGAAATATGACCTGAACTTTAACGGGATTTTAGTGAGTGACAAGTTGTACTCCATGGTTGCATATCCCGTCAAACTCGAGTACAGGATGACCGTGAGGCAAGTCGTGTTAGATAATAAACTACAGCACCTCTCTGTGAAGCCAGCAAAAAACCATACTAGTTATTCCGATCAAAGAACCCGAAGAAAACCGGATCGGAGAGAAGTAAGCAAATATGTACATATAGGTCCTAGCTGAGAACCTGCGACTTTGATTCCGCTAATTCCGTCATACATTTCCAATTTTCTTTCTTCCCTCAAACCCTTATTTTCACTGATTTAATTTTAAATTTTTTTTTAGAAAACACCCACTTCATATCTTTAGCGGTGAATTTTTATAATTCCTTTCAAAGTGGATATTTTTGATAATTTTTTGTGTCGAGCTCTTCCCAACACCCACCTTTAGGGGCGTCGTGCATCTCGTTTGGTTTGAAGGGAAAATAATGTCATTGGAAATACGATTATTCATCTCAGAATACACAATTGCCATGAACTAAAACCAAACATAGGACTTTTAATGTCATTTTGACGTCTCGCCCTTTCCGCCTCCAGCTCTAAGAATACAGTGCTTCTATGTGATATAATATTGAACATAACGGTATTACTAGTTAAAATATCTTGTCAACCCTTAAACTATGTATCCAATGTATTTTTCTTTAAATTTCAATATTAGCTTTCAGTTATTTTTATCCACAAACCCATTTTCATCCCCCACTTCCTCACCCAAGGGGTACCAGTGGTGTGTTTGAAGAGGTTCAGACTTGCACGGTATCGAGATTTCACGATCAACTCTGCGACGCCGAAAATTATGGACTCGTCACTGACATGTCATGTTCGAAATTAGTTTCATGGCATCCCCTTCCCAAGGGGAGCTGGAGTTTGGAATGGATAAGAACGTCTGAGATGCTTTCTAAGTAAACAATTTATTCACATTGCAGATAATATACCCCAGCATGCCTAGGGTAGGGGTGGGAATGAAAGACAGGTAAACGTAAGAAAAACACGACCGATATTGTTGTGAGGTGATGAGGTGACACCCTCATTGTCAGATAAGTGCATGATCACGCCTATAAGGAATAAATACGCTTCTTGAAAGAATCCGCCTGAATGACGTTGGGTTGATTATTTTGAGTTGAACGGCTGGAGTGCTGTTCGCGGCCAAACTAAGCTGCGGTGTGTGAAGTGGTTTGACGCAAGTTGTTGCAAGTCAGGACGCTGGTCCGCGACTTGCCTGTAGGGGAGTTGTGGCAAGTGAGGACGGTCCACATGTCAGTGGCTTGGCTCGGAGAAGCGCGCTGTTCGCGCCCTTGCACCAGATGAGAAGTGATGTGATGACTCGTCGAGTGAGTTGCAGCAAGTGAGGCCAGTTGCTCGTCCGAGGCTACCTCGTAGCGGCGAAGGACTCGTACTCCATTTCTGGTTCACTGGATCGATTGTTAGCGTGGCCACAGGCCGACCGTGTATCGATCGTCCATCTTACTCGTCATGCCAGTTTATTTGACGTTGTTCTGGCGGGAATAAAGTTCATAGAAGCCCAAATCGAGATTTGTCACTCATTTGGCGCAAAGAGTATAGAGTCCACAGATCGTCCACTTGTCTAATGGTGCGATATTTAAAAAAATGTCTGAACAAGGAGAATATTCAATTCCGAAATAAAGGTTTAATTGAATTTCTGAGGTAAAACTTATATATAATTCGAGTTATCAGCCTTTGAATTCTAGAAGTTTGAATGCTCTGAGTGGACTGACCCCAAAATAAACTCAATAATAATAATAATAATAATAATAATAATAATAATAATAGCAGCAGCTTTGATTGAGTGTTTCCGCTGTGAAGAGGACAAGACCAATGACCAGATAATAATGTTTATCATAATGTACAAATATTTTTGCCTTGGACAATGACAAGCCCCGGCAATTACGTAAAATGGAAAAGAGTAATAAATGAACATAATAATAATAAACTTTATTGTCAAAACAGCAGTTCCAAACTGCATGTGACCACATGGAGTATAATAAACTAATTTACTCTCCGGAAGCAAGTTAGGAACCATCTCATCAATTTCGATCAATGGTTCTAAGGCAGAGGCAGATTTAATATTTCAACACATTGCAAACGATTAAAAAAACGATTAAAAAATACCTGCTATAATATGAACATAATACCAACAAATTTGTAGTTAAGGAAATGAATATCACACGTACGTATTACTATTAAACTATAGATATTTCGGAAACTATTGATGATAAATCGTAACAACAACAAAAACGAGATTTATTATTTCAATAGATGTTACCCCTAGGCAAAAGCCTAGCGAGTATGTATAAAAAATCCGCCACTACCCGAAGGAAATCCGGAAAAAACTCGGGTCAGGATGGGGCTACATAATTATTTATGCAACCGAGCAAAGGTTATACATATAAAACTAGCCAAGATATAAAGAAAGAAAGCCAGGGTACATATAAAACTAAACTTATGAGTCATAAGACACCATACAAGCATGCAGGAAAATAGTTTTGAAATTGTTATCAGATATTTTCAAAGTACTATAGCAATGGCGTGACAAAGTATAAGACTACTTTACGTTTTGTTTAAATCAATAAATTACATTAGTAGGAGCACTGGTGCAATTAGGAAACTTAACCGCGAATTTTAAGAGATTCAACTGAATAATGTCTTTCTTGAGGGGGAGAGGGAATTATATAGAACGATTCCCGAATCGTGTAACCTTTTTGGCAAACAGCGGTTGACACTTTAGGGCGATGAATATTCTTTCTATTACGAGTACTGTGTTCGTGAACAAGACTAATTTGCATGAAACAAAGGACGCGCTTCTATAATTCTGTCTTAACAAACACGACTGTTTTATAAATATAAATGCAGAGAAGTGTTAAAATATTTAATTCTTTAAAGTTTACAAGAGTTTCAGGGGTGAGATTTACAAAGTATCGGAACAATCCTGTTTGAATTCTGAAAGTCTGTACGCATTGGCCAGAATTGCCCCAGAAGATAATGCCGTATAGTAAATGAGAGTTAACATTTGCAAAATGTACACAAAGGGAAATATGTAGAATAACATTATTAACCAGGATTCGTAATGCTTAACACAATTTACTTAATTTGGAATTAAGATGGTCAACGTGACAATTCCATTTGAGGTTATCTTGAATACGGAGACCTAAAAACTTTGTATAAGTAGAGAAAGAGAAAACTCGGTTAAAGGTTTTGTAATACAATTGTGAAATGACACAGACACTGTTTTGTCAGAATTTACAATGATACGATTTTCATGGAACCAAGCCAAGAGTTCAGACAAAACTTTCTGAGCGTTGGCGTGTTTACATAGTAAATTCTTATCAGCAAAAAGGAACAATTTTGAAATCTGATGCGAAGGATGACTGATCGTTCACATACAACAAAAAGAGTATAAGGTCGAGAATTGAACCTTGGGGAACTCCGCGGGTAAGTGGCTTTGTTTCTGAAAGGTAATGCTGAAATACTTTATTTTTTGTATATAATATTTCGACCTGTTGAATATTTCCTTTTAAATAGGAAGTTAGACATTGATGTTAAAGTCCACGAATGCCAAAAGATTGAAATTTTGAAAGAAGAATTTCGTGATCGATGTCATCGAATGCTTTAGATAAATCAAGAAAAACATCATGAGGATTTGCATTATGGTCAAGAGAAGTAGTAACATCATTTAAGAAAGAAAATATGGCGGTGGTGGTAGAAAAGGATTTCCGAAATCCGTGTTGATAGTCAGAGAGAATGTTATCTTTTAATAAAAATCTAGAAGACGATTATAGAACTATTTTTCTAGGATTTTTGAGAAGGAGGGTAGTAGAGAAATTGGTGGATAATTTCCAACTTTGAATCTGTTTCCTTTCTTGTGTATAGATTTCACTTTAGGTTTCTTTAATATGTGTGGACACACCCCTTCTAATCTTTTTAGTAATTTATTTAAAAACAATCATAATACAAATGAATTCTTAATGTGAGTTAATCTGTACGTCGGTTTTCGCATGTTTTTAACAGAGTCATTATACGGGGAAAATGTTTACTCACCTGTTTTCCTATCATAGCACAATACATGTTGGTACGTCCCCTGTTTGTTACGTCCTGTTATATCATTTTAATCGCATCTCGTACCATATAAATTCTGCAGGAGACTTCGTGGAATATATTGTATCTTGTTCTTGCAGATATTATGTCAGAGTCGTAATCAAGCCACCTGACCCGCTCTTTCTGTGGTCTCAAAATTAATTCACATCTTTCCATATTATAGATGTCGCAGTCCCATATCACGTGATTCCTGTCTTCTTTTCCTTTCCCGTAAATACATTCTTCCCTATCAGTTTTTCGTATTTTTGTCAAGTATGTTGCAAAATTTCAGTGTTCAGTCACCATCTCCATTATTTCTCGTCCTGGTCTAAACCACTTTCTGTTCGTAATGGCATAAGTCACGTCCTGTATGTAAGAAAAAACTGGTCGTTTTGTCGTTTTACTAGTTCATCGTGTCTGCCATGCGTACATCAATTCTCTGGTTATTTTCTCTCTTCGTTTCTCGTCCTTGGTTATTCTCTTTTCGTTCATTTGTATTTCTCCCGTTTTCTTAGATTATAACCCAACCCCATTTTATGCAAATGAATTACTCCTTGAAGTACCTGTATACTTACTGTCGCGACTGTGTTGTAGCACCGGCTTAACCGGACTAAAAATCTCTGTTGTGAGGAATGTAATATTCTTTCTGTGTGTTTGTCGGTTTCACCAACCACACACTTGCTGCATAACTTATTATGGGCCTGACTACTCCTTTATATAATTTAACTACTTCTTCTTGTGGTAGAGTTCTGTTATTGTAACCTACCCGCAGTAAATTATAATGTACTTTTTTTTGCTTTTTCCCTTATTTATTTTATGTGTTCCCTAAAAGTCAAACCATCATCCAAAATAATAAGTAAATATTTGTTAGTACGCACAATTTTGATGCTTTATCCTCCTAGTTTAATTATTGGATTTCTGCGTTTTCTATTATTGTTTCCAATATACATACCCTTAGTTTTTTCTTGTGATAACTACAATCCTTTCTGTTTCATGAGTTCTTTATGTACCTTCATAGCACAATTGCCTTTCGCTTCTATCTCTCGGCGGCTTTGCCCTTCTGCAAATAGACATATATCGTCCGCATATGCTACAACGTAAACATGGTTTTCTTGCATTGTTAGTACATTGTTGATATACAAATTCCATAGCAAAAGCGATAAAGTTGAACCCTGGGGACACCCTCTAGAATTTCTTTTTAATGTTGTTACCCCTCCTAATGTGAGTATTGTATGTCGTTCAGTTAAAAAAGATCTCAATAAGTATAATTATCAACCTGGCACATTCAAGTCTATTGATGTTGCAAGAAGTTCCCTCCGTCTGACATTATCAAATGCGTCTTGAACGTCTACAAACACTACTATCTTCTTCGTTCTACTACATTTACTAAGTCGTGAATAGCATCCTCCGTACCCTTTCCAATTCTAAACCTATATTGGTGTTCACACATTAATGCATTTTCGTCTATATAGTCCCCAATTTTCTCACTAAGCCATCTATCCAAAACTTTTCCTAGTATGGACAATAATGTAACTGGGCGATACGAGCTAGCCTTCGTCAAATCCCTTTTTCCTTCTTTATCAAATATTTGTAATACTCGTATTTTCCATTCTTTTGGAAAATCCTCGTCATGTATGCATTGGTTATATAAATCCAGCAGCTGTTTATTATATATTTCATGCGTTGTATAACCATGAGTTATTTTCTCATACCCTGGTGTTTTACCTCCTTTTAGGTGTTGTATTATTCTATCGTGTTCTTAATGAGTCATCTCTGGACCTTCCCCTCGTTGTCATTCCAACTCCTGTTGTATCATCTCGTCTAGTAAAAAACTGCGTAACAACTCACGTGGCAAGTCTTACCAGCTATCTGTCACTTCGCCACTTTCTTTTGTCAATCCATGCCAAATCATCTTCCTTTTTATCTTGTTGCTTGCTAAGGTATTCCCCAGCAATTCTTTGATAGGGAATCTTCTAAAAAGGTTCTCCAAAACACTCGCTTTGCCTTCCTTTTTTGCTTCCTTAAAATCCCTCCTTGCACTCGTATAATCTTCCAATACCTCCGCGTTTCTTCTCCTTCCGTAAGCATCGTTGTGCTTCATATTTCTTTTTATTTAATATTGTTAAGTCCTTCGCCCACCAGTGATTTCATCGCTCTCCCCCTCGCATTCCCGTGGAGCAAGCATATGCTGCACGTAACAATGCTAGTTCAATGGTGTCAATTTTCTCTGTCGTTGAAATTTTTGCATCACTCAGTAGTAAGAAATACCCTGGTCGCCTCACTTCTTCCTTATACTCTTTCCAATCTTTTATTCATGTTTCTCTGTCTTTCTTGTTCTTGGATATTCCTCTCCTCTTTAACCTCGCATAGAATTCCTAGATGATCGCTCTCAACCCTTATACCTTTTATCAACACTTTTATATCGTCAATTTTTAGATTGTAAGTCTGTGTGTAGTCTATTAGTGACTCTTCGTATCCTTTCCTGAATGTCATTGTTCCGTAATTACTTTCTACCTTTAAGTCATGGTCTATTAAAAACTGTTCCAACTGCTTCCCCCTCATGTTTGTGAGACGGTCACCCCACAACTTCATTCTTGCGTTGCTATCCATACATATTGCAATTTGTTTTCTTCTGTAAGATTTCAGAATTTTCTCTATCTCAGCTCTGGTCCAAGTTTCCTTCCAAAATTAAAATACATATTTACAATAACTATTTCATAATTTTCAATCCTCTACGCATTTACAAATCTCTACATTTCTAAAATCATCTGCGCATTCTTTACTAAGATATTTTAATACCAATACATCTATTTCTGGTTTCAGCACATATATCACGGTCCGTGGTTTTTCAGTACAGATACGTCTTACTCGCAGGGGTATGTGGCACGGCTGTCCTTACAATAAGTAGCGTTCCTGAATACAGGCAACATCAATTTCTTCTTTTTCTAAAAAGTCAAGTACTTCTCTTGATCCTGTCGTTCCTCTCTGTAAATTTTATTGGTACATTCGTATCTTTTTGTTTCTGTCCGCGTTGGCCGTCGGTTATTACACATAGTACGTTATATCTTGCAATCTTTTCTTGCCGCGATATATTTCGCGCATTCCTTACTTCTAACAGAGTAACAATGTTGCCTCCCACGCCTGCTACAATTAATATATATCGGTTCTTTTTATTTTACACATTCTGAGAAATTATGGCCGATTTCTCCGCTGTATCCGCATGTTCCTCGATGCTCTTCACAAAATTTGCTAATATGTGAGTACCTTTGTTACTGATAGCAACGTTATGGTTCTAGACATTAATCTATACAATACTATCTTAACCCTATGTATACCCTCTGTTTCATAATTTGGGTAAAATCTTCCCCATATAGCTCCACTATCAAGTGCCTCGCGTTGGGTTGCGTTCTCCACTTCGCGTTGGGTTGCGTTCTCCACCTCGCGTTGGGTTACGTTCTCCACCTCGCGTTGGGTTGCGTTCTCCACCTCGCGTTGGGATGCGCTTTACTAGCCCTAGGTTTTTAGCTCCTCCAGTTAAATTCTGCTCTCTCATCCCGGTTTCTAATCCTTCTTCCTCTTCCCCTTTTTGCACGTCCTTCACTATGTTGGTTTCCGTCGCTGAGTATCTCTAAGTGCTATATCATCCTTTTAGCAATGTTCTCATTTTCTCTAACCCTTCTGTATTATCTAGGACTAGTCCGAAATTATTTTCACTTGTCTTTCTTTTCGCGCACACATTTATTGTCATCATCATATCCTTCATACACGACAATAACTTTTTCTAAATCTTGTACCTTTGAGTTGTTTCTCTTCTCTATTATTACAACTCTTTTAGTATTTTCTCCTGTGCCATATTTTGCCACATCCACGTATGTCTTCCTGTCGTTTTTCGGTAGAGTCTTCCTGAACCTTTGTTGTACTGTGTCACTTCACCAATTTGTCTTCTAATCTCAAAATTTTTATCCTTTGTCTCGTCACCTTTCTGTTAACTGTTATGTAAAGTCTCTGTTAATTTATTAAAACGTTCGTCCACCACACACACCATTTCTTCCGTTGGTAAATTGAATGTATTTTCTTTTTTTCACTCATTAATCACAATGTGTCTCCTAGAAGTTAACTGACGACATTTACAAATCCACTGGAACGTCCTAATACCAAATCTTCGAATTTACTCCATTTCCTCAAATGTTCCCTCAATTCTTTTAACTAGTTGAATTTCTTCCGTTTTCCTCCCTTCCGTTTTCCGTTTCCTTCCGTTTTCCGTTTGCTCTCGCAGTCTCAATACGTCCTATTATCTCGTGTATCTTCGATATCATTATTCGTTCGTATTCCTCCATTTTCCCGTGACGTACCTCTTCAACTTTCTGTTGGACACGCTTGGCATATTCTCGAAATATAAGCTCTTTATTTTCTTCTTCCTTTACGTATACACCTCCTAGTCTGTCATATTCATCATTCATTTTGTCTATTGTGTCTTTAATTCCCCCCACCATCCGACACAATTTCTCCTCCACTAAGAGTTCTTTCACTTTCCCATAACATTTCTTGAAATTATTTGGTTTTCCTTCCTTTTCCAACTCGAACTCTGTTCCATCTCTTGTATAAATTCATCGTCTTCTCCATTCATCTTAACTGTCCGAAATACCCTTCAATTACTAGATATTGTTCCTTTTCTTCATACTTACTTTGTTAATATTTTCGAAAATCCAATTATCTCGCCGCACTCACAAATTCTCCGTTCCAATTATTGCAATAATTCTCCTTTTAAGTTTCTTGACAGTTGGGTTTGTTTCTGAGTTATAGATACACGTCTCTGAAATGTACGTTCTTCTCCACAGATATATGACGTCAACATCCGAAAATATATAACTATTCCTTCATGTATATGTGTTGCGTATTCCCCTCGCTGATTACCAACAAATCTGTTAGGCCCTATTAATATTTCTTAACATTTACTTAGTCTTCGTTTCTTTTAGTATTTATTCTATTAGTTCTTTGGGATCTAGTAGATGTCGTTGATTCCCTCCCCACGACCCTCTCGACGTGTTTGGTCTCCAAAGGGCCTTGCACAAATAAATTACTGTCGAAATATTATCGAGGATTTTTTTCCTGCATATTTGTCCTTTGAATTAATATCGTAAGCCACTGCTAAACGTTTTGTACTTGCAAGGCAACAAAATATTTTCTAGCATACCACTTTGCCTTATGTCTAAATTCTTGAACCGTAGCAATTTATTTTCATGTAATGTTAGTAAATACACTCCATTGCGTTAACGTATGTGTTTTATAGTTTAATTTCTTATATTCATATTTCCGGCCATTTGAGACAAAACCTCATCAAATTTCGTACGCAATTCCAAGAGGATGTTCTCTTTTACTGGAGCGAAAATCAAGTTTGAAAATAACATATAAATGCCTCTTATAAATTATAAATACGTAATCCGTGTTGAGCCCGTGCGTCACTACGTAAACAACCGTAACCACCCCTTTTAAAAAAGAACTATTAAGAATATTTACCATTGGATTTAATATAACGGGGGACGAAAATTAAAACTTACTTGTGCCATGCTCCTTCCTTTCTCTTTTCTGACCTCCCTTGGTCACCTCTTGTTCTCTTCGATCCCGACGCTATTAGGGCTAGGGTATCTTTCATTTTCCTCTTCCCCCAGGGGACTTATATCTAGTAAGTACGTGTTTGGCGAACACGGGGCCGCGAGCTGAGTCTGGCATTGCTCCCACTTACTTGTGCCATGCTCCTTCCTTTCTCTTTTCTGACCTCCCTTGGTCACCTCTTGTTCTTTTCGATCCCGACGCTATTAGGGCTAGGGTATCTTTCATTTTCCTCTTTCCTTTTTTTTTAAAAAATGTTTTTAGTAAAAGTCATGTGATATGTTGGAATTTGTGTTTTGAGTTGTAATGCAGGAGGGTTTTTAGTGAGTATGGCTGAGTCTTTCGGCGAGTCCCACACGCGGGGAGAGTCATGTTGGCTCCCCCTAGTGCGTAACTGCATTTTCCCTACCTGTACAAGTTTTAAGGGCTCTAATGACCTCGCTGTTGACGAGCCCTAAAGCCCCACAAAAAAAAAAAAAAAAAAAAAAAACCAAAATTAAACAATGAATTCGGGTATATCATGTATGGCCGTTGAAAATTTTTTCTTTAAATTTGAAATGAACTGATGATTCTCATGATTTCACTGGAGTTAGTTCCATAAGTGAACATAGAATAGGTTGATATATTTGGGGGTCTTTGGTTTTGAGATATTGAATTCGTTATTTTACCTACTTTTGAGAAATAAGAATTAAAGAAATTTGCTATGTCCAGTGGATTTGATATGATATTGCCGTCGTTTACCAGGAAAATGTTTTCGATTTTCAGGTGATATGTAATGTTTAAAAATATTCCACATGATTTTGGTCCGATTGTTCGATTTTAGTATTTGTCATTTTCCATAACTTTAGCTGCATAGACTACTTTTCGTAGAATAGTCTTTTTCTGTCGATAAACTGTCTAGAAAACTTGTAATGAACTTCAAGTGGTTTTAGTTTATATTTAATAGTCAATACTTGAGCGAGGTGATCGCTGTATCCGAATTAAATACATCAGAGGAATACGAGATTTCATTGTTGCCTATAATCTGACCTACCAATGTTAGTGATGTACCGGAGAGGCGTGTAGGGTCATTTACCGTAGCTGGAAGGTTTAAGGAGTTCATAATATTCGTGAATCGATTTACGGATTTATGGGGTCGATTTATGTGCGGAATCGAATGCACTCAAGAAATCGCCACATATAAATCGATTTGTGGTTTTGCCTAATATGTTTTAAAATAATTTCAAAACTAAAATTTTCAAGAGCTGATTGAGGAGGTCTAAAAATTTTGTTATCTTGACATTTTTTATTTGGTTTCCGTTTAGACCAGGAGCTGGAGGGAAGTGAGTATGCAGAACGAGAGGACGGAAGTTCATCAACCGATATTAGCAGAAAATAGCGCAAATATTATTAATTCGAATATCTCCGGTCCATTTTTGTCCATTTTTCTTCTTCCCTCATTTATAGAGGAAATCGATGGAGTATATGCTATGGGGTAATTTTTATGATTATTTTTACCATAGTTTTTCATTTTTTCTTATTATTATAGTGATAATTGGTTGTTAAACAAAATGGGAAATAATAATTATAATTAAAAAACATATTAATAATAAAAAATATAGCAGAAAACAGCGAATTCAGAAAAATATAGAAGTGAGACAGTTAGTTTTATTTCGAATATTATTTATACATACACCCATTTATACATTTACACAGTGAAATACAAAGCGATGCAGACTTTTCAACTGACGACATTGTTCGACAATTTGACTACATTTACGAAACTCAATCAATGATTCTGGCAAAGGCGACTTTATCATTTGCCGTAGACGTAAATAACTGTGCTCTTCATAGTCATATAAAGCGTAATCAATCAGTTCAAATAGTGTTTGATGAACATTGTTCCAAATAAATGTTGGTATTGCTGCCTTTAATAAATGCAAAGCATCCAATGTGAATACTACTTTTATTAAATTACAGCCGAAACCTATGTTTTGGGAAATCAGTTTTTATCAGAGTTCATCAGCAGATATTTTTTAAATTTGAAATAATATATGCAAACAGTTTTCAACAGTTTTAATAGTTTAGCATTAAGGTCAAAATTTACCGAAGATACAAGGGCTGTTTGTATAGAATCACCTTTCAAACATTGATTTTTACTTCCTAATTTACTGGTACTATCGTAAGTGCTGGTAAAATAGTTACATATGCTTTCACCAAGAGATTCGGCAGCTAAATGACACTCTGGAAGATGTTTGTTTTTACAAGAACCGTCGACCTAGACAACCAATATTTGCTACTTCTTTGCAGCAATATATCACCAAGATGAATATATCTGTATCAGCACTTTGGATAATAACATGTGGAGATTGAATTCTTAACTGTATGAAATATGTGACAGAACATCCTTGGAAACTTCTTGCTTTGATTTCAATTCAAGTACCTCACAAAACGAAGACTCAAATATTGGGATTTATTTTGAGTTTTACTTGAAAGTTTCGAAATTATGATATTTTTAACAATTTGGTCTTAACTCCGAAACAAAAATTATTGAAGTATGTCTTATTAATCGAACATTAAATATATTCTCTTCACACCAGTCTGCCTAAAAATTAGACGTTATTTTTTTTAATACCTCAGCAAAATCACTGAAAGTATTGAACTTTTTAACTGAATTTGATGAACCAGTGCAATACCGTCAACAATATTTTTTCTTCGGTTTTTAAATGTGTATTGCCTTGCTGAGAGTTCGTATCACAGTTATGATTGTTTTGAATTTTTGAAGGGCGAGTTTTTATTTTGGTGATTTCCTGAAAATCTGTCTTTGTCAAAAAGATACTTGCAGTAGTCTAATATTTCAAACGATGCTAATATTTTTGGCTCAAATCCACAAAGAGATGCCAACATGAATGACTCATGGAAAATTGTTATACTTTGCAATATCTTGTTGGGAGTATTTGTGTTTTTTTAAAGCAGGAGTATCTTCAAAGTTGTAAAATTCCGTGTTTTTTGTACGATCTAATAATTTTTAAGTTTTCATAAAAAATCGTTCATTTTTGTATGTAGTTTATAGTTCTCCATTTTCTTCAGTACTAAGTAAGCATCGCGAAGTAGGTTTTTCAGCAAGTGCGCCGATGTAAATTTTGTGAAGCACACAATTTGCATAGTTCTTAAATGGATTACAAACATTGAAACAATTGATGATATTTCCAATATCGTTTTTGTCCATATTTATCCTCAATTGTGACTATTAACTATAAACGTCAATTGTATTATGACTCTTCACGTCAACTGTAGCATCAGACTTTATTCCAAGAAATGAAGAGATAGATGAGTGAACGCTATTTTTGAAAGGACACAGAAGCAACCATCTCTGCATTGCTTCTTCAATTTTAGTGATATCAGTCAAGCCTCACCCTCTGCAGAAGATTTGTTCTGAGACTAGGTTCTTCTGCTCAGTCGTAACCAAATACGAGTACCCGAAGTTCGTTTGACTGAATGCATTCCTCTCTTCATATCATACATGACCTCTGCAGATAATTTTAACATATCTTGTAAATTAAGTGTCACTCCACGGATATAATTCGTGTGATTCATAGAGAAAAAATGAGACAAAATTTGTCGAGTAGGCCGTCAGTAAATGTAATTCAAAATTATTACTTGTCAGCCATAATTAAATTCAAAAGAATTTTTACTATTTCACTATGATTATTTGAATATTCATTCCCAGTGCTCATAAGGTCTAAGAACTTTGAAAAATTTGTAAAAAATCTGAAATTATAGTTTTATAGTTTCATGTTGATTTAATTTGTTGGTCAAACTTTAGTGATCCTTAAATAATGTTACTTACCTTGGTTTCCTCCTGAAGAAAGATATTAACTTCTACATTTCATCGGGAGAAAAATTCATGTAATTTATGTACACGATACAAAATAAACACGATAATTCGTTCGGTGTTTTTCTTTTTTAAATTCACCCGTTGTAACGATATTTTTTACATTTTTTAATAAAACAGCTTTAAGTAGACACTCGGAAACAACGAAAATTGAATTATATTTTGTGGTGTATACGTAATATATCCGCTAATTTAAAGATTTTTTGTCGACTAACGCAAAAGCAAATGAAAGGGCAAGGCACGCTATGCTCACTATAGGGCACAGGGTGGGGGTGGCAAGGGAGTAAAAGAGACTAACTCAGATGTCGGCAAAATAGGTTTTTCCATTATTTAGGGTCTCAGGTTTAAAAATCTGAACATAGTTGCCAGTCCTCATATTTTGCATGCTCAACTACTTCCAGCGCCTGCACTATTTATTGAAAGTGATGAAGGAGGAAGTGATTTCGTTACACTATTGCGAAATAACATGGATACCGTTTCATCAGTATAAACAATGAGGCGATTTGAATGACACCAAGACGACAAGTTATATAGAACGTTTTGAACATTGATATGTTTTCATAGTAAATTAGTGTCATGAGCAAATTGCACCATATTGATATCAGATGTGGTGGATTAAATATCGTTTACGCGTAATAAAAAGATGAAAGGGTCTAAAATTAAACCACGAGGAACTCCGCAAGTCATGGGTTTTGTTTTAAAAGACAATGCTGAAATATTGTTATTATCATTGAAGTTTACATTTCAATTTAGATTGTTTGCAGTTAATACCTTTTACGAGTTTTATTTTCCTCATTTTACTGTTGAACGTGGAACATATTTAATTTCACCGCAACAATGAAAGGTTCTTGAAAGATCCTATAATTAACCTGATATTCAATTCTGTATCACACTATTGTGGCCGACAGGTGACCTGCAAGGTTTTTTCATGTAGCCTTCCAAAAGACAATTGGACAGATTTAAATATAAATGAAATGGTTTCCTCGACTTAAGTTGTGCTGTTAGGAGTGAAAGAAGTCTGTCCATGACTAGATTACACAGTTTACAGCTTTGAATAATCATGCAAAGTGATAAGTCTCTAAGTTCAGTGACTAAGCACGTTTGGAAGAACTTGCATTTTGTTCCATGCAAACAATAAAATCTACCCAGAGAAATCTACTGAATGATTTGTTGCCGGTTCTGTGATCTATCACTACTGTGTTTTTGTTTTGACATTGACTCAGAAGAACTGGTCAATAATAAAGGACGTCCAGCGTTCACATTTAAAATATTCGAGTAGGTAAATCGTGACAAATTATGATAAGAGAATTTTGTCACTATTTGAAATGAATCTTATCTTTTTTCAATAAATGTTTCTCTGAGAAAAAAGTAAATTGTTTAAATTCGTGTATATATATATATATATATATATATATATATATATATATATATATATATATATATATATATATATATATATATATATATCTCTCTCTTTTANACGAATTCACAAAAAACTCTTATGAAGTTTGAAATTTTTTATAATATCTTTGGACAAGTAAATTCACTTGGAAAAAATTGAATTTCTTAAGCATGTCGTATGAAAATCTTCAAAGGTATTGTTTCCTTCATTTTGGGAACGATTTGAGAAAGAAACTGGACATCTTGTCCACTTCACATGAATTATACATTTAATTCGTGGGCCGATGTGGATAACTATTTCAATTTCTATTTGTGTTAAAGATGGGGTGAAATGGAACTACGTATGACGGAAAACCCAAGACGTTCCTATGAAAGTTTGACTGCTTAGAACGTGGGTGGTAGCAGAAGTCTGCAGCTGCTTCAGAAACAGCAGGTCTGTCCTGCCGCAAAGCGAGCGGTGGTTAAGCTGTGGTTACTGCAGTCCTGGGAGAACCAGGGATCGCATTCAGAGAAGAGGAAATGTCGTGAGGCTAGTTACGCACAGACGGTTACTCGCAAGATGATTATTTCACGAAAAAATCGGGAATGACTAGCTGGTCGAAAAAATACCAAACGAAAGAAAAGATTATTGATAATTGCTTATAAGTTGAAATCGTTTGTCACAAGCAGGATTTAGCTACAGAATGCAAGATAGACACTACGAATAAAATGAACAAATCACTTATTTTTATTCCAATTCATCTTCAGTGGTAAAGAGGATGGAGAATCGAAGCATCTGTTCACATTTTACTTATATAATTGGAGATTTTATTGAGACAGCGATATCATTATGTGTAGTTAAAGTAACGGCGTCAACACACATAGCACGAAAATCAATTCTGTTTATATTATTTTTCGAAAATTCTGGTATGGAATAATCTCCTATAATACCTTCCTTCAAACCAATATTTGTTTGTTATTTTCTCGTAATTCATCCAAACTTAAAATGTTTGCCTCCTCGCCTTCATAAATGAATGGCATATCGAATTGTTGGAACCGCAGTATTCCAGGGAAGAGAAGGCAAGAGGACCGCGGCGGAGGTGGGACGGAATGCAGCGTCGCCGTTCGTATGTGTCTCAAATGATAATGTGACAGTGATGGGTGCACTGCGTCGGCGATCCTGAAATCCTTGAATACTGCCATCGAAAGAATCCTGGTTCCTTCGCGGTTTTTACTCGAAAACAGAGAAAACAAATAGAGCAAAGCGACCAGCGAAAAGACGCTTCGCCAAATCGGTCTATTTCGATTTTTAACAAGTCTTGGAGAGTCGACTTCTTCAATCGCAGAATTTCTTGTGATCCTCGTGACAAACGAAAGGAGGAATGCTACTAGAGTTGTCTTAGTACGATCCAAGAACCTTTTCAAAGCACAGGGTCTTATAATTTTTGAAGCTAAGATAGGCGTGTTTTGCTTACGGTAACTCATCACATATGTGTTTAAACGTGGATTCAAAACAGTAAACGTATTGTTTTGTTGGGTTGTTGGATGAGTGTTGTAAATTGAGAGTATTAATGAATCCGAAGAAGAATTCAGAAGCACATAGAAAGTTTACTTCACTTACAGACCCAACTGTCAGGATGCAAATCCTGTAAGTATGAGGATTACTCTTTACCAACAAAAATTAATAATTTTCCAATCATAATATTGTTTGTTATTTCCTTGATAATACAAAAATCAATTATGATATGCGAAAACAATATATTTGTTGAGTATAATTCTCAATACAATAAGTACTGTAAAAAATTACATCATAATTGCCTTAATGCTTGTTTTCAATTGTGTACCGAAAGTTCATTACATTTTGTACATAAATAATTAATCATATTTCTGAAATCAGAATGATCGTTAATGAGAAATAAATGTCAACACTAATGGCTTTGAATTAGAGAGTGTCCGTTTCATCCTCAGATTGAACACACAGCACGTGGTCATATTTGCAATATCGTGGTAGGAAGTACTGACCGTCCGACACAGCGACTCGGATACAAGAGCTGAGTGTTCGCAAAGCACCGCATTCTCCACCCATCGTCTCCACCAGCATCGCCACTGCTCTGCGACAAGCGTGGCAACCGCCGCCGCACTGGAAGTGTTCTGCTTCCCTGAAAATACGGCGCTTTATATTCTTGTCGAGAATAAATGTCTGCCGTTACATAGGCATTACATGCGTGATGCGATTGCCCTCAGTGCCCGCGGTCGGCCGTAAATGTCCTTTATCTTACAGTTATGTAAATCTCACACTTATTTGGAGTGATTTAGTCTCTGCAACGAAACCAAATGGAAAGTCGGCGGACATATTTACACACAAGGCTATCCCCGCCAATTGTAACTGTGTGTATGTAGGCCATATTGTCTTCTTTACCCAATATGCTGTCCGCTGCGCGTCCTCCCTAGACCACCTGTTACCACCGCGTGCGCTCGAGCACCCTTCGGCTGTAGAATGAAGTTTATTGATGATGGACTCCTCCCGGGCAGAAATTGAGAGCAACTCCGGACTTTCGATTCGGGAGAAAATCGTGACGATGGACTATACCTTGGGAGATGATGGAGGATTTATAAGTGTCTTTAGTATTCACGACACAGGAAGAACATCGTCCAGTGTTAATATGCTTCGCGCAGCATATGGAGATAGGCTCGTCGCCGTATTTGTACAATGAAAGTCGAATGGTGATTACCGCTTTGAAGCACGTTGCTTATCTAGAAGATGTTCTTGAACGAGACGTATTTGGAATGCCATATGCAAATCGCTCTAATTACATGAAATAGACATGCTTTATAGATTGTATTACTTCGTTGTGCAGAGACAGACTATTTTTTCAATGAAGATATAATGCATTTGCAATGAAACCTGAATAGTTCATGAATATAGTGACACTGAATTTTCTTGATAATATTTAAGTAATGAATTTCACATTGTAGATATAAATAATTTAATAGAGAAAGTATTTATAATTTCTTAAAGAATGAGGATTTTGTATTGTTTATTTTTTGTTTTCTTCGATTATCTTTATACCTTGTATAAATGTATACAACAGGCAAATGCATAAAATGGCGATTTACGGAGTATAGCTTGTTTTAATTATGTGAGTAATGTTATAATAATAATAATAACAAAAATTGTAAAACTTTGTGTCCGATTACTTACTAATACGGGTGAAATAGTAATTTATAAGTACTGTTTTATTGAAGGTACTGTTTATAAGTACTGTTTTATTGAAGGTTTTTATAGGTAGATCGATATTTATTATTCCTTGATAATAATTTCTTTCATCTTGTAGACTGTTTGGATCGTTCGTCAATTATTCGACTATAAAACTTCATTTTTTATCTGACAAATTTTAAGATAATATGGACAGAAACAAATATTTTTTAAATTTTATTTAGAAGCATTCCCTATTCGGGTACGCGTGATTTCAACCCTTTGAATAATGGTGAGCGCGGTTGTAGACGAAACCACCATGATAATTGTCTTGCTCTCTCGCACAGTCGCGTGTCTGAGCTACTGGCAGCAGAAACGGTCGCATATCAAATGGCTTTGTTCCCATTGTTCGAGAGGGCGCCACACCGTCCTCTGTTTACGCTCGCCCGCTCGCCTTTTCTACGCCTCACTAACGTTCCTTCCTCGTCCTCGTACTATCCTCCACAAAACCTCATCGATCTCCCGCATCTCCCTGTCATCTGACGCTCTGTCGTCTGTCTCAGCCATCTCATATCGCCTCGTGCATGCTTTTACCTGCCTCGTTCTCCCTCTCCCACGCTTTCCTCAACAACAGAACCGTCACAAAACAAAACAAGGAAACTCGCGTGACCCACATTGATGGCCACGTCCCTAGTTCTGGACACGCTTTCTCTCATTCATATTTCTTTGATTTATTGTCACTGTTTCGACATATGAAATATTTCTCTCACTTATATTAGTTATATCCCTCTACAACACCGAAAATAATTGTTTCAATTACTCGCATTTGAAAGAATATCAGAACTCTTGGTATATAACATTTCCTTACTTTGGAAACCACATCAACCACTTATATTATTCATATATTAAAAGAATGAGATTAAGGAAAATGTATTTTCTTTATTTTGTTTATCTGTATAAGCAAACTATTAAGATAACAAATTAGAATTAAGAACAAAGCATTGAGTTTTACATTAATGCTATGTGAACTTCTGCTTATTACATCTGAAACATTACAACTTTAATGTTTCGAAACTTAACAGATCTTAAGTTTTGATATGTCACCTCCATTAACATGACGAGAACGTAAACATAAGTTTACTTTTCTCTCTCCGTCAGTCTGTGAATGACCACTCTCGGCAATGCTGCCGCTTCAACTATAACCACCGAAACTGCATCGAACATAACGATTAAAAAAACGCTCCTGTAGCTTTTCAATAATGTAAATTTGCACATCACAGCATCAGTCCATTTGATCTGCCTTTTACCACTTCGATTTCACTCTATGCCCCACCACCATCATTACTCCCAATTGTCACATTTCGTCATTGCGCCTCTTATGCTGACTAGCTGCATTCTCTCTTTCAGTTTTGTTTGGAAGATTCTTAATTTCAGAGGATGTGAGCGAAATCATAGAAATTCGCCCAAGTTAACCTAATTCATCTAGTGATCTCTTTTTTGGTTGACCTTCCCAAGCTGAGCATTGTGTTCTAGATACATGTCATCTTCTACCCATTAGAAAATATGATTGTCAAGAGGAAAACATGTGGGTCAGGATCATTATTTTAGTTTTCTGTGAGATTATCTACAAACTGAAAGAATGAGGCGTTTCTCTCTGCTCTAGCAGCAAGCTCGGAAGTTCGTCAGGACAGTTATGTCATCAGCAAAACATTAACTTAATCGTTTGCATCTATGCTGATGGCCTATTGTAGTTTCTTGAAAATTATTGCAACGCTATAGTAAATAGTTTGGATGAGTTGGGTGAGATGGTGTCAAAATCTCATCATCTCCGTGTGACCCATTCCTTTTCATACTTGGTGTGCATGATGACATTGACATTTCCCGTAGAATATCTGATTGTATTTGAATGCCTACAATTAATACAATTGTTGTCCACATATTAGAATATTGCTTAAGTTTCTGTAGAATCGAAAGCCTTTTTATAGTTCAAAACAGCTAGAAGTAGATGTGATGCATTCTGTAGACGGGTACGGAACCCAAAGGGCGACGAGTAGAAGATGAAGCAATTACACTTCAGACCTCGTAAGGAAAGAGACGATGCTTCAAGAGAATCAACAGATTTGAGTATCAGATGATGAAATGACTACTCATCTTATGTCCTCCATGAATATAATTTTTCTCTACAAATAAGTAACTTGTCAACAAATTGGGAAGTAGATAACGATGTAATTTGGAGAAGAAGAAAAATCTAGAAGGAATTAGGAATCACAAATACCTCCAAATGCTAAGTTGTTCAATAATTGATTAATCGACTGGTACGAATAGCAAGAAACTATAATCTAATGTAAATAAAAGAAATTTCACGTGTCTGTGTTTCGCATCTTTTCCTAAACGACGAACGATTTCAACCAAACTGAACAATTGTTACTAAGGTTGAAATACTATTGTCACGAGCTCTTCTCTGCAGCTCTTTTGTACCGTGATCAGGTTCCTGGCAACTAGCGGGGAAGGAAAACTGGGGCACACTTCACATTTAAAGAACTTATTCCCAATAGCTATTTATTATCCAAATATTACAGGAAGCTACCCACATCCATCAAACCATCTAAGTCTAAATCTATCCCCTTACCCTTTCCTATTTATTAGCATTCCCTTTCTATTGTACTGTACATTTAACACTAAGCTCACCTCCTTCTGTCTTACTCTATCCAATTCCTAGCTAGCACACCTCTACATCGTTTTCGCACCTACTTTCCTTCAAATCAAAATTATATTCATTTCAGCGACTCATACGTTCGTGCATTGTTCCCTCACCCAATGCGCCATCTTCATCATGGACCGGTTCTCTATGTTGCTGCTCACTTCCACCATCCAGCGGTCAGTCTCTTCTCCGCGTCCGATCACACACGCACCCGATAGCCAAGTCTCTCTTCCTTCCGTCTTCCACCACCGCGAATCCTCCGTTCGTTCCCTCACTCCGGACTACTCCATCCTTCTCACCTCAGCTTATGCTAGCCCGATTCGTTTCATGCTTCCCTTAGCAACAAACCATTCTGCACTTTTTGAATATTAGCTACACGTGCCGGTTTCGATGGAAAATTCCTTCAGCTGAACTAGTCGCACTCACGTCTTTCAATCTTTGGACTGGATGCTAGACAGCGCAGCTTACTGACACAAGTGTTTCCGTATCCACTTAAAACGTTTCTTATGAATTCCATTTTTTATAACTTTTGACATGAACCATTTGCTTCGAAATCTCCCCTTCGCGTCACTATTATTATATTATTATTATTATTATTACAAAACGAGCAAACAATAAGTGATGGACATATCTTCCGTAACCCTGCGAGAGGATTGGGGATGGAATCTTAAAAACATTATTGAAAGTGTGACATTCAACGCGAACCTTTACAAGTTCTTCTACGATGGCAATGAACACGCAATGTTGAGTGTTGTTATGAGTACACATACCTACAGAAACTTCAGCGGGAGATGTTAGAACCGAGAACCATTCAAAATTACTAAAGGAATAAAGTTTGAAAATAGGATACCAGTGAACAGATTACAATACAATCAATGAAAAGTAACACATGCTAAAATATTTTTGGTAGTTTTCTACCAATGCAATGATGATTCAATAAGGAATAACTGCATGATTATAAAAATTTTCACGAGTGAAGGTTATGCAATTTATAATTCATCTAACCGAATGAATGAATAATCACAGAAATATATTCAAATTGTGCGAGAAAAAACACAATAGTAATTGGATTTCTTTTTGAATGTTTTGGAAACGCCGGGGTGGTGTTGTGCTCACATCGCGGAGAGAGACACAATGCGTGAAGAGAATGGCGTCGCAGAGGTGGGTGGTCGGTCGAGTTATAACTTGATCCATTGCGGAATCCCCAGCATTAGTCGAGGTCCCGTAACCCCAAATGTTGGAAGGGAAGAAGAAAGCCTCTGCAATAAGATCCTTGAAATCATTCCTCATAACTCTCCAGACACATAATTTGTGTATTATACGAACACACACACACACTACAATTTCATAACATGTCAATAGTGCATAGAAATTATAGAAAATAACTTAACAAAGGTATCGTTTCAGATTGTTTCTTTTTTGTGGGGAGGGATAGTATGTACAAGTCTAGATTGGCCAAATTTTCTTTTCACTTTAATTCGTCTCACATTTTTTCATACATGTTTCTCCGTATGACAGCTGAGACTTGTATGAGACTTGAGACTTGTTAATCCCAATTTCATCCCTGTCCTCCGAATGAAAAAATAATCATACGCGTTCAAAACATTAGGTCGGACAGGCTGGTATCCACGTCATATCTAAAGGGGGGGGGGGAAGGAGATTTCTTAATGAATACGAATAATTAGGGGTACATTGTATTTGACGACGTACAAAACTATTAAGCGTGCATCGTAGTCGGAGCGACATATCAATAACACTTACATATACAAGCGTTCAAGTTAGTAAGACTACTTTTATGAATTTAATTCCCTATTTGTCCAAAAATTAAAACTTCGAAGAATCTAAAAAAAAATACTTCTCGTAATAATGTAATAATAAAGTAATAATGTAGAGCTCATAGAACATACTATACACTGAAAACAAAACACGAATGAAAATACCCCGTTCTTTTAGTCAAAATATTTGCTCACAGATAGTATTCTAAGAATCATATTTTTTGTGTGAAAGGAGCTCCAAAACGAATCATCCTATAATAATCTCCCTCTTGGAAATGTTGGAAATAAGTAAACTTGATGTTCACGGCGTCCCTTTCGAAAGCCTCCGGTCTCAGCTCGTGAATCATGCATTTATTCCATAAATAAAGTACTGCACTGTACAGAAGAAGCGGTGGGCCAAGTGGAATTGAGAAGGCGTATTTTACGAGTTTTCTTGAAAGTAGCAGGAGTAGCAGCAGCAACCAAGAGGGGACCATGAGCCAGCCAGGCAGCCAACGACCACCCGGTTGCCCAGTCGCGAATGCACTGCGTTGCCAACAGGCGAACGCGTTGTTCGGAGGTGGCGGGTGCGCAATAGATGTCTCTGATAACAATTAGAGAGTTGCTTCTTCAGGCGATGCATGCGGAACTCAAAGAAGCCGGTTACATCTCCTCCACTTCTTTTAGCTAACTGATTTATAGAATCAGAATAGATGAGTGCTTGATGATAATCTGAGGGAATACGACCTATTTATGAATCAATCTCATAGTTTGACCTGAAAAATTACGAAAGTTCTGTTATTGTCTTACAAATTTATCCAATTTACACGGGCAGAGAAAGTTTGCTATTAACTTTGGTGTCTCTATTCATGACATTAAAAATGTTTTCAGTAAATATTGCAAGGATCTGGACGCTCAAAATCATTGTGAAAGTTTATCACCAGCCATACGTAAATGTTGAAAATTTTCAACCATTCACGACGTATGCTCTCCTAATTTGTGATGAAAATTTTATTTTGTGTCTTTGTACAAGAGCGTAGTATCAAATATATCTTGATAAAGTCACGCTCACAATACGTCAGACAAAGCTATACTCCAAGTCATGTAACTTTGCCGCAAATTATGCTATATGGCTGCCTAACACTAATTGCCAACTACTACGAATTCAAGTTATATCCAAATAAATATTAATGGTAGTCACAAAAGCGACTATTTGCTGTAAAGAAATACAATTTGATAACACAACAAACTAAGACACAAGGTAATATTCGTTCCACACGTTCGATGCAGAAAGAACAGAATAGCGCCACAAGAGCAAGTGCATAGAATTGATGACCGATATTGGTGATACGTTTAAGTTTTCAGAAATTCGAATGTCCTGCCAACATAATCCGAGGTACAAATATCATGTATCACAACTCGTGTGGACAATGGTAAAGTAAAAGTGTTGACTACACTGTGCACAAACGCTATACTAACATCAAGCCAATTAGACTGGCTATAAATAAATAAATAATTTATTGTCAAGAGAGCAGTTACAAACAGCGTAAGACCACGTCGAGGACAACAAATAATTTACAGAGATTAATATACAATAAACTAATAATCACAGTGCATTTCCGTTCATGAATTGTTTTTCTTAAGTTACATTTCTCGAAGCAAAGAGACATGACTTCGAGTATAAGTTGAGGTGGCCGAGTAAATCTACTTGCAGCCTAAGGTTAGAGATCACGGAGAAGACTCTTGTTGCATGTACGCTCAAGTGTGTGGATAGAGGACGCTACCTCCGCGATCACTACACCTTTGATCGCAAGAGACCCGACTCAGCTGCAACCACTTAGTTTTATCTAGAGTATCGAGATTTTGTTTGTCATAAAATTTCAAATTATTCTGAAGAATAACAGAGTTAAGAGGTTGTTATTAGAGATAGAAGCTAGCCTATAGTTTTAGTCAATGGTAGTCATGACAGGGTTTGCTTGCGGAGAGCTATCTCTATTATTTCCCCTGAGGTCATAAGACCAATATTTGTTATTAATTCAAAAATATTGTAATTAATTGGCTATTTACAAAGTCTCAATTTTTGTATCAAATCACGAAGCTCATCAACAAAACATAACGTATCGAGCAGAAATAAACACTAAGTGAATTGTTAAAAAATCATAATTTATTTTCTATGGACTCTAAACTTGACTACTTCGTTTTATATTTAAGTATCGTGTCGTTTTCAGCGATAACTTCGATTCTCTTGTTGTTTATCATGACACGAGTTTTATTTTCCTATATTAAAAAGAAGTGATCAGTTGTCCTCTGTTTTGTGTTGATGTGGGTTTTTCTTAGATATATTTTGTGTTGAAAAGGCAAGAAGAGATATTGCATAATGGTAAATTATTCTTTCGTTTATTCAATGAAATAAAAAATGTATTGCCGAAAAGTTGGTAAAAACTGCATACGACTAAGTGGAAGACAGTAATTTAATTTACTCTTCGGAATTTACTCGGTCTTTCATTTTTGTTCTTGTTTGCATCTGAAACTCTCGTCTCCTTAATTATTTCATTTTACTTATTTGAATTACGACTTAACTTGTTAAGAACGGATTTTGTTATCCATTACTTCAGATTTTTAATTATCCTGTTTGAGGTGTCTCATGAGAAAACGTGAGTCATTTTGTACGAGACACTATTGACCAGGGCTTCGGAGGAGGAAATACCACAAGTATTACAAGATGCGTGTTAAAAGATGTAATGCTACGTATGGTTGTCACGTGATAGGTTTCCAATTGTAGCAATTTGTGGGACTGTCGTTCGACCGAAAACGTATCACTAGGAACCATCTCTGAACGTCGTGATTTTGCTAAGTGTTTCTTAATGAGGCGATAGTTGAAGAAATGGTTATGCGCATGACTCAGATACGCAGTCTTTATTTGTAAAAAACAACAAGTGTTTGAGTATTCGCACTTCATTAGCAGTTACCTCTCTTTTCTAAAGATTCCTCTCATTACAATGAGATTTAACATTATCATACAAAAATCATCTTAAAATATTAAAATAAGTAATCCTATCTCACTCGATAAAATGCTCGGTGTGGTCCGCTCAACGGCTTTCATTTTTTCTCATTGTTCAGATGAGTGTCAGGTATTGGAGCACATGTATTTTCTCCAAATGCGTTGATCACGAGTGTCTGAAAACCACCGTTCATTAGGGACATGTTGATTATCGCTGCGAGACGACGACGTCAGCGGCGGCGTTCCTCTCCACCAAATAGAGTTAAGGCGGGGGGGGGG
>NNCF01129518.1:152166-185542 GCA_002313205.1 Laupala kohalensis
CCCCCCATCTCTCCTCACTCGTTACATTCTCTTGTTCGACAAGTGATGTATTCCTTTTTGCACATTCAATATCTCGTATTTTGCCTCTCCTTTCCTACGGTTTCGAACTTCATTTGAGAAACTAAAACGGAAGATTAACCTAACCATTTTCGTAGTCTCGTAAACTGTGGTTACGATGCATTCTACACTACTTTGAATTACAAATTAAGATGTTTCCGATTAAAACTGATATATGTTTCGGTAAACGAATCCATTTTTGCACGGATTCATACTAAAATATTGAAATATGAATTTCACAGTTCTGCTTTCAGAAAATTAGAGACATTTTCAATCAAGTATATCAACACACCAATAGAAAAAAATTCTTGTTCTTCCCTTCTATAGCTTTAATTATCTAACAGCTGTACTTATGAAACAATCAAAACATTCGTTAGTCGCTTTGACGTAATGTCTTGTTCAGTCATACCCTACATGTGGAGCATGCTAGCTTTGTCTTGTTTACTCTGTGCTGTAAATGTGATCAAGAGTGCGATTAAAAGTTTCTGCTTGTATGGATACGAGTTAATGAATTAAAACAACTTCCGAGTGTTCCTAGGAGTTCATTTACCTTGCATATTCCATACGATTCCTGGTCAGCAACGAACGAGTTTTCTTTTTGCAAGGAAGCTTTGAAAGATATGTAAATCACAATGGGAGTTGTCAACTAAAGAATTATCTTATGTTGAAATTAACTGATAACTAATTTTATAGCGGAATTCATTTTTAATTATAGACATAATTTAATATATAGACAATAATTATATCTTTATTTGAAATTGAAACTCGTTTTCAGGTCTACTTACAACAAACACAGAATAAAATTGTATTGTTGTTTGTCCACTCCCAAATTTTTCGATGAACTTACTATGGAATTTCTCTGTAATGCTGCTCTATTGATGACGTAATGAAATGAACTTTACGTACAGTATTGTTATAGATTTTTATTTAACGCTATCAATATTACTTTAAATTAAATTTATTTTCATGTGTTTTATGCACAGTGAAGTGCAGAAGAAGAAGAAAAATGTATGAGTATCATACATAACTACCTTGAGCAACTCATCTAACTCACAAACGGAAGCTGTGATGAAAAAACTGAAACCCTGTGTAAAATTTTGATAGCTTGCTGAAGCGCATTCCACAGATTGCACGAGGCACTTCTTATGCAGTCGCTTTGCTGGAGGCAACGGAGACCGCGTGCCAGTGGGCGGGCTGGGGCCGCAACTTCAGCGGGCAACTTCATTCCTGTTCTAATGACTGATACGACACTCAACAACGACGCACATCATGTGCACTTTCTATCTATTCCACCTCTCTTCTTTCCTGTATACCGCTCTTCTTTCTATCATTTACACACTGTACGTTGGAGAGCAATGATAAAAATAAAACATATTCGAATGAATTGTCCCAAATATTTCATTCATTATCTGGCCCAAACTTCCTAGGGTGTATTCTAATTTTTGAATGGTCATAATTGACATACTTATTACTTAAAGACAAACAAAATTAAATTTACTATAGTCCTGGAAGGAGGGTCAACACGGGTAAAATTATTTATGGGTTCTGTAGAAATTACAAAAATATAAGTAAATAGGCATTAAACTTTTCAGTTTTGGTAATAGGAAAGAATCTCTTCATTCACAATATATGTAACGTTCATGAAGTTCGTTATAAAAATGTAAAATATATTTTGGCAAAAGTTTTTGAGCGTGCAATGAAATGTAATGATAAAGAACTAAATGCATAGTTGAGCGAATCGCAATATAGTACCATCCCGAACCAGTTGATACATTAATTGGTACAAAAGTAAATATGATACGGAGCTAACTTTCGCATCTTATATTTTCTTATCTTAAATTCACGAATAACTGTTTGTTGTATTTATCACTATACCTCTTGCTCCTCTTTCGTATCTCGTCCATCCATCCGCCTTGAGACCTCCTGCGCAGCTGCGCTAAGCCGCCAAGGCTCTATCTCGTTCTTCGTCTGGCCGCTCTTGCCTTTAATAACACGGCAGAAAGATGACCGAGCGCCTCACAAAAAACCTGACACTCTTGTTTCATATGTCGACGAATCTATTTACTTGTAAGTATAGGCTGCAGGCGAGCCGTCCAGCGCGGCGCGGAGCGGCACGGCGTGCAGCAGTCACGATGGCGGAGGAAGAGAGGGAGAAGAAGCAGAAGAAGAAGAAGGGAGGAGGAGGCGTGAGACAGAGAAGAGCTCTGACCACACTTCAGAATCATCACACAAATGGGGCGTAATGCCTATAATACCACATGCGCAATAGTCGGGTACTTAGCGTTACTTTGATTACTCTTTTGGGACGCGATTGTCGCCGTATTGCGGTGACTGTGATGAAGCGAGGCATGGGCAATGGACGTTCTAGCATCGGTCACGCTATTCGTCTGCATTTTCTTTCTTCACTTCATTTATCATCACTTCCCCTTTGCGAAGAGTAAATTATCTTGTCTCCAGAATCTACGCGATTTCAGCGTTTCACCTCCCTGTGCAATTTAACACCATCTGCATTGCCACGACATCTGTTGTTCCCATATAGGGAAGTTTTCGGTTCAGCCAGTTCCCAGAAGAATTCTATCAAAAAAAAATTTTAAATGTCAAAATCAGTGAGATTACTTAATTCGTTCAATTTTCAAACGTTTTAGTTGGACCTCTGGGTAAGTCCGATAAAGAGAATTCAGCTGTTTCCGGATTTTTCGAGATTAGTATTGAGATCTGTCTTCGACTTATGCATAATTACTCTATCAAGATTAGATTTAAATCATCACTATTAACCAACTTTTCCCATACCTTTTCAATATTTTATAAAACAGTGATATACAAATTTCTTATTTTTATATGATTAAATGGAATGATTGCTAGGAAATTCGGTCTGTAGATTTTAATGTTTCTATTATTTGTAAATAATGCCAACCCATCGCATCTCTGTAAATGAAGTAGAAATATGTGTAAAGGTTGTTTATATAATTGGCTTTGCAGGAGAGGTGTTCAGTTAAGCGGTTTTGCTTCAATCGTATATTAGTTTTATGCTAAGGTTACTAGATCGTATCTATTATTATTATTATTATTATTATTATTTTCGTTTTAATGCCCGTATCAGTGTTCTGACGAGAATAAAGATTAACAAGTCGTAAATAATGGTTTCAGTTAATTTTTAGAAATATTACAATGATTAAATGAGTAAAATAAAATCACGCAATTCGAGGATAATGTTTCTGAAGAATTTAGAATCAAAGGTAATCGTACGCATATCAAAGGTCGAAGAGCGACCGAATGAGTTTTCTTGCAATATACGTTAAAATTTTAGCCAGAAACAGAAGAATCAGGTACGTTGTATTACATAAGTAATAATGCACATAAATTTTGCATTATTATTGATAAGTTCTGACGCAGCAAAACACCTTTTTCTTGTAACGAGACAGAAACAAACTTTGACCCCCCGGGTAGATCCTGGTACTCATTTTACAGCAGGCTGAGTAGGCTGGGAGTCAGTCAGGATGTTGAGGTGTAATGAAAAATCCCCACCTTACCGGGGATCGAATCCCCGGCCACACAACTAGCAACTCAACGCTCTGCCCACTAAGATACGCTAACTCCAAACTAAATCTTATTGCGCTTTTATAAGAAAAATAAGAAATGCATAAGAAACTATTACAGCATTCTTAAGATTAAAAATGAAACAATACTGAATTATTTATTTGCAATTTGTTTCTCAGATGGAGGTTTTTTTCTAAAACAAAAAGTGAAATGTTTTACTTAGTAATAAATTTACAGTTCTTATTTTAGAAAATTCTCGACAGCAATATTTTTTCCAACAGACTAGTTTCTTCATTTTTCAATAAAACGTGAGAAAAAATTCAGAACTAAGATATATTACATTTCATTGCACATTTTCCTTGGTTCTCCCATCACAACTAATCGATGAAGTATACAGTCATAACCTTAACTGTTGGAACACTCCTTACGTCATTTTGAAGGTACGAAGGTAATAAAGCTTTGTTTTCTAAGCAGATCAGTTTCACACCAAGAAAACTGTATATAGCAAAGGTATCAGTTCACGCTTTAAGCGTACATCATGAGCAATACGGCTTTTATCCCGAGGGAGTGCTGGAGGATTGTAGGTTTGATAATATCAGTCTGTAGAGTTGCCATCAACAAAGTAACAAATCAGGAAAAAGGAGACCAAAAAAACCGGATTTTGGAGCTTACACTCCGTAAATTTTAACGTGAAAATAATTTTTACCCTTTATTTGTAAAGTAAATTTTCTACCCCACATTCTTAGAATTATTTTAATTTGTTGTAATCCTTCATGTTTATTCATTTATTAATTAAGAGGGGCTTACTCAGATATAAACACTAATTTGAAAAAAAGATACTTTTCTCAATCTGTCTTTTGATAACAACAATGAATTACAACTACGAATAAGGAACAAAACTGTCGCGCCGTTTACATCGTTGCAAAATACGATAAACAGAGGGTCCCACGAATTTTGAAATATCAAAATGACTAGTAGATGCTGCACGGTTTATTGAGAAAAAAAAAAGTCCTGCTCGGACGCTCCCCGGACTCCCTTCAACCCAGGACGAAAACAGAGAGACCCGGACTGACGGCAACCCTAAAGACCTAACCGTATGTTTAGTAAATTGCACTACTTGATAGTATTACTGCGTCACTGATAAGATTTAAAGTATTATGACGAGCTGTTGACTTTTGAGCAATTACATTATTTAATTTAAACGTAAATCTACCAATTATGAGGTAATTCTGCGTTCCAAAATATTTATTGGCGTACCAGGACACAACCTCCCAAAACGGGATAACCCCACAACATTCAGAAATCTCGTAAATATTACACGTTCTACTACATTTTACAAATGTATGTGCATTATAAAGAATTACTCTTTCCTAAAATTTGAGTTTATTAACCCATTGGGAAGACTCTTGCAGGACAGCCATATTGCCCTCCATTTAAGTTATATGAAACGTCAATGCAGCTGTTTTTTGCCAATATGAACACGAAGTTGGAGAATCGAATACCACATTTATTTGAAAGTCCGCCCTAGGACGAAAGATGCCGAACCCCTCAGCTCTAATAAACATTAAACTAAAAAAAAAGGATATTGAACCACGAGGCGAGTAACAATTATTGTGAAGTAATGATTGAAGTATTGAGAGAATGGCGTTAATTAAATTAGTGATTTTAATGGAGTTAGTGAAGAGTCAATAATAAAAAAGAAAATTTCGGTTGATATGAGGATCTGTTAAGGATAACCTTGTAGGGGAAAAATCAGAGTTAAGACTCGTGTATAATTTAGTTGCGTTGTTTAAGTCAGGGTTATGCAAGATTTGGCTTCTGATTCTAGGTGTCCAGAGAAGAGTCTTTTACGACAGGAAAAAGTGAAACGGTTGTTCTATAGCAAGAGTATTTCTTCGATTACTCTCCTCTCTATTTACTGAATTCTCAAAGAAACGGACTACAATATCATAAAGCGGATGGGGATATGATGAAAAATAAAATAAGCGAACGAATAAATAAATAATATCGTAAAGCCTGAATCAATGTTTAGAAGACAGAAAAGGTGTATACGTGTTTATTGGAGGAACGGATTTTCGTCGATGGCATCTGATTTATATATTTTTATGTAAATTTGGAACCAATAATTCTGAAGTGTTATTTTACATAGGCAAAGCTTAATTATTTTCTTATGGCCGAGAGAAATTCTGCGAAGACAGGAAGATGCATTAAGTGAAAAAAAGAGAGACAGCGCGTCATTTTTACTTGCAATGGGTTAATTAACCATTTCGCAATATCTCTATAAACATTTTCTCCTCCTGTGAGACACAAACGCGAAACGTCCGTTGGATTCTCGTGGGGTTGCATCTGCATGTTAGTAGATAGGACCCATTACTAGTGGAAGAGGCGGTCTGGCTGCTGTGAAACGTAATGGCGCTCACGAAAAGGTTCATCCATGCCACCTGCGCCCTCGAATCCATCCTCTCCGTCTTCAGCGAACAAATACTAGATGCTCACTCTCTCTAACAGCATGGACTGACGCACATTATAAAATGAACTCTCCATTTCACAGAATCCGAGAAACCACAGGGTGACAGAGGATAGGAGTTCATCTCAAATCGATCGCTGTGCTGATGACTCCAAATAACTTCGTATTTCCATGCAGTGGCGGATCTACAATTTTTTTAGATAGTCTTAAATATTCGAGGGTTCCGTGGAAAAATTTGGTGCAAAATGCTGAAATTTCACGGGAATTTGCGATCACATAGGTATGTTATTTTTCCACCCAGTGAGAATAATAGGCCAACGTACCAAGCGTAATTTATTTTTCTTACAAAATACGAGATAATTTTATCTTTTCATTCATATTGAGAGGAGGGAACTTGAGTCCGGAAACCCCTGCCCCTTAAATTCGCCTCGGGTTATATGGATCATAGACGGAAATGGAGATTCCAATGGACTTAGGATTTCTTATCATAACCACTCCCAACAACGGCCACAGCGGATATGTCTCGCCACGAACATGTACTTTTGATGGTTTATGTGACGATAATTATTTGATAGCTTATGTAATCCAAAATTCAAAACCAAGAGACAATTCCGCCCCTGAAATTCTTTGAGGATCATCAACTGAAATTTGAAGTCTTTTATAAGGGAAACTAATCAATATGTACCTACAGAAATAATAGAAATAGCCCAAAATATGCAAAATGAAATTTTCTCATTAATAAATCATATATGCACGTCACGTACCAACCGAAATCGACGAAGATATTTTTAACAGTGTATTCCTCCATGTTACTTTGAGATTGGATTTAAATGATGTAGATTGTTGTCTTATACTACGTATATAACTCACAATTTAAGGTAATAATTCATAAAACTAAATTTTTCTGAACTGATTAATAGATCGTGTCAGTCTAAAACAAATAATTTTCAGAAACAAATGTTTGGCGTTTGACGAGCTCAAAATGCTGCTTGTTGATCTGCTCTGATGTTATAAGTATCATTTTCAAATGCGTGGTTTGTGTTTTGCTGACCGTGCGACACCGCAAAAAAAGCACTATCAATATTCCAACTCAAGTTCAATGGTTTGTTGGTTTTAAGAGAGCAACCATAAATCTTAAATTGGCGGAAGCGGAGATAATCACGTCCTTAAACCTCTAATCTCATTCTACGCTCTCTCCATGGATTGACTCCCTCCACTCCCCGACTCATCATGGCTCCTTCTTCTTACAATTACAACATCGTCTGGTTTACAATTCCAGTGTCTTTCATTTGGATTTCTCACTCTTTTTGTACCCTTACTTACTATTGTTGTTTGATTTTTCTTTTGAAATTCATTAGAGTCAGCTCCAAATATATTTCGAAACAATTATTCGCCTTACAGAGTCATTGCTATTATGATTAGAATTAAGTCTTAGAATAGACAGGAATATTTATTCTGTTTGGCACATATCATCTGCTCTGTTCTTCCACCAAACCATGTACAGATGATAACACGTACAAAAATAAGTCAAATTTACAATAATATTAAAATTACAATAATAAATCTTTTTGTTTTTATTTATGTGTGAATTTTCTTAATTTCTTCACGCACATCTTTTGTTCCCCACAAGATTTAATTGTTTCGTTGTTTTGGTTCTTCATCTTCCTGAAACTTTTATATAAAATGAGTCTTTCCATTTTTTTTCTATGTGGACAGTTTCTTAAAGATTCATGCGGTACTGTTATTCATGACCTGTGTTGAAAGTTCTCTATTTCTTCCTGATACGCTTTACCAAGTTAGGAGTAAAAGAGACGAGCTACTGTTCAGCGCGGGTTGCTTTCGCTCTCTATACCGATTATCTCGGCGTACAACACGATACTGTTTATTAACTTGTTTCAAACAATTGATATTATTTGGTTAATTTGCTAAAAATGCTAACTATAGGCTATACCATACACTTGCAAATTCGCTCAACTGTAGTAGGGTTAATTGAATTCTAAAATGTCTTGTAACATGGATGTAGGATGTAGTCAGAAGATTGAGTCCCTTTAGCAGAATTATTCCGTGCGTGACGTGACCACGTCATCTCACTGGAAAAAAATACAAACTAGAATGTCTACATTAGGGAAAACGTATTTTTATATTTTCTTCTTTCTACAATTTATACAATTCTATAATTTTTCTTTTCAACTTTTTTTCGAGTAGGATTGATCTTCTGAATATCCCTGAAATAAACTTTATATACATCTGAATGTTTTCATTTCGCTGGTTTCATTTGCTGGAATTTATAGCTACACTTGCGTTTCATTTTTCACATTAGTCACGTAAGGTATGCTCTGACGTATTTTAGCAATAGATAATTAAACGCACACGATGAAATGAACAAAACGGTACTTCATATTAAAATCAATTAGTGTTCAATTCCAAGTACTTTAATAAACCGCTTAGAAACTTATTTGTGGACGAGCGCAAGTACTCGCCACCTGGAGGAGAACAACAGAAGCGCCCGACGGAATGTGGAAGACATGAGGCAGGTGTCCGCGATAATTAAGACCGATTTGACGAACTGCTGCTTGGAACACGATCGCCTCGGAACTCTTTACTTCCGGATCCCTTTGATGGCCCTCTGATTCGTCATTACTCACCCTCTGTCTTGCTTCTACTCGCGTGTTTCTCATTCTCATTAAAGTCAAAATCCTGTTATACGAAGCCCAATTATTCGAATCAATCTACAGATAATCTACGTGACTTACGAAGGCGGAAGCCAGGACAGTTTATTCAAATATATGAGTTTTTTTAATGTCCTTTTTTGTCTATTTTTTCATAAACTTTAAAACTACAGTTTATAAAGACCGTAGGATCGCTTTATTTTCAAGATTTTCGTATGTTTGTGTGTTACGCGTAAAACCCAAATTCGGTCATTGGACGAAAAAACAAAAAAGATCAAAATTAGATTAGGCAGATGCGTTTTTGCCACAAATACATAGTTTTGAGCAGAAGTTAAAATTAAAACTCGCAAGAATATTGGATTCACATTTTACTAACGTGCCCGAAAACAGATCAAAAAATGAACTTTTATCCAAGTTGCTGAATTCCAAAATTATTATATTAACGTAGATTTAGACATTGCGATAATGAGAGACAATAGAGTATCTGTAGTGCAGTCCCTGGGTCAGTTCCTAAACTATGTGAGGGAGATGAGAGAAAGAGTAATATGCGCTGAAACTATTGATTCAAATGAACCGTAATTCTGCCGCTTCGTCTTTTTCTTTTGTTTCATGTGAAGAGGTAGTGAGAAGACGTTCTAAGCATTAAGTCAATTATATGTTGTATTGTAAATAATTGTATTTTATTTTAATCTTTAATTCTATGACAAAACTTGTATATGTTACTTTTATAACTCCTTTCTCATCTTTAAGTATATTTTGTATGTATGTTTGTATTAATTGTATATTCGCGTCCTGACCGTTGGTTTCCCGTGGTTCCCAACGATGCTCAATGAATCAATAGTTGCAATATACTTAAAAAGGTACTTTACAACTAAATTAAATAATATTAAAATAGCATCAAAGGATGCTAAAAGGTACTATTACGATACAAATCACAAGTAAATAAAATTACAATCATTTACAGTTCAAAAACAAAGATTGGAAAAATTAACAATAAAATTGCAACTATCCATTTAATGAGAGTGAATACCAGGGCATTGTACAAGGTCTGTCCGGTAAGTAAGGCAAATATATATTTTTAGACTAATTTATGCAAGATAAAAGTAAAAGCTCACAGTGCACTGTGGAGTATCGAAACGCGGACAAAATTATTTTTCAAGTTCTTTTTAGTCAAAAGTACTAATAATTACTTTATATCATATTTATTGGCAAAAACTCTGTATATAATTGTATGTTAGAATATGTTGACATATTTTCATAGGTGTTTTTTATTTTATACAAATATTTACAAAAATATTTTTGTATGAATTTCAATTTAGAAAAATTAATTGGAATTTTAATTTTCTAAAAATTTTATAGAATGATTTAACTAAAGTAAAGGAGATAAAATTTATAAGTTGCTGTATTTAAACTATTTCTATATTAAAATGTTAATCTAGGAGTTAATCTGATTCTTTGGAACTCAAGCCATCATCCTCATTCTTGTTTTGTAGATTACTGATAGCTTGTATTGAGAGATACATGAAATTGTTCGATGTCACGAAAACTATTATAGTGTATAAGAAAAAAAAGATGTATGATGATGATGATGATGATGATGAAGATTTCAGAACTTACCCCTCGCAATGGTTGCACAATCACCAAAGAAAAAACTATCCAGCTCTCGTTGCACAGTATTCAAATTTAAAATGTTCACTTCAGAAAAAGAAATTTCACTGAATAACCAAACTTCTCAATTTATCCCAAAGCTCTTAAAAACTTAGTACAGACGTAAGAAGCGCACTGCGGAATATGTATACACTACGATGGCTTTCCTCTCAGCAGTACTACTGAATTCATGTTCTGGACATTATTTCGCTCTCAGGAGATTATGGAATATTTTCATTTGATGCCTACGAAACGTACTTCATGTTTTCAACAGACAATCCTTGTCTAAGTATTAATATTGTTGACACTTCTTCTCGAAGGGAACTCCCTGGAGACAGTGAAGGGCATTGAATGGCAGCTGAATGGAAGGGTCTGCAGATAACTCTGTACTTATACAAGTTTGGCCTAAAATATTCCACTGTGCAGCGGTTTGAATCTTTTCAATCGTCCCAAATCGATTTTTTTTCTGGCGCTTTTGATCCTGGAAAAAAAAAAAAATGTCAGCCGGGGCAAGGTCTGGACTGAACGAGGTTTGCGGCAGTGTTGCAAAATTATTCTTGGCCAGGAACACCCAAACGCGCAGAGCAGTATGGCTGGGAGCGTTGTCTTGGTGGAGCGTCCAAATGGCGACGATCTCCCTCCCCATCATTAGGACATTCAATCGACGATATGTGTTCAACAATTTTCGCACACGGGAACATTTGCCTTACTTACCGGACAGACCTTGTATGCACAGCCCATGGCTCTAGTTAAGGGGCATTAGAAAGGTGTAAAGGCAAAAACCTCGACACACATTTGTTTATATTTTTGTAAATAAAGCGCCCCATTGAAAATTTAAAAAAAAATAGTTTTGAGCGTTTTCAAAGAGATCAATACTAATTCTGGCAAAAGAGAATCATCCAAAACAATTTTTGTCGTCGCAACAAAAATGAATCTTAATACTCGAAGCCTGAACTCGAATTTTCTAGGAGACGTCGTATTTCTTAATGACATTATACATTTCATTTCTGTATATGGAGGCAAAAGCCCATTCAAAGTCAACAAATACTAGGTACATATTATTTATGCATTCCATGCTTTGCTAGTACGATCCGGAGAGTACTAATCTGATCGACACTTGATCTACCCCTACAGAAACCTGCCTGTTCCTTCCTCATTCTTCCTTCCACCACAGTTAATTCTGTTCAAAATCACTCTACTTTGGACTTTACTCGGGACCGACAGCGGGGTAATACCTCTCCCATTTTTACAGTTCGCGGTATCCCCTCTTTTTTGGTATTTTAAGGTATTGGAATTTCTCTCCAATCTTCGGGTTCATCTTTCTATATTTTAAAAGAGAGCGAATGCAGCATGTTTACTGTCGTTTCGATATCGCATCGCAGTACTTCAGTGTTAATATTATTAATTCCCATTGTTTTGCCATTTTTCATTGCTTTTAATGCATTTCGTAATTCTTCCTTGGATGGCTCAGAGGTACAGATTCTACAGTCACACGTACGTTTACTTCTTCTTCTGGGTATACTGTAAAATGTTCTTCTCCGGGAATATTAAACATTTCCTTGAAGTGCTCTTCCCATCGTTGCATCTGGTTTTTCTTGTTAGTTTTTACCCCACCATTTTTTAATTTAATTGGCCGATTTCTTACAAATTTTTTATGTGATAGGTTACGAGTTACACTCTATACTTCTTTCAGATTGTTCTTCCTCGCGGTCTCTTGGGCCTTCTCAGCTAGCTCATTCACCCAGCAACTGCGGTCTAAGCGCACACTCCTCTTCACTTCGTGCTCTTTCTGTTTGTACTCCTCCCGCAGGGCTGGTATTTTCCCTCTCTTTCTACTCGCTAACAGTTTATCTCGTATCACTTTCCTCTCTTCTATTTTTTTCCAGGTTTCATCTGTCAGCCACTCTTTTGGGGGGTAAAGGCTGAAAATGCGCAATACAGAGTCTGTGTCAGTCAAACGACAACCTCGCCCTTCTTGTGGGACCCCCTGTAATCACAGATTGAGAAAATGGCGACCGAGGATTGGCGGGATAATCATAGCACCATATCTGCAAGCGAGGAAGTGGAGGAAACAACGAAAGCTGCAGGTCAGTGCCTAGGACTATAGGTGGCAGTCCCATCACGGTACTCGAGGGCGAAGGGTCAATAACCCATCCCCTTTAAATTTTCCTTATTAACGAAACACAACGAAGCAAAGACTGGACAACTCGATTTATGACAAACTTTTGCGCGAAAAGGGAAACGAGTATTGGAGTTTAGAACGTAAGGACAATGTACAAGACAGGGACGTTACATTAGGTGACAGCAAAAATGAGAAGATATAAGCTTGATATGATGGGCTTGAGTTAAGTTCGATGAAACGAGTCCGGAGAAATGAGAATGCCCAGTGGATCGGTGTTTCTCTATTCGGGTAGGCCAAATGAGGAAGACGATCAAAGAGAAGGCATGGGGTTTCTTCTCAGCACGAAAATGGCGATCTTTGTGATCAAATGGAAACCTGTGTGAGAAAGAATCATAACTGCACGCTTCCGAGGCATCCGTCTAAAAGGAGTTCTACGAAAAGTCCGAAGAGTCAGCGTGGCTCAATGGGTAGAGCGCATTTTTTTGTGGGGCTTTAGGGCTCGTCAACATCGAGGTCATTAGAGCGCAGAGTCACTGGCTGGATGGTCGGGGTTAGATCCCCGGTGGGGTGGGGATTTTTCATCACATTTCAACATCCAGACTGATTCCCAGGTCTACTCAGCCTGCCGTACAATAAGTACCTGGGGTAAAAACCGGCCGGAGCGAGATGCTAACCACATCTCTTCCTTCTAGTGCTGATGTCAAGTAATTGCGGAACTCTACCCTCCGCGAACCCCTTGGGCACCTTCGAGGCCTGTTCAGGGATAGTTTGACTTAGGCATGCTCTCTCCCGGACTTTTTGTCAATCTACTAAGCTAAATTATTTAACATAAAAGTTTTAAAAATGGACATGTTAAAATACTTTAAGTTGGTAGAAATAGATCCTCATAGTTCTTTTTTTTTGTATTTACGAAATATGAAAACTGTTTAAATCGTAAAATTTGGACGAATAGTTTAGATTACAAGTGCTTTATTTTTACAAATCTCTGTCGTGTTACCTCGGGAGGATTCGACCGGCGCGCCACCCTGTATGAGGTGTTTCACGTGAAGCAAACATTTCATTATTTTCAAAAAATAATATTACCACTAAACACCTCAATATAGTATGGCTTGCTAACAATATTCCATCATCAAAAATCTGTATAGTGAATTTAGACTTCCAGTTTAGCCTATTAGAGACGCACATGTGATGTCGTGGCAGGTTAGTAGTATTATTTATTTATTTTCTAAATGCCTTTTGGCGAGGTTTATACCTTGAGGTCTGCTCTATCAACTAACCGTTGGACTTGGGAGAGACAATTGGGAAGGAGAGGTCGGGGAACTTATATTACGACATTTGTGTGGAGTTGGAGAGGGAAACCCCTATTGAAAACCTCAGTTAGTTCGACCAAGTAGTGTTTGAATCTATGCTCTACCGCGAAGATGGTTCCACTAGACTACCACTGTAGGTGTATTAAAAAACAATAGATATTCGTTACAGATTTGTAATGTTTTACAAAACGTTTCGTCAATGATTTTGACTTCGTCACGAGCTTCATCAATAATGTGAATACATTTTCATGAATACACGGCATTCAGTTACAAAATCATGTCAATATTTAGTAAACATAAATACCGTTAATAAACAAAATATGTTTTCTCCCCACCCCATTGTAACAGAACTCTTACTTCGGAAGATTGGTATTAATCTAAAAAAATTGATTAGACTGTCATATCGGTCGTTTTACATGCCTTTTCTGTTTCATTCTGTGTCACTTCACTCATAGTGGTGTATCCCTCCACCTTCAATTAGGTCTAAAGTTGACCTTAACCTCGAACATCATAATTCATCTTAGCAACTCCAAAGCTGTTTTCGACCATAATATTGATCCTTTCTGATCATTTTGCACGTCACGCTCTTTCCAACCTATAGGGGTGCCAAACATACCATGTAGTTTGAGTTCAACATAACGACACTGGTAGTACATCTAAAAACACTGAAAACTGCGAAATGAACGCAAATCATTATTGTGTTTAATGTCACCCCTCTCTCACTCACTTAGGGGGTGAAAGGGATTTATTCCTCAGCAACGTTAAACACTGGATTCTTCTCTTATATCCATGTCATTTTCGTTAATTTTTACATGGCATATATACCCTTCCTAAAAGGTGGAAAGGGTGTATAGGGGCTGTTTGTGGCCTTAAACTTCCTTAGAGTGTCACTATGCATCACAGTGGACTCGAAAACTACGGTATCATAACTAAAATAGGACATTTTCGACAGTTTTAACGAGTCACGTTGATCTCCACCCTAAACTTAAATTATAATAATTCATCTCAGCAACCCCAAATACTATAAACACGACACTTAAATCGACCATTATTGATAATTCTTGCATGTTACACCATTCCCCACCATCACCTTTGATTTTTAAAACGCTTCTCAGCAACCCCGACAACTATGGATTTGACTCTAATACATATCTACGTCTCGCCGTTCTCACGTACAGTCCGAAGTGTATCCGATGTATAAGATGAAATTAAAGATAGTATTACAATTCATTTCAACTTCTCTAGTTTTGGCTGATATAAAGAAAATTAATTATCAGTACCACTAAAAATTCACCCATCTTTTTATATTATTTCATGCGTGCATTTATGAATTTCCAAGTACATCTTTGTACGTGGATTTTCTTGTAGAAAATGCATATTAATTGCACATCTGAAATATTGTGATTAAAAATACGGGTAGCGTTCTTATATTGAAGCACATTTATTCTTCGAAAATACCCTACATTTAAAGTATGTTCACGGCATAAATGCATCTTACACCACGTGATTTTCGAATAAACGGAGAAATGTTGCAGTCTTACTCGTTACAAATGCTATGTGAAATTTTCAAGCAAAATTGTACCGGTGTTAGGAATTGATACGGGCTTTTATTTGTCAATTGTGAAGAAAACCAAGTATATATGATCATACACCTTTATCTTTGCATGGATTATTAATTATGAATGTTGAAGCACTTTTTTCAATGTTGCTTAGATTTTGTTTCTTCATTCACTTTCAGTTTCATGTAAAAAAACTCATTTTTTCTGAACATAAGTACTTTCAACCTGAAGTACAAATAATCTGAAAACTGGAAAAGAATAAATTGTTTTAGTGTTTAGTTTTAGCGTTAATGTATATTAAAGCGAACTATTAACGAAACATGTTTCATTTTGTTCGTCTCACTTTTGTTTTCATTGCAGTAAAATGCCGCTGATACTTAGTGATATAATGAAAAAAATTGTTTCGATATTTTAATACAAAAAGCAAAGGAATAAAACTTAATAATTAATGTCTTACAAATGTGTGAAAGATCTTAATTATGTAAAGCAATAGATATTTGTATTTTCTTATATTAATTAAATTCAATATCGCAGAATGATATTGAGATGATATCGCGACACTTTAGTCGGTGACCTTTTACTACAGCAACAGTTTCGGCCTGTAGTGGAAAGGGTTGACTCGCTTCTGATTGAAGGAAAGGAGACGCCAAAAACTGGTAAATTTTCGATTACTTTTCTCTGCCTTCCAGTGTGTCATTGTCGCTAATATTTTGTCAGGATATACAATTTGTCCATACGTTTCAGTATTTAAAAAATCAGTACCACATTCGACCTGCGCTTGTTGAAAGTTCCCTAGTGGGTTGGAAGATCAGCATTCGCAGCATGAAGAGAGAATTTGAGGGCGAAAATGATTAAGAAGAAATTCTAGATCTATAAAGAAACGTTTGTGAACATTTTGTATCTAATGATGAAGCGGCTACTCAATGTGTAATACCGAGGGCTCCTGTTACATACACTTATGAAAATCCTTGTCACTTTTTAATTTTACACCTGAGGATTGTATCACGACAGAAATTAAATTCCTATTTTGTCAGGTAAAAGTGAATAGTCATTTTTTAATGTATAACAGTGAAGCAAGAAAAACCATGGAGTATTACCTGATGTACAAAGGAGTAATGCGTTTGATTAGTTTATAAAATATATTAACATTTGCACAGTGATATAATCAAATTATTGTGTGTGTGTTTGTGCGTGAGAGAGAGAGAGAGAGAGAGAAAGAGTGAGAGAAGCTTCAAACATTATTTCATTTCTCAATTGAAGTTTCTCTCACGCACACTACATAATGAGGCATAAGAAGGGAATTATTCAAATGGAGAGGGTTTTTTGTTAATATACCGCAATGATCTCTCTCATTGTAAATATCATCGCCAACTGAGAGAGTATGTATTCTTCTTACTGAAGAAGTAGGAAACAGAATTAACAATAATTAGACAAAAAATCTATTTGTATGATTTATTTATTAAAAGTAATTTACTAAATTACTGATAACCAATTATTTATATTAAATTCCTAAGAAAATTTTCATAGTTAGTTGCATATTTTTATGTAAGGTATCGGTATTACAAGATATACCAACGACCAACCTAAAACAAAATCAACGACGATTATTTTCTAATATAATGACCAAAGATAATTTCTTTCTGTACGTGTCGTTGTAGTGTACGATAAGTCTCTGAAAACTTTAAACTGTATCCCATGATTAATGCTCAATCATGAATGTTCAATTGTTTGTGGATTATGAGTGGTTTTATACATTTTAATCTACCTTTTTACTAACGTAAGTTTCATTTAATTTCTTACATGAGTTTGTGTAGAGATTCGTACACTTCTGTTTTTCCAATTCGTCTTATTTCGTGGAAATACCGTCATAGTTTTAGCCAGTCACAATTCATTAATTGACTCTTTTGAGACGATGACATGATTTCAAAGACATTAATGTACGAGTTATAGTACATTTTACAACAAATTTTTCCATCAAATGTGGGAGGTCCAACTTTGTTTTACTATCTATGATGTCAGAATTAATAACTGACGTGGCATGACCAGTGAGAGAAAATAGAAAATTGTGTTCGAATTTACCATGTCATATATTACAATATGAAAACATTTTCCTATAATATCATTTATTCAAAATACTTTTTAAAAATAAAGAAACATACTATTTAATTGTTCCAGCTTATAATACAAATAATACTTTTTTGAACCCCTCTCCAACCGATACTAACCTAACAATTTCATCAGTAATTTCCGTTCCCTTGCCATATAATATCGCCATTTCCGAGGGTAGTGACTCCAGAAATTGCTAGCACAATAAAACCGCAATTTTCACAATAATACTTTTTGTGTATATGAAAGAAACACGATACTCTCTTCAAAACCGCCGTCAAGATGGAAGTCTTATTTCATTTTCCACTTTTTGTCTTTTTATTTGGTCACTGATTATGTAGACCACACTAGACTACATTAATATCTTACATTATTCTTTTTCTAAATTAAATTCACAGAACTAAAATATACAAAAATTTACATAATTGGCATTAAAATTTTTCCCCAATATCAAAATTTCTCCCCCCACCCCATCTTCAATATAACTTCCACCTACTACCTGCAATTTCTAATGTCATTTTAGATCTAATTCGCCTCTGTATTCATCGTCTCTCTATTCATTTACATCTCACTTTTAAGAATGACTCTTAATATTCCTGTATCATACTCTCGAAACATATCATAATGTTCCTTGTTTTGTATTAATTTCACTTTGTTTCGTTCACATAAGCCTTCTTTTCTAAAATATTTTTGAATTCTCTATCGCTTCATCCCATATTTCCGGCAATTCCATAAAACATGTTCTGCTGTTTCATCCCTTCCACCGCAAAAAGAACATTAGTTGGTTCTAACCTCCCTATTATTTTCAAATATATTTGGAAGTTGTCATGTTGAGTCACAAACTTTATCACATATGGGGTTGACCGAAACCATTTTCTATTACGTCCTCAATAATGAACTTGTGGAATGTATTCACACGTAATCCTGCCTTTCTCACTTCTTTTCCCAGCGAATTGGCCATCCGTTCGTCAATCCCGTCACTAATTTTCGCTTTGGCTTACGATAGGTCTCATACTTCATTCGTTCATACTTTTCTCATTTCAATGTCTTCCTAAACTTAATTTTCTGTATGTTTGAATCTATAGGCATAATTCCATTTAAGGCCACTACGGGACTACTCGATATGGTCCCATACCCTCCCGTCAGCTAACGTTGATTTTCCCCTGTTCCACATTGCGTTTCAATTCCAATCATTCCGTTTTTCCCCTTCAGTTTAGTTGCAGCAGCAACAGCAGAAACTGCGGTGGCACAACGCCTGCAGCCGCCAGCGCCTTTGAGATGGGTGAGGTCACGCCCAACTGCGAAGAAAGAAGCTGTACAGACGGAAAGAATTTTACTGTAATACAGAGCCTCCGAAGGAAAAATATTTTCTTGGCCTTAAAACATATTAAGCAATATAGCTAGAACATATTATGTGGAAAAACATAAGCAGTAATGATCACAACGTCTTCTTGAAATACTCTAATTTCAATGAGATGTTCGACAAGTTTAACATCGTACTTTGGCTCCAGTTCATTTGATACGTGTTATTAAGTAAGCATGATGTTACACTAAAAATCAACAAAACGTTCGGCACTGTTGCAGTGGTAATGACCCCGATGTATGAACATTGCATCCTTTATAGTGTTTCTCAACAGTGAAGTATTCCCACTTCGGAAGTAGCCACATCTATTAATGAGTTTCAACTCTTCTTCTCTATTATTACAACACTGTGTACTTTCTAATAAAAATCAAACGTGTATTGATTTTTTTGTAAAATCTTCCCCCTTTAGAAAACAAACATCCAATAGTACAACGCCTCAAAACACATGTATTCTCAATTATTTTTAAAACAATATAATTTACAATGGATCAAGTAAAGTGAAGCAAGACCGCAATACCAGCAATAACGTAATTGATTCTACACCAGTATAGCTTTGTTGCTTTTGAACTTTTTTCTGTACCTCCTAACCGATAGCTTCGTCTATCAAGGCGATAATATCTTTTAAATGAAATCCATCAATCTTCCTTGACCTTCGTGGTATTCGTGCCTCTATTTATCATTCCTGCTTGCCACCAGCGCCTCCCTTGTTCCGCGCGCCTTGCGCGGTTTTCGTACATTCTGCAGTAGGTCAATGCGAGAGACGGTGTCTCCGTCCGTACGACCGACCGACTTCGTCGCCTCTGCCGCCCAATGAACACTCATCCATCGCTCGAGCGACCGACCGTACGGTCCGCCGCCGCCGCCGGCCGGGAACCTCTCGCTGCCGGCGGCGCAGCGCGGCGCGGCGGGAGCAACATCGACCACACAAGTGGACACGGCGCACATGCGAGGCCGCAGGACGCCACCACCGGCCCAGGCGATGACGTTGCTCACTTGCACTGTTTTTCCTCATCGTCGAGGTATTCTTATTCATCGTGGATGAGTAAATAATTAAAATACGTTTATGCAAGCTTACATTTTGGTTTAGAACATTTTATTTAACACGAATTCAGTGCCAGTTTTTCATATCTCTATTGCTATGGTTGGAGTTTGAAATTTGGAAGCAAATACAACTGACAACGCCATAATGTTTTACTATCTTTGTATTTTGCAAACGTTCGATATGAAAAATGTGTCAAAGAAGGAGTATTCCTAAACTGTCGCTCCTTTCCTCTGGATATATGTGTGCAATTACAGTTGTATTATTTTTATCTTTCTGGTATGTGGTAATCATTGGTCAAAGTAAGGCGAAATAGGTTGGGCAAGAAATATGCATCACTTCTTGAAGGCAAGTTGTGTTTCTGGAAAAAACAAACAAACAAACTATATTCAGATTTTTTTTCAAATTTTAGAAAAAAATAATTTTTGAAATTGTTATGATATGACAAATAGTATCGTATTTTTTGCATCAAAATATTTTGGTCACCAACTCAACCATCGTCATCATCTCTCTTTCTCCAATGAGTCCACTCTTCTTTCGTCTGGGATTTTGTCGTTTCTAACGTTTTGTTCCTTGAGTTTGACACAGCTGGAGCTAAGTGTTTCCCCCAGCAGCGCGGCCTCGAGCCCGGCGCGAACGCGCGCCCCGGGCGCGAGCCGGCGAATGGGTGCACTTCCTCATAAAACGCTGGCTCGCTCGCGATGCTCCTGCGACCGACCGCCTGTGTGAGGTCCAGGGTTGCCACCCGTCGCGGAGACTGCGGGTTCACATGACGATTGCGCGAGGCCACATTGGGAGCACTGTGACCACAGACGGAAGCATAAAGGAGGCCAAAGGTAGCAACGTTTCTTTCTTTCAACAAATGTCACACCTTTAAAAACTCGTATGTTATTTTCCCTCTAATTTTTTCTTCTTTTCTCCATCGGATTTGTCAACTTCGTTCATTTTACCGTTTTCCATTTTCCGTCTTCCTTACTTATCCAATACGGTTTAGTTATAGTGTGTTCAACAGTTTGGCCATATTGCAGTTTTCTCGTATAAAATTTAATTTTGAGTTCAGGAGTTCGAACGTTGTCAATCAACGCGGAGTTACAATGCTAATATTTTCTCCGTAATCCGGACCGTCCCGTCGGATGTCGGCACTAGTTCTAATAGTTACATTAAATGTGTTTGTGTAGCGTACCTTATAGCCGTTACATTTTTAACAGATTTAAAATTTCATAGAGCGTGAAGATTTTTATGTAAATTACGGTGACATACGTGAATCCTGTTAATCGTATTCGATTATAAAATGTGTCTTAGAATGTTTCTCTATATATCTTGTCAAGTTACTGCATTCCATCTATTCTCGCAAAATTTCCCAAGGTCTCTTTTAAAACGATCTAATCAATGATAAAATCCTTTGAACAGAGAAAGTCGTCACATTATTATTCTATGAAAGCGGATGCTGAGACAACTTGATTCTGGTATCGTTCGCTAGCTATGCAAAGCAGAAGGCGTTTGCAGACGCATGTATGGCGGGGAATCTGCTGGATCGACAGATTAGTCGCGAAGGGAAGGACGTCGTTAAGATGGAGATTGATGGCACATAATGTAGAAGGTTTTCAATGCCAATGCCATGCTAATTCACTGCTTGACAATCGATCTTCAGTGAAAACGAAGTTCGACTGAGAGCTTCCTGGTGCAATAATTACACGGCTTACAACGTATGCGAGAAAGGACAGGGTTTATCCTGAGAAAAGGACGTGGCAGGTGGTAAGCTCTGGAGGACAAGGTTCTTTCTGGAATGTCTTTCCTGAAATTGGTAATGAAAGTATTTTATCAGAAAAATATATTGTCAATTAATTAATAACGTGAATGAGTGAAACAAATGAAATTAAAAAGTAGTGTAAGGACAAATAAGTGAAAACAACATCAATTAATTTTTGTCAAGAAGTCTTGGCACCCTTCGAAATAAATTTATGGTGAAAAATTTATATGTGAAAACTGTATGATGCGGCCTGTTTCTAACACATGTCGTCTGCTATGTTGACCCTTCCATTTGTAAATAGTTAAATTGCCTGGAGAGGGTTGTTTATTTAGACCAAATTTCATGCCACGAGGCATACTCCCCCCCCCCTAACCATCATGAGGAGAACTGGATGTTGGGATTATCTGTTGGTGCGGGGAGAGGGCTCCCAACTGATATTTCTAGAATGGGTGACAGAAAACCATAGCTGAAAACTTCACCCACCTCCGTCGAACCAGGGATTAGGATGGGAATCCGCTTGAATATGAAGACGATTCCACTTTACTGTCGGCCATGGGTCATTTGATGCTGCATGATCTTACCAGTTACAATTAATCTTAAAATAGTCGTTTTTGACAAAAGTATGTTTTTACAAATCTTTTTTGAAGCGTTTATTTGTAAACCTCCCGTATTTATGTTTTCTGGAACGTAGAAAAATATTCTGGCCACATCCACAAAATATTTGGGCCATGTCCTCCTGTAACAGATACGTCTTTAATATTTTATTAATTAAATTTTTTTAAAATATTTAAAATTTTAACCCTTTGAAGGTCGGATGGGGTATCACAACAAATTATTTCTTAAGTACAAGTTTATCTCGTTAGCAGAAATATTTTGTACCTTCCTATCTATTACGGGCCGAGTCCGTCTGTTTTCGCTGGTATCGCTGATGTCTACGCGCCTATAAACAGCCATTGTTCTCGCTGGGGTTTCTTACTTGTGAAAAATGTGTATCAAGTTTAGAGGTAAATGTTAATGACACAGAATATAATTTTATTGATCTGATGTTTTAATGTTTTTACATGCTGGCATGTGATAAGCTTATATAGAAAACATCAAAAAATAAGTGAATGTTGTAAGTTTTGTTATTAATACGAGGGTGGGCTGAAAAGTAATGCACACATGCTTGTAGAGCGCGAATAAAAACAGTTAGCAAGATCGAGCAAAAAGTACATTAAAGTACAATTCTTAAGTTTCAAAATAAAATATTTATTTTTCAACAGTCACCGTTCTGACAAACACATTTCTCCCAACGTGTAACAAGTTTTTCCATTCCGTCACTGAAACATTCTTCCGACTTCTCGAATCCAGGATTTGACAGCTGCCTTCACCTCATCGTCCGAGGTGTAATGATTACCCTTGAGGTCTCTCTTGAGTAGAAAGAAAAAATAAAAGTCGCAAGGCGCAAGATCGGGTGTATAAGGAGGGTGTGGAATCGGTTCAAACTTCAGGTTTCGCAGAACCTCTTATTGCGCGCGAGGTGTGTGGACGAGCGTTGTCATGTTGCAAGATTATTGGCGCCAGGCTCGACGACGGAGGAGTTTTAGAGATTGTATGTACTGAGAAGAATTTACCGTTGTCCCTCGTTCCAGAAAATCGGTCACATAAACTAGGTCAAATAAGTTTTTTTTTCGGATGGTTGTGTTTTGAAATGTTTCGTCTGAGGAGAAGACGGATGTCGATATTCAGCGAACTGTCTTTTCTCTTCTGGATCGTAATGGTGGACCCATGACTCGTTCCCGTCACAATATTCAAAAGAAAGTCGTCTCCTTCGTCACGGTAGCGATGCAAAAGCGTCACGGTAGCGCAGCATTCCAATCGACGCTGTTTGTTCTCTTCTGTGATACGGCGTGGTACCCATCGTGCACAGATTTTATGGTATTGTTTAATAATGAAACCGAATCGTTCCTTGGATATTCCAATATGGTTTGCGGTACGCTTTTGAGTGATTCGCCGGTCATTTTGAATCAAGTCGTCCACGAGTTTGCGATGATTATTGTCTAAGGCATTGGTCACACGTCCGATGCGTGTTTCATCAACAATTATGGGTTTTCAAGGCTTGCATTCGCGAAATTTTATCACCTATGGACTTACAGTAGATCTATCAACATCATCACCATAAACAGACTTTAAACGACGATGAATCTCAGTAGGAGTCACTTTTTCAGCAGTTAAAAATTCGATAACAGCACGCTGTTTAACTCGCGTTGACGTAGCACTAGAACACGCCTCCATACTTCCGCTTCTCGAAATTCACTGGATGAACACGACTTCAAACCTGTGTATGCGTATTGAGGGGGAATGTTATTTCCACATGCCATCTCGCCCGCTTCTGAAGGTAATTTCGTTCGCGTTCTACAATAATGCGTGCATCAGTTTTCAGCCGACCCTCGTATATTTGGTTGTTTAAACATCTGCTATGATTTGCCTATTTATTACATCAAACAGATTAGTACACTGTCCTTTTATTACCAATAAATTTAACGTAATACAGTGTGAAATTATCAAATATATTATCCAGATGAGAGGAACATCCATACAGTTTTACATACCGTCCACGTTTCGCGAATAAAACGCAGTTTATTTTTGGGTGACTGTATACTCCATCCAACCGTATTTGTTATATATCGCTTCCCGACCACTGAACGGTTATTTAGAATTAAGATGACTTTTGGTTATTTAGAGCCGTTATTTAAAGTCGTGGAAGTTTACGATGTAAATATTGGAAAATATTGAAAGTCGTACTGGTAAGCATATTTCATTGAAAGAGAGTTTAGAGACCTAAACTCCACCAGGTCTGGGTGGAAATGGTGTACAGTTGTGGAAGGCGAACTGGTGGTGTAGCGGTTAACACCCTTGCGATCAAAGCAAGAGACCCGGGTTCGAGTCCCGGGTGGTCGCCATTTTCACCTGACCGAAAGTTATCACATATCTTCTCCACGTGTAGGGTACACGGAAGAAATATGTACTAAATATGCATATGTTTTTATATCTTTAAGAAATAAATATTTCACTGAATTGCATAAATTTCATTTTGAATTAGCGTAGTCACATGGGTAACACTTTTTCCCTAAATATTGTCGTAATTCAATATCATCGCTCTCAATTCTTATTTCAACTTCAAAAAACAATTCAAAATCTTGATTTTTTTTTTTTTTGAAGAAGAGGAAACACACAAATTTGTTTTGGCGATGAGTGCGGGACATCTTCAGTAGTACGTATGTAGATGGGTTGTTGTATGTTATGGTATGCGAGATGTAATAAGTTTTGTGATTGATAACTCATGAGTGAGTTGTATTGTGAATTTATACATCCCTAATGAAGAAAATATAAATTTTCGAAACGTTTGGCAGTATGAAATAGTTTTTCCTCTTGTTCGACCCAGTCTCAATATCCAGTTTATATCATATAATTTTTTTTACTTGTATAAAACCAGTATAATGAGCAATAAGATTAATATCAATCCTATAGTATTTCTGGACTTATAATTAAAATTAAAGTCGAGCATACTTTCTTCTAAATTTAGGGTGGGTGAGGGCAATGGACCGACGTGCCTGGCTAAGCCCTGGAGAGAAATTTTTCTCATAACAAAACGAATGCGTCCAAAGATTGAGTTATTGGAACCCACTGTATTACTGTTTGAGAAAACTTGAGAAGAAGGTTAAACATATGTACATGTTTGGGATGTGGTTACTTTTCTTCTTACGAGATAATTTTCTTTCTTCTTAAAAGAAAACAATTTTGCACATTCTCTCCTATCAGTAAATCTGTATTTTTTAGCACAACCTCTGGAAAATATGGGGAAAATCTCTGTATACAATTAACCGTATTTTTCCTTCTCTGAGCGTCCTTTTTTCCTCAGTGATAGGACACTTTCACCACAGTATTCACCAATTATCATTGTGAACACATTACTTTAAACTATGCACTTATCTTCTTTGAAAATAATGGGAATTCTTATAATATTTTTCCCCTGAGAATCGATAGATGGGGTGAAGTGTGATTGTAACGCTCATCGGAGAATGCACAAGTTCTATTGAATGCAGAGAAGCAGAACACAATGATTCAGGATAAATCGGACCAAATCAGGACCAATGGAGAGACTACGAGAAAAATAGCACGAAGAGGAGTATACTGATGAACTTGGGAAATCTTTTTTTTAATTTTATTGATTTATGACAAAATTAAACCTTGAGAAATACGAACCACTTTGAAAGAGGATTCTTATTACTGACAGTTACGTGTGAACTATGTTTGTTCGTATCCATAGCAAGTGTAGATGGAAATGAGAATCGGATAGAGGCAATGGTCGCTGTTCCTCTGTCGTGCATTGGCTTGCGATAGAATATAAACACTTGAACAGAATGCAAGGGATCATTTGGGTTGAGGATGAATACTTACGCTGCTTTACATTCGGATGAAAGCAGACGAAATGTATACAAATACGGCTGATGAAGGTGAATGAACGGAATTGAAAGCTGATTGTGTTTGTAGATGAGTGCGAAAGTGAAAAGACGCTGAATACAAACCATGGTAGATTGATTGGGGGTGAGTGTGTCGGTGTGTGGGTGAGTTTGGGGCAGCTCTGACATCATCCTGCACTCCCTGAGGAGCGCCCCAAACTTGACCGCGTGCCAACGGCCCGGTCAGTTCATTGATCCGGCCGAAACCTCCATCCAGGTCAAGACATTTCGCGCTCGTGCATTCTGCATCACTGCATCATGCATCACTGCATCATGCATCACTGCATCATGCATCACTACTTTCGAAATAGTATGACATTATTTTTTTATAGAATTTCTAAAATTGAATCGTAAGCTCATTTTGTCGTCTATATTATTCGTATGCTTGTATTTTTACTTTTTGTTAGTTCTCGTTTATTTTCGATAAGAATTTCTTATTGAATGTTTCCCCTTCTCACAGTTCAGTCATCTTTGTCATGTCATCTTTGAACTACTTCTTCTTTGCCATTTTCGTTTACTTACGTAATCATTGCAGTTCTTTCCGCGTACTCCCCACCCCACTGCGTCCTCGTCTAGAGTTATAGAGACAAATGTTTCCAACCAACCAATGAAACCAATTTTACACACGTGGGTGATTCGGGCAGTCGTTACTTCAAGATGCCTCTCAAGAAAATGTGCTTCGTTCTCTGCAACGGATAACCGTTTGTACTGAACCCGTAAGAGTGACAAATTAGGAATATTTCATTTGTTCCAGAAAAAATGTATCCGAGAAATTTAACCTGTCTTCATTTTTAGAATTACGCATGATACGTCAGTTGATCTTGTTACAATGACATTTCGTTACACCATTTGGTTATATTCTTCTTATTGCGATTACGCTCGTTCGTGCATGTATGCATAATAGTAATTATGATAACACACACAAATATATTTCTTCCCTCCATATTTTTTTTGCAAACGATATCCACGTGATAACTTTTTCGCAAATTTGCTAATTTTTTTCAAGTGTTGTGTTCTTTTGTATTTTACATTGTTGTTTATGATATGTTTAAATGCTATTATGAGAAATACGTGTAATGTAATATTTAAGTAGTTTTTGAATGTTTTTGTAAATTTTTATAATGTAAATGAGAGGTGTTATACTGTTTAGGAGGGCTTTATAGTCTTCCGGAAGCGAAACGGAAGGCGCTGTAGATAGCACCTCAAAAGGTTCGCATCTCGGTCAGTCATCATATTCCCCTGACCCAAACAACTATATTTCCTCCATGGGTATGTCTGAGAGACGATAGTTATTTACAAAAAAGTACCTATTCTATCAGTTTCAGAATTAGGAGGATTGAATTGAATATCGGGATACAACCATGAAATAAAAGACGCACACCAAGCGCTTATTAATATTTTGTCACATGAGATGACGATGGCGGGAGCTAGGAATGCCGTGAACTTGGAAAAAGCTGTCTCCGAGACACTTCACGAGGCCATTTTCAACTACAATGCAGCTGCTTGGGTTTCGTGTGTGTTGTATTTTTAAATAGGACTCTCTTAGTTTTTCCGGATCGCTGCTCTCTGCAGCGTAAATAAACACATGAGGCACAGCACAAACTTCCCAAGAGAAAACCATCAAGTGAAGGGGAAACAAACGCAGTGGAGGGGAAATTAATTGAACACAATTATTTGCTCCTCCTTGTAGGTATGTGCATACGAATTTCAATGGCTTTGAGTTCAGGATATTGTCATTGAGTAACTAATATTATTAGGAACAAAAACTGATACTGACTGAAGAGAAAAATATTTCAGAAAGATGGATATGTATATTATGTATGTATTCGTTCCGGCCTTCTATGGACCACGATAATGAGCGCTAGTTACACCCATTTCTACGTGGGTTTAATCTCTAGACACAACGCCAAACATTTTTGGCATAACAGAATCTGCATACTCTAGATTGTTGTATCCACGTATTACAACCACGGTGGTAAGTCACAGTGTGTAGACATTTCTATCATCACAGTTATATGGAGACATTGAAGTGGAAAGCCAACAAATCTTTTTTTTCGATAGTTTACTTTCCAATTTTTTATGATTATTAAATCTTTTGATGATTAAATTATATTATATGTAATTTGTAAGTACATCAGATCTTTTTTTCGGGATCGACATCCAGCAAAAATTTTGTGCTAGAGAATGTTTGTTTACAGTGAGTCCTTATTAGCTTGAAAATGATGAATTCCGTATAGCTCAAAACAAATAAGATTCTATTATAAATAGAAACGTAAAATTCACAATGCCATGCACGTGAATTGTACAGTCATTTACCAATGTTTTAACACACTCATAAATAAATCATATCCAATTTGTAGATTGAAATTACTGTAGTTAACTGTCACATATTATTGTGTTCTTCCATTACATTTACTTGATCGAAAGATCAAATCTCGAAAACAATTTTACATCATTGTCTCATTCCAATTTCCCTTTTATGGTTTTTTCTCATTTACCCTTATTTTAATATATTTTAATGGAACAAATAGTGGTACCCAAACTCTAAATAGAATATCAAGATCGAAAAATACAATGGAACACATCGAAGTTAATATATTAACGATTAATTTCATCCCAAGAGTAACATAAGGTAGGTAAAGGAGAATGAACTCTTTTCAAAAGATACTCAGACTAATTGTTTTGAATTTAAAGTTCTTGATAAAGAAGAGAAAGAATAATTCTCTATAAAAACTTTTTAATATTGGATAATGGTTTATCACGTTATAATTGCTGCAAATTTGTGTCCGTGTATAAAAACCATTGAATTTGTACAAATTCTCCAATCTTGGTAAACTAATTCAATGGAACCTAATATTTGAACCTTTATGGCTATAACAGGTTGTACGACCAATATTAGTTAGTTTTACGAAGTTATTGAGAAAACCTCTGAGTATGTACCACAAAATTTCTGTATACATTCCAAAAACGTATCCCTAAAATTAAATATCCTTAAACTTTCTTAAAGGATTAAACTTAAATATAGTGCCACTCAGCATACTCGTTTAATATTTTAAACGAGAAAATGTTTTTAGGCGCAAACTATATCTCTATCTATTCATGCTTTATGATGAGTTATTTCATGTATAATATTTATTAAACGGGTTTTTATGAACTATTATTTATTTCTAAATTTCACAGAGCATGTTCAGTTGATTTGATTGCTCAGAAGTTGTTAAGGTGGTTTGAAAATTTCAACTCGTGTAAAGAAAGTATTAAAATCGTGCTCATTTTTATTGCGTGATTTTGAAAGGCATAATTGTTTCAGGGCACCCTGGTATCGAAGAATTGTAATAGAAACAATTTATCTTTGATTTTTAAATAATATGACTTTTAAATCATACATGCGGGTTTCGGATGCTCAGCTTAAAATATGATCTATAAACTAAGCGCGAAGAACGTGGATTTAAAGTTCCTTCGAATACCTTACAGAAAAGGACAATGTGACCAGAAGGACTTGTCTTGAGAACTTTCCATTCTTCCCGTCACTTTTCTGGGAGAGACGGCCAATCAGAGTTAATGAAAGTACGAAGGAGAGTAATGAAAACTGTGAAAGAGGAATAAGGCACCAATGATTGTAAGTTTGTACGCAAGTTTCCAAAAGTGTATCATATGTCCCTTGGGTGGCAGAACCGTGTAGATGCTCAAAACCCGACAGAAACAATCTAAAAGTGTCTGGAAAATAATTAGCAACAGCGTTCTGCGTTTGTGTGTGTGTGTGTGAGAAATGAAGGTACCTGCAAGCTGGGCGTCCCAACAGCTGACTCCAGAACTGAAACTATGAGGTATATATGCGAACTTGAGATTTGCTTTGATCTATATGTTTAGTCCACTTTAAGCAAAAGACGGCACTAAGGAAGACGTATCACGTTGTGTGTTAGAGGTTGAACCATCTACCAAAAGAGTTTTTCAAGAGGAATCGAGGCACTAGCTGATAAGCATTAAAAGTGTAAGAAATTATGTTGAAAAGTGATAGTTTTGTTTAATATTTAAAAAATAAGTCTCAAATTGACTCACTTTCGTAGAATGAACTGACAATCGTTTTAACATTTTACATCTCACGATAATGATGGGAATTAATTATTGTTGAAGATATTCGAAAACTGCTTTGCAATTAATTTTTTTGCGAAATTATGGGTAAAGCAGACGTGTTTAGATTGTATGTGATCATACAACAATAGTTTCTTTCTGTCGTGAAACCATCTCTTACAATTTGATCTGCTGTCCCCGGTCCAAGGTTAATATAACATGTACTATTAGGGATAACTCATTGAATAGCTACTTAAGTGCTTAAGTACAGAATGTTGGAACAATCATTTGGTATGACTAAGTACATAATGTTACATATGTAATTTTTTAGCGGGGCTTTAGAGCTCGTCAGCGTCACCATGACTCTTCGCGAACATCTTCAAAATTAAATCGTTGACACATGAGAGCCACTGCGAACTACTCATGTGTCTTCATCCAGAGATTTGAAAACGGACTCCCTCTTTCAACACGCATCTCACGAAAATGAGTGAGTCGTTTATAACGTTATAAACGGAGTACTCCGTCATTAGTTTTATTTTACAACTGTCATTTCAACCAGTTGTAAATATAGAAATGTAACTTTTATAGATTTATATTACTACTTGGAAAATATAAAATACTTTTGGGGAATTATATAGTTTCTTATTATATTATATAAACTTCTTTCTAACTTCTTCTTGCACATGTTAATCTACAAGACAATGTGACACTATTGTACACAGTTAAATTTCAGCAACATGTCTAAATTATATCTTTAAACGAAATTAATACCAAAATTTTTACCAGATAATTCCGAAATATATTTTGTCATGTTAAGTTTTATATGAAAAAGATGTTATCACCTTCAGTTGACAGCAGCTGCGATTCCAGCTTGGTAGCTTATGACCGAGACACTTACCTGAAAGAAAAAGAAAAACTATTAATTTCTGTTTTCTGAGCATTATTAATTTACATTAATACTTTTAATTACTGTATTAGTCCGTGGCATATTATTTGTTCATAAGTCCCTCGGTTTTAGGAATTAAAGAAACAAATTCTTCATTTTCAGAGTTGAAGGATCTTGGCTTTTTTAAATATAAAACTGCGAATAGTTTTTGTTACGTGTATTTGTAATACGCATATTCATTTTATTTTATACGTTGTACCTACGTTTTATGTCCCTACCTCTGGACGCAGTTGCTGCACTTGCGATCCTATTACGGGAGATGGCGTTCGCATTAAATGTAGATACTCAGAACTTTTATTCCGAAATTTGCGAAGTTAGATGAGCATGTTGGTCACATGAAATCTTTTTTAGAATAGATGAGTAATAAATATGAAGATTCCCAATATCGTAGGCTCGTAAGTTTAAATTTCGCGTCGTACAAAACAAGACTACTTTAAACTTAAGTGCTACTTGCCGAAGAGTCGATCATTAGGGTACTCTATCCACTCCAGATGTTTACTTCATCAGGACTCCAGGTTGACTGAATAACGAAACCGGTTATCAATAACCTGGGTAAGCAACCCTTAAGGACATGGAAATTGTTCTAAAACTCAAAGCTCCTCCTTGATGTGAATCAATGTCTTTTTATCGCACATTTTTATTTCACCAACTCTGTATTGTTGAATCCGAAATATAGCATTGGGAGCAGAATAACACAGAGACAGAAAACAAGGATGGATGCGAAAAAGTGGCAGACCAGTAGCGCACATGTATTAGCAATAGACGAGAACTCCTGGAGTGGGAAGTAAAGGATGAAAAGAGCAAACGGATGGAGTAACGTGTATTGACTATAAGGTAATCAAAAGAATGGGACCGACAGAATGAAATTAACGTAGAAGTGAAGATATAAGAGCAAAGAGAAAAAATCTTCGCGACAAGAAAAAAACTGTCGACGAGCGCTCGTTGGACAAGGGTGAGTGACTTGGAGCATAGCACATAGCACACACCACTCGATGCACACGCGAAGCGCGAGGAAATATGATGTAATTCTCGGTTTACGCAAACGTATTATTTCACTTGATTCATTATTATATTTCGAATATTAAACGTACAAAACAATTATTTACATTGAAGAATCAATCGAAAAAGTGAAAAAATAAATTTAGTTAATATTTAAATATATACGAAATTAAAAACCTTTTTTGTCGAGTTAACTTAAAACAGTGTTCACAAAGCGGCGAATTTAGTGAGAAATAAAATTTTATAAATTTTGCTTTCTTTCCTCCCGAACCCGATTCGTTTAAAGCAGAAAATATCCACTTTATGTGTCGATAAAATGAAATTTTGGTGGTTGAACTTATCTCGGTTAATTACGTTCGTGACTTGGCATTACCACTCCATTCATTCACTTGGGTAATTTTTTTCGTACCGATGTCAGAGAGATAGGTCAAGGTTTTGTCGGTTTGTCTATTCGTATTTAGACAGTAGTAGACATTTAATAGGATATACCGAATATTTGTATTCCATATTCTTTTAGGATGCCTTGACTCTTTCATTCGCGAATATGTTGTCAGGGGGTTTCCTTATTTTCCCCTAGAGAATTATGTAATACACAACCATACCATATGTTTAGTTTGTTTGTTTCCTGACGCTCAAAGATTTGTGTTCACGTCATAAACATAATATTTCTCGTTTGTATAATAGTATGATGGTGGAGGCAATCATTCAAAATTTTACTCATTTTATATTAGCAGTTATTCTTTTTCATCAACTGCAGCGCTTTTTTTGTGCCTTATTAAAACCAGTGGAATTCATTGCTGTAAGTCCTCGCTCCTTGTGCTCTACTTCTTACTATGTCTTCCTCTCCCCCTTCCTTTTGTCTTTGAAGGCAGAAGAAACCTCCCTTTTCTTGAACATTGCGAAGACAGACGGACGCTGATGTTTTCGGCTCAAAGCGAAAACAAAACAACAATAACTACGAGAAAATTACTTAGTTTCGGGAAAGAAATTCTCCAATGCAAAAAACTTCTCATTAATAATAAATTTATTGTCAAAAAACAGTACAAACTGCGTATGACCACGTGGAGGAAAAAAAAACTAATTTACTCTCCGGAAGCAAGCAAGGGACCATCCCATCAATTCCGATCAAGGGCCCTAAGGCAGAGGCGGATTCAAAAAATTCAGCAAAAATTCCTAGATAAGATAAAAAGNAGCTGCGAGTAATAATACATATATTATGTCAATATGTTTGTAAT
>NNCF01129519.1:0-50491 GCA_002313205.1 Laupala kohalensis
ACCGCAGGAGCGAACGCGAGGCTCAAGAGCATTGCCAACGCCCCTCCAATACTCCCCTCTCCGACTTCTTCGCGCCCCACTTCATTGAATTTCCGACCCCCTCGTTACTCTAGTTATTCTTCTCATTGAATTATTTATTTCTCTCATGGCTTTTTTCTTTCTTCTCAGATTATATTAATAACGAGTAATGCAAAACTGTATCGTCGTGAAAAAACATTGCGTATTCCCCAAAATGCCGGCATATTTTATAGCTTAAGCATTCGTACCGAACATATTGAAACGTTCAAAATTTAATATTGTACTGTAAGCCAAATTACAAATGTGTAAAACCGATAATAGTATTAATAATGTATTTATATAAAAGTGGGTGTAGGACGATGGTAGGTGGAAGAAAACTGAAATGAGGAATATACATAAAACTTAGTTAAGTACATAAATAAAACATTGATGGGAAACATATACACCTAAAAAATCTCACGAAAAGCAATCATGAAACCACTAAAATGAAAGTAGTATCATATACAGACATGGATTTAATATTTTCCATTACTATAATATTGTCATCGTTTCCTCAAAATATATCCCGAAACTAGTTACTAGATAACCAGATAAGATAATGCACGTAACATCCTACAAATTTTAGAAACTGAACTGTACGTAAAGTTTCTTTATATTAGGTGTTATTTTAGAACTTTTTTTCATCTTTTCCTTTGTCCAAAAGAGTTAAAATAAAACTTAACTTATCCAGAAAAAATAAAAAGATATCTATATCTGAACCAGAGATTTATGAATGAGTGGGAAAAATTATTTTTCTAGTTGCTTTACACAATATTATATATAATATAAATTGTCAGTAAATTGTTTTTCACCAAAGATATACGAGTCTTTTTTCAATGCCAAAAAAACAGTCAACTTATATTTTCCTGGAAGGGAATTTCAAGAGTTCTAGTGTTTCATTCAAATTAGAAAATCTATTGGATTAATCAATAAAGATCTCACGCATAGTTGACCTACCTTTAACTTCTAATAATGTGCAACGTGTGTTAATTCGTTCAAAATATTGAGACTTTTATCCTTTCCTATTATAATGAGATCTTCTCATCTTCTTTAATAATCACGTTTTCAGAATCACATCTCACTCAGGTCAATCAAATTTACAAGAAATCAGTTATGCAGTATATTTCTAAAATATCTTGAGAACACCTCTTCAAAAACCTCGGAGATTTAATTTGATAATTGTCACACAAAAGTCACTTTGCTTTCATATGTAGTGACCCAATTTGTTTATTTAAAAGCGAAAATACAACATGTTTTAAAATGAACTCATACATTCTGAGCATTCCAATTTTGTAACGAATTTAATACCATGATTCATTATATTTCTAAGTGCAAAATATATTGTAAAGTACACTTCATGCAAAATAACTCATATGTCTGATTCATACTGAAATTATTTTCTTAGGGTTACGTGGACCATCCGTTAGATGCTAGGATAGAAAAGTAAGAGGGAAATTTGAAATTGAATTTTGAAGAATTTACTGTAATCGATTTAAACTGGAATGCGCAGAGACTCACAGATATCAGGTGAAACCTATTTCACGTGTTTTTACATCTATCTTGAAGTTTGTATCACGAAAATTGATTTTTCTTCGACAAAATTGTGGCTTATTGACAATTGAACATCTATTCCTTTGCACAGCATTTTCTTTACAAGAGAGACAATTAATTATACGAACAGTTTACGGAGGAATTCCGTAATAAAAGTAATTTCATTTTTCAAACATGAGGAACTGATGACATGAATCTTTGGGTATATATTTGAACGCATTTTTAGCTAAGAATATGTAATTCAAGGATATTTAAAACAATTTACAAAGAGCGGAATAATCCAGAATCTATGACATTACATCATTTCAACAAATGAGCCTTAATTGTGCAAAGAATTCGAAACGTTTTCTTTACTCAACGAACATAAAATTTAATAAAAATTTTTGACAAAAATTATTTTATAATGGTATCTCATACTGTGCTCTTAAATTCAAATGTGAATGCAAAACTCATTCTGTGAATTTCGAATACAAATATGTGTATCAGTAGAGTCATACGGTCAGAAAAAATTATTGGTAAAACTTCCCAAAACTTGGAGTGCAGTTAGGGCAAAGTGGCAATCTGACTAACGTTTACTATTGCTTCAAGACTTACTTCGGCAGAGTATTATGGAAAATGATTCTTGAATCTTACAAATATATTCTGGCGAAAGTAAATCAAGTGTGATAAGAGAAATGTGAAGATAATCAGTGATGTATCGAGCAATATTCCCCATGGTGTTGTAAACTAAAATTCTAGTTAAGTTAGTCCATTCGAGTTTGTTTCATTTTTTATAGATTAAGTTTATCGCAACCATTATGAAATTTATTTCTGATTTTAAACCTAAAATACGTACCTCATAATAAAATAGCGGTTTTCAAAATTTGATTACTGGATTGTAATATCCTCTTCTCCTAATAGCATTACAGCTCAGTGTGAGCCCTGACGTGCTCAACACTCTCCTTCCACTTCTTCCTTTCCATAACTAACTTTCTCCAGTATCTCATTTTCATTTTTTTCTTCAGATCTTCCAAGATCGTTTTTTCCCATATGATTTTGGGTCTTCCTTTTGACCTCGATGCGGTCGGCTTCCTGCGAGTGATCTTCTTTCTAGCCAGGCTATCCTTTGTGCCTTGCTCCTCTTTCTATGCTCCTTGGTTGAATTATGGCGTTTTATACAAAATTTGACTTTATTTTCCAGGACCCGTCTGGTAAGCGTGTAGCACAATATATTCGACGAAGTACTTTTACTAATAGCTTCTCTGTGTTTTTCTTTAAGACCCAGGTTGCACAGGCATACATTGGTTTGATAACAGTTATATAATACCAATTCTTGACAGAAAACTGTAATATAGTATTGATATAAGAGTTACCAATTTTACTTTCTTATATACGTTATTCTATGAATGTATTGTAATAGTGAAAAGAACCGTTCATCAGATTTTGACGCAAATTTCTATTTTGGGTGTAACTGTTACCGAAAAAGTTGATTTTAGCATGACGTCTCTCCATCCATGTATCCGTCTTCGCGCACCAATTCTAGCTGAACAGGAGGGTCAATATTACTTATATCTAGCTAGTATTTAGCGTAGTATTTGTCTAAGCGGGTGCTCTGAAAAACATTTAATAGAAAAGATACTTCATACAAATTTCAAGGAAGATTTTGGAAAATTTCTCAAAATTGGTTTCAAATGTTTTCTATAAATTTTATGTTCAGAAAGTGTCAGTAGTACTACCAAATAAGAATAAGTTGTGTTTGGCTTAAAAGCTTGGTACAGATGGTGGAAAATAATCTCTCGACCGCGCTACCTCATTTACTCACTATTTCAGGAGGCTTGAAAACTATTTAGCAGTGTTAATATACCAAGCAGAGGGAAAATACAGCCTAAGAAAACTAAAATTAAGGATATAAAATTAATAAAATTGATATAAGAATGGAAAACCCTGTCCATTCAAAATTGCAAGATTGTGTGCCTACAGTAAAATGACATTTACGTAACAGGTGTAACGCTATTTATAATACTGAGATATTGCAAAAAACTTTAAATAATAACCAATAAGTTAGTTATAATTAAAATTACAAATAGAATAAGTGTTAAGGTTGCAAAGAGCACGAAAAATCATAGTTATACGAGTTATAGTTATGAATGAAGTATGTATTAATTACGGATGTAGAGAAACTGTTCTTTACATTAAACAGGTACCTGTGTTTTCAATGAAATATATGCTTTTTAGACATCTTTTTATGATAAAGGTTTAGAGATACTTTAGAAATTTAATGAACTTAAAATTCGCACACCATTTTAATCAAGATTGATTTGAAAAAATTGTTTTCTGTAACACGTCTGCGGGCGTATCATGTAACTTTCATGCACTAAAAATTTCTTTAAAAAACTTTGTGGCTGCTTTATTTAAACGGAAATTATTGAAATGTTTGAGAGATTGTAGAAATATTTTTTTCATTGTAAAGGTGCTGTACAAAAGGTTCATATGCTATATAAAAGGCGGTTAAAGATGAATGAGAAAGTAAATACACAGGTTTTGCTACATTAGTTATTTTACGGTATTATTTTTTGGGGAACAGGAATCCAGAAAACACGTGTTAGAAAATCGTTGAGTAAATATTTTCGTCTGAAAAATGTGACAGCAGACACGGTGTAGTTACTTAATTATGCTAAAATGTGTTGCCTATTGGTTTCATCACCTTTGTCAAAATTTTGAATATAACATTAACAAACCAAAAAGGAATGTTTTAACAACATTTTTCTTTCTATCTGGAAATGAGTTTATAAATGATTCAGCATCACAAACTTATCAACATGAAAGCCAGCATAGACGTGAGGTCATGTTATTTAATATTGATAAGTCTTTCGGAATTTCTTTGCGATAGGAACGTGAATACCTTTGAACGCGAAGAACACGTATCGATGATACTTTAAGAAGAAAATTATAATTAAATTACTGAAGAAATTGTTACAAACACTAACATAACTTCACAACAATTATTTTTGATTCTGTGTAAACAACAGGAATGTTTATGGCAAGTTAATCCCTTCTAACAGTATTACAAATCCCAAACTTCTCATACAATAAAATCGTCTCTATCATCTCTTGACAATCCAATTTATTCCTCGAGATATCGACACAATGCCTTTTAGCTGAATACTTTCTATTCGTAAATAATGTTTTAGTTGTACTTCTGAAACAGCAATGGAAAATGTACCACTTGAAGCACAAGGAAGCTGATTTCTATACCAGATGCTGTTCGTTACAGATGATTAAAGGCGGTTTTCCTTAAGAATAATTTAATAACATTCGAATATAATCAAATTCTAGAGTTGTGTCAGTTACAGAGACACAAATATTCTCTAAAACGCTACAGCGTACTGTAAATTCGTCATGAATATGTTCGGGAAGGAAAATATAGTTTGTGTAACACATATACCTCAATTACACTGATTTTATCTCATTGGTCTTTAAAGGAAACCCCGTTGGCATTATTTTCACTAACTGTGGTTTCTTTCAATTCGCAATATCAATAATGACCTCGATGTTGACGAGCCCTAAAGCCCCACCAAAAAACAACAACGCAATATCAATTAGAGGTCGTAGAAAAATGACACCAAAAATCATTTTTTTAAATCATTGTTATTTTCAAACTTCATTAGACTAACTCCCGGACATTGCGATTTGTTGGTATTTCCCACTAGTTGCAAATAAAAATCATTGCATTTGTTCATTTATAAAAACTAGATTTGAACAATGCACGATTTTCTCAAGAATGTATTCAAGAAAGATGAAGTTAGTTTCCTATACGTGAACGACGAGAAAAGGTTTTCAATTCACAAACAACTGCTAATATTCGTGTAGTTTTATAAAACAATGAAAATGCAATAAAAAGTATTGTCCTCGAAATTCGTCATAAAATTAGTGAAATAGGATTTTCAAAAAATCAATTTTTCGAAATTTTGAAAATGACCCTCCACTTGTAGATAATGAAGTTTTGGGAACAATTAAAATATCAATACAAAAACCAAACTTTATAAAAAATAACCCAATGCCTTAAAAATCTCGGAATGTACGGTAGACGTTTTGAATTTCTGGAAATTTGTGATACATTTATGGGAATTTATTGAGCCCAAACACCATCAGATCAACTTGAAAAGCATTTCTTGGTTAGATTAAAAGATTTTCTCAATAGGATGGATATTTTCGGTTTCTAATGTTGGTTCCAAATTAAGAAAAGAAAGTAAAAACATAAAAACATTTTTAAGGTTAGGAAACGCTATATAAAGTTTTGAGGGTTATAACTGTTATGAATGGTAATATTTTATAGGTATCTGTATAGAAATGAAGGAACAAAGTCATTCGGTTCGAAGGTACATTTGGGTACGTTGGTGTATCCTTTCAAAGCTCAACGGTTTTCAGAAAATACTATCAACGCGTAAATTAAAAGAAAGAAAATTGTAGCCCATTGATAGATCTAGGCTAGTGCGCTCGCTTGCCACGGAGATATCCCTTGCGGGGCCGGAAAAAATTGTAGCTTTTTACTTCTACGTCTCCGTTTGTACAATTGTGATGACTGAAAAGTCTTTCTTTTGCGATTTACCACCGCATTTGTAATTCTCGGATTCGGCAATCTAGATTCCATCTAACCGCTGATCCTCCCAAAACGCTTCACGATGTGTCTAGTGAATAAACCCACATAGAAGTGGGCCTTAATTGCACTTGACATCGTGGTCCATAGTATGCTAAAATGAGAATACATATATACAAAGAAAAATCTATATCTAATTGCGAAAACTTCGTTCGAAGGTCAACATCAACCGACCGTGGAGAGCACATGTGCCAAATTTCGCGGTTCTGGGTCTGGAGGGCGAGGAATTTAAAATATGTTTGACACTCAATAGTAATATCTATATCTAGTTTCGAGAACAATTCATGGTAGTGCACATGGACTCACACTGGAGAACCCGCGTGCAGAATTTCGAACATTTTGGCCAATGCGTCTTTGTGCTACGCGTAAACAAACCACCACACAAGTTTCCCGTAATATATCAAATAGAGTGGTGCTCAAATGAGATCACACAAATTATTGCTCAAGGGTTTATCTCTGAGAATTACCCGTGGAAATGAGAAATATAAATATATTTTAATGTTGCGTCAATGTGTTTTCTAGAGGGTCTTATGACATAGTTTCAATAGTGTCTTTTAATGATTTATGTTGAAATTGCACATAGGAATTCTGTAGGTTGTATTTTATAAATTTTTACCTCTTTGTTTTTATAAACATAAAATTTTCAAAATAATTATCTTTTAAAATGAACATATCTTAATAATCTTTAAATTAAAGCATTTTTTAATCAATAAAAAAGGGTGTAAAAGTACTTCAAGCTATGTTAATTAATCTAATTCACAATCCTGAGATAGGAGAAATTTGTGTATCAAAAACTAAATTTCTTTAGAATGGCCATTTTAAAGTCGACAGTAAATAAAAGAATCAGACCACAGATATATTGAAATTAACCATGAATTATTTTTAAGCTAAATTTTATCGATCTTCTAAAAATACCACATTTTCCTCTACTCATTTTTTGCATTATTTGTTGACAGTGTCGAAAATGGAATGAGCCAATATTCGACTTGAGTGTTGGGAAACCCAAAACAGTGAAAGTATGTTATTCACTCGTAAAAATTCTGCTTGTTTCAACACAAATTATTTCTTAACAATTTTTGAGAAATACATTGCGTATCATTACATTAAAACATCTCACTCATGATTGCGAACTATTTATTTACAATTATTTACTTATATGTATTTATTATTTAAACCTTGCAAATTCGTAATCCGCAAAATAGTTTACCACAATGAAATAAAAAACGAATATTTTGTATATAAAACTATAGTGACTGGATTGTTTCCAATGATTATTAACACTGAGATTTAGTAGTGTATAATTATGTTTTTACCTCCTTAGGAAGCAAGTGGATAATTGCGCTCTAGAAGTAGAATTCCTTTCCTTTATCATAAAAGAGATTCAACAATAATAACCATATTTCTTTGTAGAAACACACAAATTTTGAAAATAAAATAAAAAAATTTACAATTAATTATATTTTGACGGAAAATTTAAATTTATTCTCATTTTGCGGAAACTGTTTGTATTATTCTTACACTCAGACGTATGACACGACGAACGTGATAATATAGCGACCTCTCTACTTGCTTCATTCCCGTCAAAACTGCATAGAATGCGCCTTTTCTAATTTATGACCATAGAAAATTGCGTCAAAAGAAAAACCTGCATGAAAAAGAAGTCCTAGAACCTTGTTTTTTGGTCCTGAAACCCACAGTCTCAAGTCGTTGTGCATTTACTCGTACCTGAGACGGTTGTACTTAGTATTCCCATAACATCAAATTCAGAATGTCCACGTCCACAATGAAAACTTTTGCTTATTGAATTATATCTAAGAATCAAATTTGTAATTTCTTCGCCCACTGATGAATGAGTATTCGAAAAACATTACTCGTACCTGAGACGGTTGTACTTAGTATTCCCATAACCGCAAATTCAGAATGTCCACGTCCACAATGAAAACTTTTGCTTATTGAATTATATCTAAGAAACAAATTTGTAATTTCTTCGCCCACTGATGAATGAGTATTCGAAAAACATTACCCAGATAATTGACTCCATGTAACTTCACTTTGTTGCAAAAGAACAGGTAAACAGTTTCATGGAAAGTAAGTTCATATGAAAGTGAACGATGTTTTGTTCTTGCATGTCCATTTCCCCAACCTCCTCCTGACGCGAATCTTAAAAAGAATTATACAGGAATTTTGTACAGACTTAGTACAAGCAAACTTGAATTTTGTGCAAGTCACGGTCATTCGTTATTAGCAACCGACAAGGGGGGGTTGGGAAATATTTCGCCAGCCCCCCCCCCCCCGGAACACGAATTCAAAAATTGAACACTGCTCTCGTATTCTTTAAATATTGTACAACAATTCAAAATGTTGTTAGACTATTGTTTATAACAAATAATAACGAAAATGTCGCCAGACTGGTGATATTTTCCTCTACCTTTTTATTAACAATGGGTTAACAACATTTTCGATTGTTGTACAATATTTAAAGAATACGAGAGCAGTGTTCAATTTTTGAATTCGTGTTCCTGGGGGGGGGGCAGATCTGGCGAAATATTTCCCCAATCTCCGTTTTTAATAACTGAAGAACGCGACTTGTATAAAGTTCTAGTTTGCTTGTACTAAATCTGTACAAAATTCCTGTATAATTTTTTTTACAATTCGCGTAAGGTGGGGGGGGGACAGGGGTCATGGACATGGTTCTTGCGTATATTTAAAATAAGTTTTAATTTTTGATCCAGGACGAGATGAAAAATTTTCACTAGGTGAATAAGTGGGTAACTGTGCATCCCTTTGTTGTTATAACATAGAAGAGAAAAAACTGAACATCAATTAAATTGTATGCTCAGTTACTGGGCGTAACTGTAGCAATTTATGCGTTCGCCGTCCGTTTAAGCAACGAAATCATGGAAACTGTGTTTAAAGTAACAAAACTGCTCTATTTCACTGACCTCTCACCCAGCAACTACAAAAATTAGAGAAAGAATGGCCAACATAAGGATGATTTGGACGTTTGATGCCATTTTTGGAATCTGCGCGCGAAAAGCTCATGCGATGGTTTTGGCGGGACGTGAGAAAGAGAGAGAGAGAGAGGGTGAAAGAGGGATTAAAGCGAGCATATACTGATCACTTGGAAACCAAAATCTAAGATTTGTGAGATGTATAAATTCTGCTCTGAAAACCTGTTTTCAATAAAATATCTACTAGTGAAGAAATAAGAATTTCATATTCGCTTATAAATTCCTCAAGAACAATTCTGCTCTTTGCAAGGAATTGTTAGAACAATAAGCTTTTATCCTACTTACTGAGGATATTGTGATCCGCTAAAAATATTCTAAAACTAACAACTTTAAAGACTACTTCATAGTATGTGTTTACAACTGGGTAGGTGAACTGGTAAAACTTTGCTAGAAAAGTGTTAATTCCTTGATAAATTTGAACGAAAGGGCATGGAAAATCATGAACATCTGTAGGAATTAAATAAGTAGTAATGTGGCATTTTAATTGTGGATATATTAATAACATGGTTTATTAGGGGAAATATTTCTTTTAAATTGTCGACCAACTATATTTTTTATGGTGACTGTTTTGTATGGAATGACCCTTAGATCAATTTGAACCTTGTCCTGCCAAGGTAGTGAATAATGAATACTTGTAGTTGTTAGATTCTATAAATATTTCAATACATACTAGACGTCTACCTATCATCTATCTATACATGAATCCTTCGTTTGACAAGGTTCTAATCAATCCATTCCAAATTTTGAGAAAACCGAGTGTAAAATTGTTAGATGTTTTAGTATTTTGAGAAATTCTCTCATACCTAATGAGTATCTTATGATCATGGAAACGTTGTAAAGGTTTGTGGTGTGAGAAATATTGTTAAATGTTAAATTTTTATTTTACATGTAAATTATAACCAAATCCTAAATCTGATAGGATGAAAACGTTCAATCGATTAAACGTTTATCGTATATTTGATTATAAGTCCAGGAACTACAATTTTTTCAATTTATTTCAATCATTTTTTATATAACACGTCTCTCAATGTCTCAATTATTTTAATTCTCTAAATATAACCTTATTATCAACAATGTCATTCCGGAGTGCTCATGGTTATTTAAGTCTTGTTTTCCTATTCTCAGCCATTCTTCCTTTCCTGAGGCTTTACCAGTCATAGGTAGGCTTACCCTTAATACATAGATGTAGTAAGGGTCTGCATGCAGTGATGCTGGACAGGGGATAAAGCATCGCTAAGTCCCCCCAAAAGTCAAAGGTGGATGTTTCGATGAACTTCATCAGTCTTGCAATGTTAGAGATTACATTTAGTTTCTCGATTCGTGTGGTATGTAGTGATATAGACGAATAAAATATGTTAATGTTAAAATACGTAGCTCCTTGTTTCGTACATTATATGCTTATAGCAACATTCAAAGAACTTAAATTAAGTGAAAGTGTTAATGACGGTGACGATAATGAAAATCTGTGCAAATAATAAAAAAATTGTGCTACAGCTAAAGAAATATACAGCCCATTCACGAGCAAGTTGTATTATTCATTTAATGGGAATACTAGAATCACTAAAGAAACGAGATCAAAAATAAGAAAACGGAAAGTGTTGCCAGGGAAGATAATTAAAATTGCATCTCAACGAATAAGAATAACTTCTTTATATGGAAATAATCCTAACTAAACATATTATTTCTACATTCATACATTCATATTTTTTAAGAAGTGGACTAGCATAAATGTTTGGTGATCAATAACTAACAACACGTAATATTTTAATATACCCCCATTTGCTATATTCATGGATCCACAAATACAATCCGTTGACTAATCTTCAGTTTCAAATAATCATAATTAACCAAACTGAAAACCACCGAAAACAAATACAACCGCGTGTAAAATAGGTACAATTTTGGGGGAAGTTATCTCAATCCTCCTTATAATTTTAATATTGAATGCCATTCATACCGAAGATAGGTATCAGAAACATATTTACTTCCAGCCACTATATACATTTATGACTGGAAATAAACATGTTGCCAACTGATTTATTATGTAAACTAATACATTTGCGGTAATGTTCAATGGTCAACATAACTGAAATGATATGTTACCTCCTTTTGGATATTATACCTGTTTTCTTTACACGGCAAACTTGAAAAACACAATTGTATTTTTGGAAGGAATACGTTGTTCTTGTATAATGGTATTCTGTGACAATAATATGTATTATGGAACGATTCCAAGAGATATTAGTGGGTTTTGAATTAACAGTCATGTAAACGTTAAAGAAAATTAAACAGATATCTTTAAACAGAAGCAATTCTTTGGTTTTTTGCGACTGAAATGACTCTATTGTACAAAGATTTTTCATTTCTTTAAAGATATTTCGATGAAATACTTTTTAATAATATTTGAAAAAAAAACTTCCTTAAAAACTGGTATGATTTTGACCCAAAATGAGCGATACATACATAAACGTAAAGTGTCATTTAGGATGCATCGTGTAAAAGAAATTTCGAAAATAATGCGATTTTTTAGATTATGCCTTATTAGAAACGGTTGTTAAAAACTATTTTTGTTAAAGAATTTTTTCCATTCAGTAATTGATTTTCTTTTAAAACTGGCATTACCCGTCTCTAGTGACATAAGACTGATGTTTGTTTACCTTTCTAACTTTATTATCAAATATCGACTTAAGAACTAAATATTTTAGTTACATCGAAGGGAAAAATCGATGTAACGATTTTTCAATATTTGGTAAGATAATACCAGAATGTCGCTAAAAGATGTTATTTGGAATTAATCTGAAAATTAAAATCCACCTCCACAAACATGAGTACGATGGATTTTGGTATAAAATAGAATTCCCGAAATATTTCACATTTCTATTCTCTTTCTTCAATGAAGATAGTGTGCTTATAAAAATTCATTTTTCCGTGTCTAAAAGGAAACAAATTTTTTATGAAAAACATAAAAGTATATCATTTCCATTTCACTTTTCGGGCACGATCAATATAATTACAAACACGTTCGTATGAAGAATAAATATCGTTAAGTAATTGCTATGTATAACATATGAGGTAACTTTTACTTACTGATAAACTAATACATCCCTATGGATTGAATAATTGTGTATGAAACAAATTTTAAATAAAAATGTATAATTTTTGGAAGTAAATTTACCTCATAAATAAATTGCATTTTTTAACATTTTTATACAAAAATGTCATGTAGTATTAGTATCTAGCTTGTTTTACGTTTATATTTTCAAGTTTTATCTCTTTTCGAATCATTCCAATAAACACACAAAACAATTGTTAGATGGATATTAAATTTGGCTTTTAAAAAATTCGGCTGAAAAGTGGGACAGCAATCACGGTGTGGTTACTGAAAAGTTATTTGAGAAGCGTTGCCTATGGGTTTAATTTTTAAGTGTTGAATTTTGAATTTTACCTTGCGAAATCGAAGTGAAATTTTTCAATAAAGTATTTCTTTCTATTTTAAGAATGTGTTTATCAATGATAGATAAACAGTAGCTAATTTAAGTATCGCAACCTTGTCAATTTGATAGTCTGCATAAACATGAGGTCATGTTATTTAGTCTCGATGAGTCTTACATGGAATGTTTTGTGTTGGGAACACAATAAAAATATATTTGAAAAGAAAGAATGCATGTCTAAAATACTTTAGGAAGGAAGTAATGATTCATCTTGAAAGAAAATTTACTCGGTGATCAAGTTATTTGTGGGAAAAAGATAACAGTCAGAGATACTTAGGTTAAAATGTTAATATCAACATTTAATGTGTAAATGAATGGAACATATTTTACCCTGCATATAAATGGAACGTATTTCGACATTTTAGGAGTTGAAGAGAAAACACTTTTTTATTAATGTTCATAAACAATTTTATTTTACACAACGTAATAATAAGAAATAAGATAATAATGGAAATAAAATTTTGACATTTAAATTCCAGAAAATACAAAGAGAACATGAAATAAAACGATTTGGATTGATGAAAACTGCTGAACATAATTCAAAACATAATGTGGATTGTATGGTAAAAAAATCTGGTAAAAAAATTAGTCACTGAAATGGATTTAGGTCATGTGTTAATTGACATCCAAGATTTGTGTGTGTTAACTATTGAATTGGTAATAGTTTGACACATAAATCAAATTGTCTGCTAATGTTTTAAATCAGACAAAACTGTTTAATATGTTTGACACGAATCTCCAATCACAGAAAACCGACAAGAAGTAGTGGGTAGGGAAATAATATTTAAAAAAGAAACGCTACAAAATCTACAAAGCGGAATAATATATGAGCGAAGGACGAGACAAAATGACTCAAAATATGTAGATATAAAATGCACTGAAGCTACACATGGCGAAACTATTTTTATGTAAAGGCTCAGTTATATTTCATGAGATACCTGCAGAAAAAATGCAAGAAAAGTATATTAAATGCATCATTTACAATCGAGTCTTAAACATAATTTCAAATGCTATATTCATGGGTTGGCACAGAAACTGTATGTCAACTTTCTGTATTACTCATACGATACGTCTGCCCCTGTTTGTTGTAAAAAAGTAGGTTTTTCGAGTAAAAGTTCAATTATAATTATCTTTCAAAATATTCATCTTAAAGGATGCAATGTTAAACTAAATTCCATGAGTGTGTACTTTGATTAGTATTTTGGATTATATTAACGCACAGGTCAAAAAAGCAATGTTAACAAAGGACTGAGGAAGAAATATTTTTATTCTTAAACATGCTATATTGCTTTAAAATGGAGAAAACGCTGTCAGTAATATTAAAGCAAAATTTATTAACTTACAATGTTGGGTTGGTTGTCTTTCCTGATTCTTCATTATTTCATTAATCAATCAGAAAGGGTTCTTAAAAATATAGTATATTGTATTCGTCATCTGGTACAACCTTGGCGTAACGGATGGTGCACTCACCTTAAACCAGATAAGATACTGGTTTTAATCATGAATGATCGAAATTGAATTCACATGGGTAAAAAAGCAGGTTTGGGGCAGATTTTCTAGAGGTACTCCTATCTTCCCTGCGTTTCATTCTACCTCAACAGACTTAAATCGTAATTGAACAGTCCATCTTCGTGTGAATAGTTGTATATGAATTAATAGATAACGACCCTTTAAAGCAGACAATATATTATAGTTTACTTAGTGTAAATCCATCAAATATCCACTAATCACAGAATAAATTACGTAGGAACAATACGAACAATTTAATACTAATAAAATTCACGACGTTTCGGTATCCATAGGTACCACTATCAAGTGAGTTAAAAATATTGCGAGTGAAAGCTCAAGTCAAACTAAAAGGGTCACAGGCAAAGAGAAAGTTTTATTCTGTGATTAGTGGATATTTGATGTATTTCCACTAAGTAAACTATAATATATTGCCTGTTTTAAAATGTCGTTATTTTTTAATTAAAACATAATTTATCCCTCATACACCACCCGGTTCTGGGAGTTGCATGATAGGGCATCTGGCGCCAATGTAATTCCCCAAAATATATTATGGCCATATGTTACACTCCATCTCCTTTACCTTGTCTAAGGTAAAAGGAGTTAAGACGTAAAAGCTAGTATTTTCGTGTAGAGTATGTATTTATTACAATTCAACTCAATGGGAAAATGCAGAAACGTAAGTAGCAAGGGAAAATGTACAAATAACGATACCTGCATATTTACTTCATCTGAGAAAGTTAATTAAAATATGAGAAAATAATTAATTTCAAAAGAAGAAAAAAATAATCATTTCGGTTCGTTTAATATATGAAAAAATTCAATAAAAATCGTCATTTTTAATCAAAACACTGAGTGTCCAAAAAGGGAAAAGACAAGTTATCTGATATCACAAAACAAGTAATATATCAAGAATCAAATTAATTGACAAATTTAATAATACCTATAATAGGAGGATGGGTGGCTTCATAAAAACACTATTATATTAAGAAATCGTTTTTTAATTTTTCAATATAAATACGTTTTCCAGTTAATTTTGAGATCACATTATTTTCAAGATGGCATCTACCTTTTAAATGACAGTAATTTTTGAAAATCCTTAAAACATGTGCTTAATATTTCTTCTCGCATTAAACCGTAATTTTAATTACACATAATAACCGTATCCTAAATTAAACTAACTTTACTGCAAGTTAAAGTAACGTAAGTGATCTAAGTTTTTTTAAAAATTGTTCGCAATATTTTGGTGAATGTTAACTACGAGGCGCACTTCTATCATCTCACTAAGACTTCTATGTTTTCAGAAGTACGTATGTGAAATTTTACGTCGAGATTCCCCCGTATATTTATTTCTCTCAATCCCCTTTCATGTTCATTCCATAATTGACAGGTTTCAAAGCCACCCATTTCACGCTATGCGACACTTGGTATGTCTTGGGGTCCAAATTTCGAGATAATCATACTTTTAAAAGTCCGAGAAGGCTAATCTCGTGTCTACAGATTCCATTAAGTCCGATCCAGAATCTGAGATAAAAAATGAACCATGTTAAAAAACCACCCTCAATGTCAATCACACCATCCCCATTGAAGGGTGAGATTTTCTGGAGCTGTGAGTGGCTGGCTTTGAAACCTGCCATTTGGGGAGTCCCTAGAAAGCATATGAGGTATCTCGACGCCAAATTTTACATAAATGTAGAATAAATCAAAACAGAAGTTATGATGAGATGAAGTAAGCGCGCCACTAAGTTTTCCTCGCCATGACATTCAGCATTTATTTTGCAACGCAGAAAACTCAAGGTTATTGACGCTGGTGCTGTGTAATAGGTCTGGTGATCAACAAAAAATTTGCTATTTTCTTGAGATTTCTCGTGTGGACCTAGCCATGAGTCCAACTACCAATGGGATGTCGCAAAACCTGCTAAATAATCTGTACAGGCTGCGATCTTGCCACGAATAACGTGTTACTTTTTATGTGGGAGAGGAGTGGTCAAATTACATTAAAACTCTAATCCTAAGTGTTGTTTTAATGAACTGTTAATCTTGAAGAATTGTAGAATTTGATGAATATTGAATTATTATTTTTCATGTATCTGAATTAATGCAGAGATGGCACAGGCCACAAACGGAGTGTTGATTTTGAGGTCTGTATGAATGCGATTGTGGGAGAATAATGTTGTGTGACTGTTTTAGTGGTATCAAAGATAAGGAAAACTGGTGAACCCCGAGAAACCTTTCCCAGACCCGCCTTGGCCACCACAGCAAAATATTTGTATCATTCTGGATTTGAACCACTAACACCGGATACGAAAGGCAAATATGTCATCCAGTACACGATGGATCACCTCAATCAGACATAAGGTATTGAAAATGTCAGAAGCAGTTTTAATCACAGGCTACATAGGCTCGTGCCAAGGAGCCCGCACCACAAAAAATTCTAACAAATAGCAAATTAATGAAACTATTTCAAATTTATAAGACACGACATTCACCTAATGTATTTTAAATAAATAAATGCTTTAAAACGCGATTTTCAACGACAATGTTTTTAAAACTTTCCGGGATCCTCCCCGACTCTCGTAGACCTGGACGGTATTCTATACCCCTCTCCTCCTCGGAGGTAAACAATATTTAATCCCGTGGCAATATATAGAAGGCAATTGAATAGCTGATATACATAATAAATCTCCCCTAATACTTTATTTTCCCTCACAAACTTTATAACCCTCAAAATTGAAAAGATTTGGCTGTTAACAATCTGCTGTAGAAAAATAAATAAATCGCAATACCAGGATCAATTTCTGACAGTTTTTATTATTTTTAATGTAATTTTCTTATTAACTATTCATAATATAATATTTTCTCTAATATTTAATGAGGTAAGAGAGTGCGATCGAAATAGTACAAAATAAAGGTATTTGAGGAAAAAAATTATTAAAAATGTCACGGTTAATCGGGTTTAAAAGTTTACGACATAAGCAGTTGATGTTGCCTATGATGTCTACGATGTCAACAACCATTTACCTCTCGAGAATACACTTGTTTTACTAATGGAGTACTTGAGCTTGTTTATGTTGTTGGTTCCGTGGCAGAATTCAATTTACGCGCTAATACTCTGTCGGATATGTAACAATACGACGGACGTGCGTAATACACAATGTTTCTCTTTAGGCGTAAAAACAAGCTATTGCGCTCAAAGTAGTGGGTGAACAAAGTTGGGGAGGTCAAGTCACATTGATAAAAGATAGTTTGATTATTGCGTGATCGTATTAACAGGATTTACGCTTAGCCGAAGTGTCGAAAATTTAGAATATTTTTTCATTGATTAATTATTGAAAAAACTGAGAGTGTGCACAGTATAAAATTGCCTGAGAAAAATTGAGCTGTCAGACCTCTCATTTAAGTCCTAGATCGTTCGAATTTGTTGATAATAAAAAAATCCATTCCTGTTAACCTCACGGAACCTCGCCGCCAAGTATGGTATCACTTAACAGCTATCATATGAAAAATTGCAATTAACACTTCGTCGAGCAAATAGTTGGCAAGGTTAAAAATTCAAAATTATTAAATTTTTACATGCTATGCCACACTATTTGTTTCCTTTAAGGAATGTATTATTTTACGTTACATTTCACTTCGCCAATTTTAAAAATATAACTATGTATACTCAAAGTTATGTAACTTCTCCGAAGATAGTACTGCATTGCTGCCTGATGCAAATTGCCAACTTCTACGAATTTAAGTAATATACGAATAAAAATTAATTGTAATCACAATAGCGACTATTTACTGTAAAAATACAAGTTAATTCAACAACAAAGACACTAGGTAATATTCGTTCCACACGCTCTATGCACAGAATAGCGCCACGAGAGCAAGTGAATTGAATTGATGACTGGTGTTCGCGAGAGATGTACGTTTAAAGAAATGCGAAAGTACTGCCAACGTAACGCGAGGTTCACTTACCATTACCTTTATGGACGATGGCTAAGTAAAAGCGTTGGCTACACTGTGTACTGTACAAGATTTGTAGCACTGTGAAACAGCGCATTCTCGTTAATGTTCCTTTTTTTTCTTAAACTACATTTTCTCTGAGTAAAGTTACATGACTTGGAGTATAAATAATCACAATGATTTATACTTACACATTGGCTGCCATGTTTTTCTCAATCTTATTGACGACGTGGATTGTTTTCCTCACCAGGAATACAATTACCCATAGCACTGATAATGAAATATCTTGATATTATAATTAAGAAAGACAAATAAGTATTATGTGTATATGATAACTTCTTCGAAATATTAAAATAACTCAGCTGTCTGATTCTTCTTCACTCAATAAACTTCGAGACACCATATATTCGGAAAATATTTTGATCACAGAATTAAAATGTTATGAAAATTTGAATTAATTCGAGTGTAGAAAAGAATATACGAATAGTATGTACACTCTACATCAGCATTTTGAGAACAGCATTGAAATAGATGATGGAAATTTGTAATAAGAATTTAATGACAGTGTATATGTATATTTTCAATGAGATGAACACTTAGTATGCACACGGCACGCATATACAATGAACAGAATGTATACATATTTACATAATACAACAAACACACACGGTTCTATCCATTAACAATAACACCATATAATCCGGCACTTTGTGTCAGCCTGCTGAAGTAGTGGTTTAACAACCATTTCATAAAACAAGTCTACTGCCCTAAGAAGACATTTTTAGTTTTTTAGAATTAGTTTTTTTTTCCCTCCACGTGGTCATACGCAGTTTGTACTGTTTTTTGACAATAAATTTATTATTATATTTATTATTTATTCAAATGACTCATTTCTTTTAATTAACTGGATATGCAACTCCTTTTAAATCTTAATCACAAAGTGTCCTCTGAACACATTCAGTACAATATTTCAGCCTGAATTTGGATATAATGTAGGCTAACATATAATTAGTCCGTTTTGTCTCAAAACTGTCTGAACTAGTATTGAAAAAAAACTATTAATTTCTAAAACACCTCATCATTCAGTGATGATGCCATCTGGTGTTGCACCAAAGTATGTCCTGTTATTCGAAATCGCTAGGTCGGATGGTTCAACTTTGATTGTACCATTGACTAATAAATAGTCTCTTTATAGTTACAAAAAAGCTATCACATTCTAATATTTATTTGTTGAGGTTTGAGTTGCACATTGGAATTTAAAAAAACGATATTTTGCGTTTCCATATTAACTTCTATGCATTTCACAAATTTAATGAAACACAGAATTCTTCTATTTCCTTAGCTTCCTTTTACTCCTCACATCGAATTACATCCCACCATAGCAATGACAGTTAAATACCTGGATATGGATTGACCTCATTATTTTCAATTTTTGAAATTATTTTTTGGAAAAGTTTTAGAGGAAGCAGGCGGGACCTCTGTCACTGCATCCAAATCATTCGACTTTTCCCAGCATCTAAGACAGAAATTAAAGTGCGGCAATTAATGAATTACTTAAGCGAATAGTTCTTTAAAACACTGAAGGCAAGCAATATTTGAGAAAAACGTACCTTTATTCATTCCTCCTTGTTGCTCTTCGACAAGTTCGTGTTTCAGAGAGCTGAGAGACATTCTTTTAATTGATGAATGGTCAATTTTCGTATTTGTTGATATTCGTTTGTGCTGTTTATCTTTTTACTCGAGAACCGGAAGTGAACGATACCAAACGATGTTACTCCAGTGCTATGAGAGTATTACACAAACTACTAAGACGCATAGCTCAGTAATTCAAGAGTAAATGTTCTTTTTTTTCTCTGGTTGAAGCCAATTATTTTATTTTTTCACGCTAAACAACTGCCGAGGGATGGAAATCGGAAACGTCTTTTGTGTTAAAACTACGATCTCTTTTACCTTACGCGGACGCTTATTGCATTATGAAAAGATTATAATTGCCAACGTATTCATTTTCTATTACTGTAAATAAAGACTGCAAATGATTTTTAGTAACTATCAATTTATGTAAGCCAGTTATAGTTGAAGTATATCATAGTATAAACATGGCTGAAGTTAAGAGGTCAATAATAGTAAAGCGATATTCCTTTCCTTACGTTAACCATGTTTACCCTTTAAATACATGCATGACAATTTCCTTTTGCATAAAACGTTCTTTGTAAAAATATTCTACACTACTTGTTGTTAGAAGTATACGTTGCCAAACTAGAATTTGGAAAAGACATTGTAAATACTTTCCATGTGTACCCTATAAAAATACGCCCAATATCCTGAGGATGCAGTACACTTACGTAGAAAGAAGAAGGGCACCAGCCGGATGCAGAAGGTGACAATCCCTATAACTTGCAGCACGAAGCGCTCGACCCTGGTCATTTGGCGATCCATGACTGTCGACCGCTGTAGAGGAGGCGTCGTGACGAAGTGTCACCGCAGGAGCGAACGCGAGGCTCAAGAGCATTGCCAACGCCCCTCCAATACTCCCCTCTCCGACTTCTTCGCGCCCCACTTCATTGTATTTCCCGACTCCTCATTACTCCACTTTTCCGATTCATAGTATGATACACCATGAATCAAAATTATCTTTATATTAACTATCTAAACTATTTAATTTCTTCATATCACCATTACGCCTTGTTATGAAATGTATTAGTGTGAAAATTTGTGTGCTGCTACACCCTTATGTTTTGTTAAGTCTCCCTTAAGTAAGGGATCTTGATCTTGAGCACGCTATTTTCCTTTCCAGTCCCTTAGGGGGGAGGAGGGGGGATGGACTTCTACTCTGTAGAAATGATTAGTTGACGAGGTCAAAATGTTTGAAAAAACTATCTATTTGACTGACTGACTGACTAAACACGAAATCTCAAAAACTACAAAGTCTATAAACTTGAAATTAGGCAGATGGGTCCCTTTTTATAGAGTAGACATCCACTAAGAAACAGTTTTTCGAAAATCAATCCCTAAGGGGGTGAAATGGGGGTTGGAATATTTTATGCATGTATCCCACCATAACTCTACAGTATCTGGAGCAATTTTAACCGAACTTGGTACACAGATGCCTGACTAAATGACAACAAGCCCTATGGGGGTAAGGCAACCCTTGCAACTCTATCGAGGAGGTGAGAAGGGGATTACATGTAAAAATAATGGAAAAACCGATATTAGATGAGAAACCATACTTTTCGGTGTCGTTGAGATGGATAAGAGCGTCCCCAGTGCTTTGTAGGTTAACAATCAATCCACATTACAGATAATAGATCCCTAGCATCCCTAGGTAGGGGTGGGAATGGACAGGTAATCATAATAAAAAATGTCCGATATTAGTGTTGAATAGATAATTTTTGGGACTGCTAAAGAGAAGTGACGCCCTCATTGCAAGATCACCCCCCATAAGGTACAAACACTCTTTGTGATGGGGGTGAAAAGAAGTGAAATGTTAAAATAAACGAAATTGACCGATATTAGTGTTGATATCATAGTTTTCGTGGCCGCTGAAATTAGAAGTGACATTGTCGAAGACGTCAAAGTTCACAATAAGCTTGTACGAACTCCAGCACCCCTAGGGAAGGGGATACTATGAAAAAAATATCAAATATGACATACCAGTGACGAGTCCATAATTTTCGGCGTCGCTGAGTTGGTAGTGAAATCCCGATATCGTGTAAGTCTGAACTCAGACCTCGTGAAACAATTACACCACCTGAACCCCTTGAGTGGGGATGGAAATGGGTTTAGAGATATAAATAATTGAAAACTAATATTGAAATATTAAAAAAATAAAAATGCAACGGATTCATAGTTTTAGGGTTGACGAGATGTTTCAACAACCAATGCAATTATGTTCAAGATGCGATCACATAGGAGCACTGTATTCTTAGAGCTGGGGCGGAAAGGGTGGAACGTAATAATAACGTGTGAAGACCAATATTAGGGTCGAGTCCATGACTATTGTGTATTCTGGAATGAATAATCGTATGTGCAATGACAATATGTACCCTTCAGACCACGTGAGATGCACGTCGTCCCTAGAGGTGGGTGGTGGAAAGATTGTGACAAAACGTTAACAAAAATGTCCGCTAAGAAAGTATTTACAAACATTCACCCCTAAGGGTGTGAAATGGGGAATTGGTGTTCTCAAAAATCATTTTTTCAATTACATCAGTGAAAATATGGGATTGAGGGTAAACACCAATAGTAATATAATCTGCAACAATAATGGATAACATTATGAGTGAATACGATGAGGATATGAGAAAAAAAATTGGAGGCATATTACAGAATTTACGCCTGCAACGCTGGGTACTCAGATAGTATTGTATATGCTTACTGACATAGGCAGCTTTTTGACATTATTCAAAAGATTTAAATGTCGAAAACATCCATTTTCGATATGGTTTGAATTTTAGAAGGGGACTGGCATGGGGTTACTCCTAGCGGTGGGACAACACTTCAGCCGTGTAGCCTAGACCAGCCTACATCCTCCTGAACAGTTCAAAAACATCTGAAAAACTCAACCCTCAGTTAGGATAGGGGGTCATTTTATCATCTCAGCTTTTCGATTTTGAACCGCAATACAGTATCTGGTTATTCAGAACTGTGTGGGGTCGAAAAATATAGTTCTCACCTCAAATGGTTGAATTTTTTCTCATGAGCTCTTGTAACGAACATGTTAATATGCGTAAATAATATAAATTACGCAATCGCTATATAATAAAGTTGTAGAATCCATGTTTTCCTGAAAAATGTATCGGTATTTTGATAGTGTATATGTGTATGTAAATATTGCGTATAGAGTGATACAGATATGTAGTGTGGAAAATAAAGAGATGTGGAGATGTAAATAGGTAGAACATATAGATATGGACATGTAGGTAGTTGTGTGCATATTGTATGTATTGAGTGTATAAATATTGTAAGTAATGTGTGTATAATTATTGTATGTAATGAGTGGTATACTTATGTATATACGATGCATGTATCCGCAAAGAAAAAAATGAGTATATAAATATTGTATGTAATTAGTACATAAATACTGTAATACCATTGTACAAACTTGACGTATCCCATATCATACAAAATGTAAATAATACTTATGGACAAATAAATATTATTATTATTATCAACAAAATTGGAACTGTGCTTAGTGACAAAATTTACGCCTAGAGGTATAAAAAAAATAGTCGTGTTAATTTGTGCTTGTTTTGAATTATGAGGCAGAAATGATGCTGGGTACTGAACTGACATTACATCACCGCGGTCGGTGTGTGTTTTGAGAAAGGAACTTTCAATTCAATTCCATTTACTGTTGTCCTCTTCCATTGAATCATTTTTGGGTTTCGGTGTTCCATTTCATAGTTGGATCTCCTTGGAGAATGATGGCATGACTTAGAAAGAGCGAGTCAATAATTTTTTGCTACTCGTTTTGAAGCTGCTGTGGTTACAACAAAAACGTAAGTGCTGACCAGTAAAAATTGTAGATTAAAGTCTATAGCTGGATGAGATAGTAAAAGTTGTATCAACATGTTTCCGCTTAACTACTCCGGATTCTTCGTATGACCATGAAACATCACATATGAATCAATATTCAGCCACACACATCATTTCTTCCTTCTTAGTGAAAAAGGACAATATTTCATTTTCATCTTATAATTATATAAACGCAATTTTTTAGATCAAACTTATCGTAACAATGTAATATCTTTAATGCATTCTCTGATATTTTAAACGAGATTATACATATTTCTTATCGAGCTATTGGAGAATTAAATGCGGCTTTGTTGTAACTCCTACTTTTTCTTTAAGTCTGACGTATCCATTAAGTTATGACAACAAGCTAGCCGTTTTGAAGCGAAGCACAAATGAAAAATATTTGTTTAAAAATAAACTTAGTTCTTAACAATATCTGTTGCAGACGTCATATTGTAGTAATATATTTTAGATATAAGAAGCTATTCAAACACCTTAACTATTACGTTGGTTCACCATTAAACATAATTTTCCAGTGAATGAGCAATTAAAAAACAATTTTCTTTTCGCAGAAAAACAGCTTCTTATTTAGACAAATATACGCTGTATCACTATTTAAAGTTCCAAAATTTCAAAGTTGGACGAAGAATTAAAAAAACCTTTACTGGCTGACACGAGAAAAAAATTGAATGTTTCAATGATATAATTAATTCACTGAGGAACTTTCCATATTGTTTAGTAGCAATGACATGACTCACGGTTATACTCAAACTAGGAGCTGGAAATTTGAATAGGGTCCATCTTGTATCCATTCAGACAGTTTCACAGTACTGTCAGTGTTTTTTTGTGAGGATAGGTAATATCTTCGGATGTACACAAGGTGTCACGAAACGTAACATGGTAAAAGGAAATATTGTACCTGCCAATGAAAAGTAAGACACTTTTTGAATCGGTATTTAAGACGTTCTACTGACCTAATGAAACTTTACATTGAACTGCTCACACAATGTTATTTCGTATATAATGCATCATACGCAACTTGATTAAAATCAGAAAGAAGGTAGGGTTCCTTGTATCAATTAATATAATAAGTACTTATTTTACCACTTTCGAGCACGAGGATCATTATTTGAATAAGTCTATTTTCGTTACTGTAATAAACAATTCACGAAGTTTGGAAATATGTCAATTAAAATTTTATTGTAATAATATTTCGTTTTACAATGAAGATAAATGGCACATACTGAACTGATTTGTGCAGCTGCTGTATATTTCCACTCCACAAAATTTCTTGCGGTTGATTGGCGTCCGTTGCTTATCCTAGGGTTTGTAACACCGACATTCTTACACCCTACTCTTGTATATTACCAACACGTTTTGGTTTCGGTTCCAAGTCTCAAGTTTACTCCATCGAAAATCAAACTGCTGCTAATGCAAGAAAAATTCTATTTTATAAAGTATTATACCTAGTGATTATATTATTATCGCTGTACACTAATATTTTTTTTTCGAAATATAATCAAAAGTGAACCAGTAAATTATTTATAAAATAATATAATAATAAATTAATGTATTTAAATTGAGATTACTGAAATGATAAATATATGTAATATACAAAGTGAGTCACTAAAAGCAAACACCTCAAATGTCTCCCGAACGAATTAGATATCCAAGCGCATCTTTCTCTAAGATAAATCGTGACATGGGATTAATTATCTGCTAAACTCAAATGATAGGTAGCATTTTAGTCTGCAGGTATGTTAGCACTTCTATTTATTTTTCAATGGAACTACATACATTTATCATTGACTACTTCAAAATCGATCGTAAGACTCATTCAAATATACAATATTTATTGTTGAATTACATTTGAATCCACAGTTCCATTTGAAAAATCAGCAAAAGTGACTATGTCTAGCTAAAGAAACTATCAATACATTTAATACTGAAATGATTAGCCTCATGTTACGACTTATCTGAATGAAAACTGCATTTCTATATAACTATTTGTTAAGGAGATATTTGAGGTGTTCGCTTTTGCTAATACTATGTCATATGAAATCAATATTTCTGAAAATAATACTCTCTCCTCAGGAGAAATTTTAATTGTAACCTTCTTCTCCATTTGAAAACTATGTTAAATGAGTAGCCTAATTACAAACACGACCTTCTCCATCTAAACAATTTTCCCAACGAAGAAATATTTCTTGTTGTAATAGAAACAAGCTAAGATATGATATTTTTACTATGGCAAGTATGTTGCTCCTACCAATCCAACTCCTATGTTACCTCAAACTTTAAACAAAATACGATACATTTTTATTTTTTTATTTTATGGCTTTTGGCGAGGTTCAGGCCATTAGACCTGCTCTGCCTCTTAACCGTTGGACTTGGGTAAGGGAATTGGGAAGGTGAGATATTCAGAATTTTCAAATGGAGAATGCCGGATTTTGAACGAGTTGTCCGTGTTTGTAACGAAGTCTGTTGTTTTTCTGATTTTGTAAATTAGAATGTAAGAGTTTTGAAGAGAATGTTAACTAATTAAAACACTACCTCCTTGAAGTGACTCGCTTTTATAAAAAAATATTTACTTTTGAATGTTAAGTAATTGAAAAATTATAAAAATTAAACACAGCCCGAAAGAAGTGCAAGGAAAGTGCATAAGAATTGCTGAAGGTTTTTTATTTATTGGATCAATAATATCCTTCAATTTTGTCATCGTCTACACATATCTAAACATTAAAATGATGGTATGAAAGTTATTAAATGCTTATGTATTTCGAACAATTGTTTTTAATATGGACTAATTTGTAACTATTTAATAGGTCCATGCAAAAGCAATATTAAAATAAGGAATTTTGCCTTCTTTCGTGAGTGCTTCACACTCTTTGTGCACGAAGCGGCGACCAACTGTTACACGGTCGGTTTTTCATAGATGACAGAACCAGCTTTCTGTAATCTTTTTCTCATTGAATTTGCTCGTTCTTCTAGTCCCTGGTTGTCTTGGTGGTCACCATGCCTCCACGCGGCAGGGATGGAAACTCCTCTGTTGATTAAGCTAATGCTGAAATCAACAGGGGAGGCTAAATGGTGTTTTGTTTTTGTATATTGTATGTCTTAGTTAGATATGTGATATTTTGTGTTTAAAATCTTGTGTGTGTGTGAGGTGTTGTAAATATAATAGTATGTAGATATATGTTTGTAAGTGTTAATTTTTGTTTAAAAAAGGACTCCCTGCAAGATGCGTTACACATGGGTGCAGGGAATCCTAATTAATTGTATATAAAATTTTGTATAATTGTTATCTCTAGTTTAGAAATTAAATGAAAAAAAAGTCCCTGGTTGTGATTCTATTTTTCTTTTCTGCTGAACTTTTTCGTTATTTTTCTTCTTTTTTTTTCTATTTATTTCCTTAATCATCTTCCATCACTATGGTCTATTTGAGAACCAGTCCAATAACCGCGTTTTGACCTTTACTTGAACTCTCAACTTTTTTACACGCAGAGTTTAATTTTAACCTTTAAACATGTTGTGAAAGGTAGAAAGCTGTCCACAACATGTTTAAAGGTTAAAATTAAACTCTTCGTGTAAAATGTTGTGAAAGGTAGAAAGCTGTTCCCCCCAGGGGACTTACATCTAGTAAGTACGTGTTTGGCGAACACGGGGCCCCGAGCTGAGTCTGGCATTACTTCCACGTACTTGTGCCATGCTCCTNCCTGATCTCCCTTGGTCACCTGTTGTTCTTTTCGATCCCGATGCCATTAGGGCTAGGGTATCTTTCATTTTCCTACCTCGCCCCAGGGGACTAACATCTAGTAAGTACGTGTTTGGCAAACACGGGGCCCCGAGCAGAGTCTGGCATTGCTCCGACTTACTTGTGCCATGCTCCTTCCTTTCTCTTTTCTGACCTTCCTTGGTCACCTCTTGTTCTTTTCGATCCCGACGCTATTAGGTCTAGGGTATCTTTCATTTTCTTCTTTCCTCTTCTTTTTTTTATAATGTTTTAGTAATGTTTCAGTGAGATATGTGTGGATTTGAGTTTTGAGTTGAAATTCAAGAGGGTTTTTAGTGGGTATGGCTGAGTCATTCGGCGAGTCCCACACGCGGGGAGAGTCATGTTGGCTCTCCCTAGTGCGTAACTGCATTTTCCCTTCCTGTACAAGTTTTAAGGGCTCTAATGACCTTTGATGTTGACGAGCCCTAAAGCCCCACAAAAAAAAAAAAAAAAGAAAGCTGTTTTTAGAACAGTATGTAACACGGATTACTCTTTGGTTGTCTTAATCAACAAAGGAATTCTACTCTTCATCTTTCCTTTTGTGCTTTTCAGCTTCGGGAAAACAGTTTTGTATATTCCCCTTTATCCAGTGCCTTGCGCCACATTTCTTGAAGAGTTGTTCGTTCCCTCGTGCGCATTGCTTCCATGTTCCCCTCGGTTGCCATAGTGTCCTTTTGCTTTCTGGTCGAGGTTTTAAAACTTGTCTGATTTTCTTTCTTTACTCATTCTAAATAGGTGTCTAAGTCATCTAATTGAGTTCTTATCAGCTGATTTGATCAATGGGGTAATTCTCTCGAGTCGTAAAGTTTCTGAGTCCCTCTTCTTTTTTCCTGCTTCTGGAACTTTATTTCTGTTGCAGTGAGTCTGCTTTCAAATCTTTTGTTGAGTGGTATGCTCTCGGTACCGTATACGAGGGTTTGGATGAATACCGATGTATCCATTTGTAATTTAACACGTTATCCTCTTTCATCCGAAGAAGATTGTAATATATTTGGTAAAACACTATTCTATTGTTAATCTCTTCTTCATATGTGTCATACTCAGAAATTAGGATGTAATATCTTACTGCGCTAAATACAATGTTTCTAGGTCTTTTGGTACTTCAACAGATTCCTTAGGGGTCCATGGAGGTTTAGCGTTTATGTATTGTGAATAATTGGTATTAATAGGACCGAAATAAATAAATAGACGATGAATTACATTGCATTAAAATATATGAGAACGAAAATGACACTAATAAAATTAGATAGAAAACGTATACTTTGATTTTCAACCCAGAAAATATGACGATGTTTTTAAGACGTTTAAGGGATTGCTTTGAGACCTTAACGAAAGAGCTAGGGGCATAGACCTAAGGTTTTTGCGATCCTCAAAAAGGTAGAAAATACATGATGAAAATTTCCCCACTGCATTTACCTGTGCACGCTTTCCGAAACTACTGAGCGAATAGAATTCCAATTTTCACTACGGGTTGTGTGGTTTGCAAGAAAGGTATAGATGCATATTTTATGAAAATTTTGTTTAAATTAGCCTATTTATCATGATGAATGTCGATGAAGGCTGAAGAAAATCAATCTTTGGTACGGTATCCTTCGTACGCTGCGTAAATATCTAAATGTATGCGAAAACAATATACAACAATATTGTTCGCGTCAAACAGTTCTCCAAAAATCCGCAAAAATAATTTCCCTCTCTATGAAGGTTAACCCGAATTATCGAAGAAAAGACATCGAGAATAGGTGACAGACATGGTGAATAAATAAAATCTTTTAGAACTATTTATACATGCTATTTTTGCCTAATTTGAATTACAAACAAGCGTTAAATAGCGACATAACAAAAACGCCCGTGCGAAGCCAGCGCAGGTCGCTAGATAATAATTTTTTGTTACAATGCTGATTGTTAGGAAGGTTAGTAATGATATTTAATCAGGAAATAAATATGTGTTTCAATAACGTGTAAACAATATACTAATTTGACCAGAAAGTATAGTCAACTAAATTTTAATAGACTGTACTTATGGGCAAAGAAGTCGAAATACTTGCAGTGAGTGTTCTGAAATACTCGATAAGAGCTCAGCTTCGTAGGTGTACAAGACAAAGTAATATTGTATATGTGCCTTATAATGTTCTTTCTGAACACGTTGAAAATTATTCTGATAAGTTTATAACCACTGAAAATATATTTTCTACTTTCTGAGCTATTTGATTTTGGTTTGGAATTGATAAGCGTACACAATAAATGAAGCGCTGACTAATAAAAATATTTGACTATCGAAAAGAAGATCAATGTAATCTCAACAATGAAGCTTAGAAATATATTGAAGATCTCCAAGCGTTATATTCAATGAGAGAAATACATGATGGGTCACAGAGATAAACTTTAAGATAAAATATTCCTCACAAAAAATCACATGATTAGTGCGATTCAGCTACTCACTAATGAAGAAGAAGGGCACGAGTCGAATACAGAAGGTGACAACACCCACGGCTTGTAGCAGGAGACGCAGGACCACACTCATCTGGGGTGCCATGGCTGTCGACTGCTCTGGGACGAACGTTAGATGACAAGGTTCGGACTCCCCTCTCACCAGTGGTCGTGTCCTCTTTTCTCTCTTCATGTCCGCATTGTCACCACACTTCCTTTACCCCTTCCTTCTTTCTTCAACAATGTCTCTTTGTAGGTACATTCCACAATTCCACTCGTTTTACAACTTAAGTGTATCCTTCTCTTGTCTAATTCTTTAGTATTATTGCCACTCTGAATTTCTCTTAATGATCCGCGCCACCGTTTATCTTCTATTTTCTGGTTTTGCCTAAGTCGTATTTCGAAAAATTTGTATTAAGGGATTATTACGCTTCTTTTATAATCTATATTTTAATTCCTTCCGCGTTAACTTTTGGCTCTTCTATTATGTTTTTGTGAACACATCTTTCAAATAACTAGAAAAACCCTGAGGAATAACAATATACTTCCGGAAATATAGAGGGACAATATAATGTCCCTCTATACAACATATAAACATTGTTCACATACTACATGCTTATTAATTCTAAACCTTGCGTGGGAGTTTACATCCACAAGCTGAGAAACTATATAAGTAATCTTAGTTTTCCTTTCGTTGCGAAACAGTTTCCATCGGGAAAGGAGTCCCCATCTTTGTCGTTGCAACGTATTGTCTGAAAATAACTGCAGAAAATATGTATTCTTTGTCATAACTTTTCACTTTCAATAGAAGTGTGCTTTGTAATAGTAATTTCAGTTTCTTAAATTCTATGTCACATTTTAAAGAATTTGGAACAACTATTCACGGGACGTAATGGATACCAAACTCTCAATTTCAGTGGGAACTTTTGTTATTTTTCCCTATGCGTTGAATGGATCACTACTCATATGCTTGAGATAGTGTGATGAAAAATACCTTAACTTTGACCCTGATATTGATATTTTTCTGTGGAGTAATTTATGTTGATAAAGTTTGACTATAAATAAATCATATGTCAATTTAAACAACTTAAGTTACACGTTACATTGATTGTATTGTAATTTACTGTAAGCCGGCGATTAAAATAAGCTGATTTGATTTTGTGTGATATATTACACCTTACTCATACATAACAATTAGATTTTGTTTGAATGTTTAATACCGATGACCCTGAAAAGTGACTTAGTTATGAACTTCGGATTTTATCCGTATGAAGAAGAATCATTCAACGTAAAATGTTGTTTATGTTACAGTCTGATACATTGTCAAACTAAGTGTTTACAAAATTAACTCATCCGTCAACGTTATTCCGTAGATTTGTAATAATGACACAGACCTCTTCCGGATGGCTGCCAGAAGTTGACAGCCACTTAGAGAAAGGCAGCTGCCATCAAATTTGTGACATTTATGAGTTTTTCTTTTTGTTTCTCATTAACTTTAAAACTCTTTAATTTATAGACAGTAGAGTCGGTTTATTTTCAAGATTTCGGTGATATAAATTATCAATCACGATGACATATTAAACAGTTCAATATAATTATAAAAAAAAAATCCTCAGAAGTCTTATAAAGTTTACAATACCTTACATATCTGTATATTAAAATACCGTTTTCACGAATTATTATCTTCCTCCCTGAACTCCTTGCAATTGCTTCATTGGCTGATCAATCAGGCGCCTCCAAAATTTTACGAAAAAACGCGATGTGAATTCTATGATTTTCTAATCTATATTACGATTCATATGCTTTATGACACTAATTACCAAGGATTTATCCTAATATTCTCCTTTTACACTCTCTTAGCACAATAGTGACTTCAACGTCTTTCCCCTATCTCCTTTTTTCCCTCTTTCGCTTTTCCAGGAGCACCTGAGCAAATGCATGTGTTAAATCTTGTTTGTTTCCGAAATCAATGGTTTCCAAACTTTTTAAGAACGTAGGTACAATTAAACCAATCTTTTTGTAGTATTTCTCTAAAAACTACATTTTTCAAAAACTGAATGGGAGGAAAAATCATAGGTAATGTAACAATTTTTATACAACTCTTCGTGCATGATAATGTATCTTTATATATCAGAATGTATCTACATAGCACGTAATAACAATATATTATAACGTATGTTATTGCGCACTTTTAAAGCATATGTGGGCGTCTTGAGGTTCTTAGTTCGTCGATTTCTTCTGGCCAACTAATAGGAGCCACCAGCTCTTCCCGATCATCTTCGGTGTCAGAGAAGGTGGGAAGGTATGAAATTTCTTCCTCGAGTGGTGTATTTTTATGCGATTGGCCTTTGAAGCTTTGGCAGATGGTGGAAAGTTGTAAGTCGGGTTTTCGACAGCTTCTCTCCTCCACGCAGCCCTTAACACATTTGCACAAAATTGTGTTAAGTACTTCGCGGGATGCAGGATTCCTTGTGGAGATGAAAGGGAGCAGGCCATGACTTGATGATCTCCACCCCCACTCGAGAGGATTTATGTCTTGTCCATACCATTTTTGCTCTTGGTGGTATGTGCGCAGAGAATGGTGATGGGCTGCTGCATCTGTGGGGAGCAATGATATCAAGTCGAATGCGCCTTCATTATGCACTCACTAAACAGTGAGTAGCGGAGATCACCCAATGAGGAATCGCCTTGCCTACAGTGATGAAGAGAATTCGCTCGCACGCTGAAGTACATCACCCCCAGTAACACATTAGTGGCTTGTTGCATCTGGGCGACTCTCCTTAAGTTTTACGAACTTTAATTACCGTCGACGAAAAAATACAAAAGAGGTATTGCATCCACTAAAAGCATGAAGAAACAAGATATATTCTTCTGCAGGTACGAGTCCGTGTCCTTATCTACGATAACCATCCTCTCATAAATCTGGGTCAGGTCAGTGGCGGAGATGATAAGCGTGTCAGCATCCTCACTTGCCGGTTTCACACTGTAACCCTCTTCAAATAGTTTTACTCGCTTTATTTAAAATAATTATACTAGCGATTAGCCATTCTTTATTGCTATTATTTGATAAGAATTGCTCTTTCGGAACTGTGGATGTCATCGACTCATCAAACGCAACAGTTGCGGCAGACAATTTTTGCGGAGCAGGTGCTCCGCTATTGGCATCAGCATCCCCGATATTTGTTTCGACGCTATTGGCATCAGCATCATCAGGGTAGCCATAAAAAACAGTGGTTGCTTCTTGATATTTATAATAGTTTTCTATGTTTTGCACATATTTCGAAAGAATTGCAGAAAATGTTTCCCTCAACTGCCACATCACTTTGTGAAATAAAGACCCATCGTCAATCCCGAATGTAGCAACAGTGAAGTCGACATCTTCAGCCACAGGGAAGGACAGATTATAGAATGTCCTCGTTTTACGCATTCCATGTACGTCAGACACGGACAGTGGATAAGGAGACAACAAATAATTTTTGTAGAAGATAAATTCAACGAACATGTTTTGTAATATCTAGCCAATGCGGTCATTGTGTCAGAAACAAGACGGATTCGTATCAGACCATCTTCATTTTCCTTCCTTCCATGAGGGAATCCTTGAATTCTAATGTTTCAACTTGATAAACACTCTCTTCTGTGTTTATTCTTCTTATTTTTCCTTTTCGAAATCAGGTGAAATGTCTAACTCACATATTACGCAGTTAAATTTAAAATCAAATTCGGGACCTCTAGGTCTCAGAGCACGACTACCACTTTCACGCGTTCGTCCCTCCCCATTCAAATAAAGTTTCCTGCACCCTCAATGCGCTGTGATTGAGTGGTGTCCGTTTATGGTGACCATCTTCATTTATCTTGCTAATTTCTATGAAGCTTTCAATATATTTCCTCTTCATATTTGTTGATTCATCCACAAACAAATTTATATCACAAATGAAACACTTTTCCATGCTCATCCTCAAATAGGAAAAGACCGTCAACTGAAATTTAGATATCTACATCATTACTCACCTCTCACTGTTTATTTGACCTATATAAGTACCTAAATATTATACGTGAATGCTATTCAGAATTAAATTTAAAGTAATTCGACAACTATAAACATCGAGAGTTTAGAAAGATGTAGCAAAACGAAAAGGTCATAAAACTCCTTTTTTAAATATATGCGTATAGAAGACTCTAAAATTGAGCAAATTTAGAAAATTTGGCGTTTCTTAAATTTAGTATTTGATGCTCTACAATTTTTATGCTGAAAGGGTTCTAATTGGATCAGTTATTGCGAAGTTTAAGAGGTTTGAAAATAACTATTACATTTTCTGCTAAACTGCTAAAAATTAATGAACCAAATTTAATATTTGAAATATTCATTTGGCGCAGAATTTAATGTTCTTTAATTTTAGTAAGAGAAAGGTTTTGAGTGAAATACTTTCTCTCCGAGATATAAGCAAAAAACTGAAAAAAGTGCAAAAGTTTCGTGTTTTTTGCAACCAAAAATTATGCACACCCCCTGAGTGGGTGCAAACTCAGATTCGTGTATTTGGGACCAAATGAAGGTATTAAAACGATTTCAAGCTTTGTACGAATTTATTCCATCAACCCCCCTTTTCTGATTTATGTCTATAGTATAAAAAAATTCTTTACAAACTTAACAAAACTTGCAAAATAAACATCTTTTTCAATGAACCTATTTTTTAATTATGAGTCACATTTTCTAAAACTTTAATTGACAACAATTACAGGCATTAGCCAAAAACTTCGAAAATCGATGATTTTGGGAATCCAACTTCGTAAAAAATAATTATTTTTCATATTTTGACCTCAAATGTCATCTGATGAACAAAAGTAAAGATGTTTATGATTTGCCAGAATAGAACGGACCCTAAACATTCAAAACCATACTGTTATAGAAGTATGATTCATTTTTGAATAGAGATTTTATTATCTCGCGTTCACTACACGCCTTGAGTTAACTGATCCTCATACAAAAATCACTATCAATCTCTAATCTATATACAAACATGAAATTTGATAGGTTCCTTTTAGGGTGCAGAATCTCCTCTAAAAAAGGGTTTTTCAAAAATCCATCCCTAACGGAGTGAAAGGGGGATTGAAATGTTTTATGTATGCATCCCACCATAACTCTAGAATGTATGGAGCAATTTCAATTATACTTGATACATAGGCGACTAGAAATAATGGAAAAATCTGATATTAGATTCGAAACCATTCTTTTCAGGGTCGTTGAGATGGATAAGGACGCCCCCGATGCTTTGTTCACAATTAGTCGATATTAGAGATTAAATATCCCTAGCTTCCTTGGGTTAAGGGTGAGAATGAGAGGCAGGTAAAAATAATAAAAAAATAACCGATTTTGGTGATGAATAAATCATTTTTGGGACCGCTGAAGTGAAATGACACCCTCATCACCACATAAGTACACGATCCTCCCTATAAGGAATAAACACCCTTTGCGTGAGAGGGAGTGAAATAATCGAATGCGACCGATATTAGTGTTGAGATCGTAGGTTTCGTAGCCGTTGAAATTGGAAGTGACATTCTCGAAGACGACTAAGACCACAATCAGTCCGTATAAGACCCTGGACTTAGGAAAAGGATGCTATGTATAAATTATCGGTGATAGATATCAGTGACAAATTCACAGTCTTCAGCAATGCTGAGTAAATAGAGATATCCCGATATCGTGCACGTCTAAATTTAGCCCTCAAAGAAAGAAAGACACCACTAGCACCCCTTGGCTGCAATTGGTTCGGATGGCAACGAGTGTATAGACAAAAATGATTGAAAACCAATTTTGAAATATCGGCTCCATAATTTTAGGGTTTATAAGAATTTTAAACTATCAATGCCATTAAGTTAAAGTTAAGATCACAAAGAGACACGGTTTCCTTGGAGCTGGGGTGGGAAGGGCGAAACGGGAAAATAACGAAAGAAGACCGATATTAGGGTTGAGTCCATGGTTATTGTGTATTCTGAGATGACTAATCGTATTTCGAATGACATTATGTACCCTTCAGATCACATGAGGTGCACGACACCCCTGGAGGTGGGGGTTGGGAAGAGTGTGACATGAAAAATAATGTCCAGCAGAAGGATTGTACGAAAATTCACCCTCAAGGAAGTGAAATGGGAAATCAGAGTTTTCTAAAAACCTTTTCTCAATTACATCAGTGAAAATAAGGAAACACCAGAACTATCAAACCTCCAACATTATTGGATAACATTTTCACTGTATATTAATGTGAATGTGGGAAATAATAAAGTCGCAGACATATTACAATATTTATGTGAGCAAAGACGCGGGAACTCAGCTAGTATTATAAATGATCACAAAATCTTGACATTGTTTCAAAATGGTTACAGAAATAGTAAGGGAAGTAAAGAGGAAATGAAATCCCCATTTCCTGTATTTTGTGTTTTTCTTCATTTTACATACCACGGAAGTTTTTCTTGTAAGTTTGCTAATGAACTGACGATATGGTGTTTAATTATTCCAAAAAACGCGCGAGAATTATGTCAAAAGTATTTCATTATGTGAACTTGTTTTAGAGTGCAACTTAATTTACTATTACCTGTTACAAATATATTTATATTCTTAATTTTTTTAATTTATATTTTAATATTTCGTCGTTTTTTGTGAGATCGTGGAAAAGGAAATAATTTATTTTCTCGACATTTAGTTATAGAAACTGACAGAATTCTTTAAGGTACGTGACTGTTCACAGTTCCACAAAATAATTCATACTCCTATGTTTTTCTTTAAAATAGTGACTAATTTTTAATATATTTCTTTCTGACTGTAAAATATGTAGGAACTGGAGAATGTTCAAATAAAAGAAGTAAGGTTGCTCAGAGAAGTAATGATGTGACATACTGACTTCAAGAAAAAAATTATTTATTCAAGATATGATTTAAACCTTACAAGATTTTTTTTTATTTCAATTTAGAAATGGGTCTTCTATTGAGTTAATATTTGACATAAGCGAAAATATTTTGGACTAAATATTCGGATTAGAAACCGTCACCCAATTTCTTAAAGCACGGACAAGTATACTAATCCTTTAATTCAACAATGTGTTTCTTCCTTGTGACATAAGGGTTATATATTTTGTTTCGCAACATATAATATAAATCCATGTAAAATCAGCTTCCTATAAACGAAGAATAATTCATACAGTTGTTGTGATATTCTTCAACATAACATTAAAATTGGGTTTCAGTCAATGCGACGGTTCTCGTATTATAAACTTTCAAAATTCCCTTTTCATCGAGAAATGTCAAAAAGAATTAGTTTTCTTTCTGTAATTAAGTCAGTCAGCCGTGATAAAAAATGTTAAAGTCAACATGCAAGAAAATAAATTAATATGTGGTTTATTAAGGTCTAGCTTTCCTACGGTCTTCTTCTCAGAAGTCTCTGAGTCACATTCTATTTAAGCTCAAACTCCAGTGCTCGTAATTTCTGGTCTGACACAAGTATGTGTGAAAGAGGTAACATACGTGTGATCAATTTATATAATTACATATAATTTTCTGTATACAAACATTATGTGGTTTTGACTGGTTTGTAGCATTTTCTTGAAAACATAGTATACCATGATGTATTTTTGAAGTAATATTTCGTGAGAATTAATTTGAAATTATTTAGAAAGATACAGAAATATTTTTGAAATAGTTCGATAAAAGTTTCTACTCTATTTAGATAAGAAACATCACTAGAAAATAAAACAGTTTAATCTGCGCAATATCTTTCTACAAAAATGTGGCAAATTAGAAATACTCTTGAGACAAATTCTACTGGTGATTGTAGAAACATTCTCTGGAACTTAGGGTACTAAGCTTATGTAATTTGAAAGATAGTATGAACAAATCATGCTTTTCTCTCGTAATCCTCATTCCTTCGTGACGTAAGTGCAGATTGTATTGAAAAGGTCATGTTGATTTTTGTGTCATTATTGTTCGGTACGTACAGCGAATCATTACCAGATTCTTTTTCCAAATGATTGCTAAATATTGAAGAATCTTTTGTTTCATTGCGTAATATATCATGCAATCGTTTTATATGTTCCCTTTTTTACATGTCTGATGGAATTCAAATTTATTTCATCCGCATGAAATCAGACGCAATTCAAATGCCATTTTAACTTTTCTCCCGCTTCGTCGTAAGTGATTTTGACACTGCACAGTTTGGAAATACACAGTTGAGAATAATAAGGACAAATTTATGAGACATAATCATATCTTCGTATTCGTGGGTTATTGCAAAAGCCATGACAACGTTTTTTCACTATGAGGCAAAAAAAATTGAAACATGCAATTGAACGGTCACAATATACCCCTTTCAGTTGTGTTTGATTTAACATGTAAGAACCTTACCAAAATCAATATGTAGCCAGTGTGTATTTATTTGGTATGCTCGGGTGTTTACGTATATTATCATCAATGAGTAGATCACATAATGTTCGTATTTTTTACACTATAATTATACAATTATATTATTATCCTAAAATTTGATCAGATCGTTTTATGTTTCTCATTTGGGGCTGAGGGTGCATTTTGCAGTCTATTGATATGTATTTTGATTTTACATAAATCACATCTGCACTGAATAATTTGTATACTGTCAAATCTTAATAATTTAACACACTTAGTGTTACCGAGATTTACATCTTGTATTTTACGCAGCCATTTCATGATTTGATAATGGTTTGACCACTATTGAACGGCAAAATTTTGTTTTTGCAATTAGATCTTTGTTTAGTTGGATTTTTATGCACTAGTTGATAACGTTGGCGTAACCTTTTCAAATGAGACTAAACATTCTATATGTTTTTGGTAATATTTTTAATGTTTGCGCGTTGTTTCTCGTTAAACTCAGGTCAAACGATGCCAATGCTCATTTTAATATTTTTATTTCCTTTCTGTTATGCGGGTTTCGAGCATATTTTTGTGCACGGCATTCTCTTCAGTGTTAAAGGCTAAGTGTTGATCCAATTCTTTTCAACTTCTAACCTGTATCTTATAGCTTCATTTTCTTTATTTTCTTCTTGTACATAAAATTTAGTCCTCACAAATAATTTTTATACCCTTTTAACTAGTAGTAGTGTTCTTTTGCCATGAGATGATCACTGACCACTTCTGACTGGAATATATGTTCAACATGACTGCGATGATCGTTCATATTCGTACAATCATTAAGACATCGCTGGATTCCCAGAACTTTTTAACTTGAAAGCGTTGTTTTATGTGCTATTTTGGTTGGATAAAATATTCAAACTTGTGATTAAATTTTGTTTCAATATAAAATGTCTAATATAAATGTATTAATGAAGTAAAGAACAAAAAAGTCTACATTGGACGACCTGATTTTTTTTCATAATGACTTTCGGGACGATTTCAAGCACCATTACAATTCGTATTCCGTTTTTCATTCAAAAGTTGCGATTTCATCCACCTTTCTTTTATCAAACGTTCAACATTTATTTCTACGAAACGTTTATTTCTAAAAAAATATATTAAAAATCACATTTCAAATAGAAAGGTAATATTAGTGCGATGTACATGATTATTATACAAAATATTCATGTTTCTATTATAACTTCTTGATAAAATATAATTTTTCCAAGTTTTGCACTCTTCTACACATTTTTAACGAGAATAAAATGTATCTTTTAGATATCATGTAGTCATTGATATTGAGACTAGCTGAGTACCTGCATTTTTGCCAGCGTGGTATCATTAATTTTTAAACGACTATTCTCTCTAAATTGCCTTTGGTGTAAAAAAAATTAAATCCAAATTTGTAAAAAATCGCTGTGTTGTTTTCTGGACAGGTTCTTAAACCAACGGTGAATGAGGTGAGAGAAAATTTCGAAGTTTTAAGCATTTTAGTCTCATTGCTGCGCGGTTGTCATAAAAACCTTAAAAAATAAATGAAGAAAAATTAACGTCGAATTTCGAATATCTCGTTCCAAGGTTCACAGGGAACAACCGTGGAGAAAACGTGTGCGAAATGTCGAATTTCCGGGTTTTAAGGATCTGTTCTACGCAAGAAAATCAAAATATGTTTAACATATAATAAAATCGAATTTCCAAACAAAGTCTGGGTGGTGTACTTGGGTCTACCCTGGAGAACCCCAGTACCGAAATTCAAAGCTCTTTGCCTTTTTGTAGAGTTTCTGCGCTTCGCGACTGTTATTGAGAAATGCTTAAAATTAATTTTGAAACATTTAAACGGAATTTCGAAAATCTCGCTGGGTGGACTCTCTCCTTCAGAGCACGTGGGCCGAATTTCGAATCTTTTGGCCATATTTGTGTTTGCGCTATGTGGCGGACAAACTGACACAAAGATGCACAAATTATCGGTTATCGACATTCGCTACCTGTGATCTTGAAAACTAAAATAATTATACACGTCGGGGTTTTTTTCATAAGAAGCAAAATCAATCAACATAAAATGTAGGTCTGATCAATTCTTCCACATTTTTTTAAAACAGATGTTAAAGAAAACTACTGTAACGGTGACTGTATGTATTACAGTCGTTATGACTCGATGTGTCTAGGAAGAGTTGTCTGCCCGTAAATTACGTAAATATTAGGATTGTAAAGGTGTGTAAATGTATTTTTGCAATACAAAAAAGTTTACTCTCAAATGATATACTAATAATATATTTTATTAATGTAGGTATTTGTATATACATTTATTAAACAATTCACTTTTATATAATGTCATTTACTACGGGAATATTAGCTAATATATCTTTTTATATAAAAACGAAATCACTGACTAATCCTGAAATCTAGGGAACTATGAAGCCAACAAACTTGAAATTTGGCAGGTAGATTTTGTACAAGATGTAGGTATCCGCTACGAAAGCCTTTCTCGAAAATCTATCCCTAAGGGGGTGAAATGGAGGTTGGGTTTATGTATATCCCATCAGAACTTTGGAATTCCTGGAGCAAATTCAACCAAATTGGTACACAGATGACTGACCATTTGGAAGCAAGTACAATTGGAATAAGACATCCCTGAAATCCCTAGGAAAGGGGTAGGGAAAGGGTGACACGTAAAAATAGTTCAAAATAAGTCCACATTGCAGATAATATATCTGTTGCACCCCTGGGGTAGGGGTGGAAACGAGGATATTATCGGATAGGTCATCCGTGACGAGTCCACAGTTTTCGGCATCGCTGAACTGTTAGTGACATCCTGGTATCGTGTAAATCTAAATTCATCCCCCATGGAAATAAAGCCACTCCATGGCGGATAAAAATGGAGAGTGTAATGGGGATGAAGGAAAAAATAATTGAAAAGGATTTGTATTGAATCCTTAGTTGTCAGGGGTCCTGAGATGTATAATTATACTACCATGGTCGTTAGTTCTCGTCCAGATCTCATCTGGGCACGGTACTCCTAGAGCTGGGATGAGAAGGATGAGACGCAAAAATAAAGAGAAACGAATGATATTAGTATCGAAACCATAATTTTCGGTTTGTGTGATGTTAATAACCATACTTCGAATGCCACTTAATAATCGTTCAGACCAAATGAGGAGTACAGCACCCCTAGAGGCGCAGGTCGGGAAGAGCGTGACACGAAAATATGTCAAAAATGGACGATATTAGTGTCGAATCCTTAGCTTTCAGGGTTGCTGAGACAAATAGAGACAGTTTCGACGTTATGTCAAAGTTGAACCGCCACTGAGCGGGGGGTAAACAGCCGTAGAACTCCCATAGGTGGAATGGGTAGCGAGTGTTATGTAAAAGTATTGAAAGTATTGAAAAGACGCGCTATTCGTGTTTAATCCATCCACGGGTTTCTGGACTTTTCATGTGAACAGTAATATGATGCCGTTTAAGTAGAAGAGCAGCACCTATGGGGGGTTTAAAGCCCCTAACTCTCCTAAGGGTAAATTGGTGTGCTGGACTAACTGATTTGTTTGTCTCACGGACAACTTTATGTTGCTTGCTCAAGGAAGGTTTCACCCAAGGATTTATTTGTTCATGCTTCTGGAGGTGAAACTGAAAATGGTGTGTACAATCAAGTTTTGTATTAACTTGTATCATCATAAATTTGTATAATTAGGATATTACGTACGTTTTCAAAAACCAGCGAGTAAAATAATTTTGATTCTACAATATAGATAGATTTTATTTTTTCCGGAGTAAAAGAAGATTGAGTTCAAGGAAGAAACCAGGCAACGCCGGGTAATTATCTGTAGTAGTAGACTGGAAAAGGACCAAATGTATGGCGCTAAAATAACTGATTATTTATGTCTGTACTGTACATGTGTATTACGGGGATACTTCACATGACATTTTTAATGTCTTCTCTTCCACGTGTTTTGGCAATTCAAAGAACTAAACAATTAAATTATCTTATGCCAACAGCATTAACATAACACGTTGTTCACGTTTCTTGTTCTAATTAATGTCCACGGGTGACACTAGATAGCATGAATGTCGCTACGGATGGAACGTGCATTAAGTGGCCTCTAGGACCTAAGTAGCTCAACGTTTGTTGGGGCTTCAAATGGCCAGAAGGGGAGTTTGTAAAGTAAAACTTATGTAATACACTTGACTTAGTCTACTACGTAGCGAGCATTTCAATCTTTCATTTCACTGGGATCAATGAACGTGCTCAATGAATAGCGAAAGTAGATGTTTAAGGGGACCACACATTTTTTATGAAAAACTACCATACAATAGTTTCATGCAAAATTCGAGGACAAGAATTAGGAATGAACGTCCCGAGATATTGCTGGTGAGGACTGTTTGTACATATTTCATCCTATTAATTTTAACTCATGGAATCTGGAATCATATTTGATTGAAAATGGCTACCCAACAGCGTCTAATAAGAGAGAGAGTTTAAAATTGACGGGCCCTTCTTGATGGATAAGAAAGGCCTAATTTCAATATAAAAAGTATACTATGTGCAATAAGTAATAATATATACTTATCAATTTATACAAATCAAACAAAAAATCGTTTGCTATGTTGCTGAATTTCCTTTCAACAATCATAATTATATTGTTCTAGCAATTATTTTAAAAATAGTGCCATATAAATATAGTAATTTTAAACATTGTTTATGTGTGTCAAACTGTATACTCCTTAGTTTTCTTTATTCTCCTTTTCTAAACGTTCAAAATGTTAACGTATATTTATTAAAGGATTATCAGCATAAATGCACGTACAACATGCCTATCCAATCTGCTCATTCGTATTCAGGGGTAGAATTGGCCAGCCACGTAATCGCGGAGGGGAGCTGGGAGAAACCGGTCTCTCCCGAAATATATTACAAATTGTAATGTAAATACTTCATCTGTATAAAATATTATTCAATTACTTTTTTTATTATTAATTAAACAATCGAACAAATATTAAATATTTTAAGGACAAATAACTTTAATGTTGACATCAATAAATGTATTATGTTCGCTTTCACTGAAGTCAAGTTGTCAACTATTCACGAAACTTGGAAACCCCATCCCGGCCCGGGTTTTTCTCCGTTTTTCCTTCTGGTAGAGGCGGATTTATCATACTGGTTCTCTAGGCTTTGTCTAGGGGCGTGTTTATTGTAACAATAAATCGTGAATTTACTGTTATTTCAATTCTTATGATTTTTAAACACTATACTCAGAATAATCTATAGTTCGATAATAACTTGTACATGTAATTTTTTGCTTACAATTACAAACATATTGACATTCTATTAGTATTTAACTCGCAGCTAACTTTTTATCTTATCTAGGAATTTTTGCTGAATTTTTTTTGAATCCGCCTCTGCCTTAGGGCCATTGATCGGAATTGATGGGATGGTCCTTTGTTTGCTTCCGGAGAGTAAATTAGTTTTTTTCCCTCCACGAGGTCATACGCAGTTTGTACTGTTTTTTGACAATAAATTTATTATTAATTTTTTGTTACCAAAGATTTTTCTGTCCAATTAATGGTGGAGGTTTGATAGTATAGGTGTGTGTCAATCCCTCGTTCCCGCTGATGTAATCGAGGAAAAGTTTTTAGAAAACACCAATTTCTCATTTTACCTCCTTAGGGGCGAACTTTCGTAAAATCCTTTCGTACCTGACATGTTTGATAATTTTTCATGTCACACTCTTCCCAACCCTCACCTTTAGAGGTGTCGCGCATAATGTACATAATGTAGGAATAAATTATTCATCTCAGAACACACAAAAAACATGGATTCGACCCTAATATTGTTATTTTTACGCCCTTCCTACCCCAGCTCTAAAGATACCCTACCACTATGTGATCTCAACTTAAACTTAACAGCATTGGTAGTTTAAGAATCTCATCAACCCTAATACTATGGACCCGATGCAAGTTTCATATTTTTATATTTCAAACTAAGTTTTCAATTATTTTTATCCATAAACCCATTTCCCACCCTCTCAAGGTGTGCTAGTGGTGTGTTTGTTTCATGAGTACTGGGTTCAGACTTACACGATATCGCAATTTCACTATCACCTCAGTGATGCCGAAAATTATGAATTCGTCACTGGTATGTAATGTTCTATATTTTTTCATGGCATCCCTTTCCCTAGGAGTTTATACAGGCTGATTGTGAACTTTGATGTTTACAAGAATATCACTACTAATTTCAGCGGCCACAAAAACTCCGATCTCAACACTAATATCGCCCGCTTTTGATTATTTTAACATTTCACATCTTCTCACCCTAGCTCAAAGGGACTTTACTCCTTAAACGGGGTGATCGTGTACTTATCGGTCACTTCTCTTCAGCGGTCCCAAAAATTATTCATTCAACACTTATATCGGTCATTTTTTACTTTCTCATATAGAGAAAGTATTGTAATCGTGAAAAAAAATCGAAAATGAGATTTTTGCAGAAATATCAGTTTTGGAGACCCCTGATTCCGAAAAAGTGGTTTTTGGCTGGACGTCCGTCTGTCCGTATGTCCGTCTGTCCGTTCATCTGTGCGCAGCACTCTTGACCGAACGGAAAAATATTTTGTTTTCATTTTTTGTATTTAGGGTAGTATTTACTTCTGACATAAGCACGTGCTTTCAATTTTCTTTTTACTTGAACACAAAGGGCACTTCACATGAAAGTCAAAGTATATTTGAATATTTTTCAAAAACTGGTCCAACGATTTTGCTTAAATTATCTGTTCGTAAAGTAGAATTAGTATGCATTACATCCCCATTAGCGGTGTTTCGCTTGAAAGTTCGGTCTGGACGCAGTAAAATAATTTATAACTTACATATTATTTTACGGTTTCAAGAAGATTGAATAATATTTAATTCACCACAGAATATATACATACATACATATATATGGCTAAATGAGAATGTACATGAAGTGTATTAATCTGTGTGAAATGTATTAAAATCTGTAAAATGAAGTAAATGAAAAAAAATGACGGGGAGGCCTAATCCCCGGTTGCGCACCAGGGCAGCAGACCGGCGCGGTGCGGCGAGGGAGCGTGTGCCGACGCATTAACTGGGTTACGCACCGCAGGGTCACTACCTCTTTGCCCTGTGTGCTTGTATAATATTTAGCTGTGTAAATGAACCAAACAGTCGTAGAATACTCTTCGTAAACTGAAATGAAAGATATGATAACGATAAAATACACAGGAGGACAGCAAACGCACTGCAGATGCGAAAATACATCAATTTCTGTCTACAACGAAATTACTTTTATATAACACTTTATCGATATTTTTGTCACTCTATGTTGCAGATGGAGAAACGTATATGAGAAAGTATGTGCAATGGTTTTGCACCACTAGTTTATTATGATTACCTGTCCATTCCCACCCCTACCCCAGGGATGCTAGGGGTCTATTGTCTGCAATGTGGACTGATTGTTAACTTACAAAGCATTGGGGACGCTCTTATCCATTTCGACGACACCGAAAAGTATGGTTTCTCATCTAATATCTGATTTTTCTACAATTTTTATTTGTCATCCCCCTCCATAGAGGAGCAAGGGATGTCATACCCACACAGTGCTTGTTGTCATATAGTCAGTCATCTGTGCATCAAGTTTGGTTGAAATTGCTCCAGGCACATTCTGGTGGGATACATACATAAAACATTCAAACCCCCATTTCACCCCGTTACGGGTGGATTTTCGTTAAATCGTTTCTTTGCGGATGTCTACACCCTAAATGGAACCTACCTGCCTAATTTCAAGTTTGTAAGCTTTGTAGTTTCTGATATTTCGTGATTAGTCTGTCAGTGAGTAGTATTTCGCTTATATATATTTTCAAAAAAGCATGTTTTTACCAGTTACAGGCGTGACATCTACATAATATGTATATAATTACCACGCGTGGATTTGAATGCAATGTTGAGTCAAACATTTGACCGACAACTTTCGAGTTTTGCGAGCACAAACATACGCTAGCTGAATTTTTATTTACAAAGATTTATCTAAATATTTGACTAAGAAGTGTTTTATCCTTCTCTACCTCACCTACCAAACAATGAAAAGTTATATCAAAACTTTAACTAGTTCAAAACTTACGTCACTAGACCACGAAAACTACTTCTCATTTAAAAGGTTGACAACCCGAAATATAAATATTCATATTAGTTTGGTGTTACTGAGTTAAGGTCCAAAAATAAAAATATTATAAAACTTTTTATAAAGCCGACGTTTCGAAAAATTTCTTGTTTCTGCTTCAGGGTTGCATATTATATATTAATAATTCATCAGACTGCCACCGTCGCACCGCAGATACTTATATCATACACACCACCATCATCATGAATTTTTACACTCGCTTACAACGATCTACTAACCAAGGTGTATAAGTATTCGTCTATATATTTTTTTGTTTTTAGTTATGTGCTTTATCTACTTTAATGCTACTTTTATTCTACGAATTATTATGTCATAACACAACTGGACACTATAATATCGTCCAATAGAGTCGATTCCAACATATTTGGAAATATGGAAAATCTTTCATTTCAAGCACCTTGTGGGACTTTTTCCCGTGGTCGGCAGAAAAAGAAACCTATTTTAACTTTTCTTTTGTTACGTAGAACTAAATGAGACAATTGCTTTATAAAACTTAAATCTTCTTTTTACTGTTTGGTGTAATTGTTCAGCATTGTAAATAACGTGTATTTTAAAGTTTTGTTTTAAATTAAATATGGTACAATTTAAAACACGGACCACACTCCCTCTACAATGATGTGCCCATCTTCAGTGTATCCTCAATACCTAACTACAGTACTGACTTCTTTGAGAAACTCAATCCCTTCCATTGACATGGTCAGTGCCTTGTTAAGGTGATGCCCCGTGTAAGAGCATCTCTTAGAAATATGCACATTTCAAATTTTTGTGAGAAATTGTCTAATAATCTTCATTCCATTAATTCTTTTAGACTTGCTTCCTCGCTGGGAATTTTTAATCTCTGTTGGAGATCACCACGGTTCGGTGTGTTTCCACTTTAATTCCGGTACAGGAACTTCAAATAACCGCTCTACTCGAGATTGTCGCCAGACTTTTCTCTAACCAACATGGCGTCTTCTTCGTGTTTTCGACCTCGGTATTCATGTCGGGATTGTTTTTTTTCACATGGGTGTTAATGTCCTAAATATGTTTAGACCCAGAGGAAGATACAAACCGCATGGAAACGTTGGTGAGTAAACAAGTTTCTATGTGGTACTTCGTCGCTAGGTAAATCGTTTTGTCCAGATTATTAAAATTGTAATATTCTCCAAATACTTTTCCATCCATGAACAATACCAGTGTGCATTCCCAGGCAAAATTAGCGGTGCAATTTCTTCATCTCACCGTAACTATTACATTTTGGAATGAATAGATGTGAAATTTTGGATTAAGGTATTCCACGTTTCCAAGAGACTCTTCTGACATTTGGTTTCTGTGTCACCCATTTGCACTCATTGTATCATGTGGTGACACTTTGGCAAAAATTATACCCCAAAATTTGCTCACCAGGCAGGTGAGATTCGCTATACAATTCCTCTAGAAACCCATTGTCATTTTTACCCACCCCAATGAGTGGCAGTCGAGGGTCGTTTACCAGAAAGGCGTCTTCTAATGAGAAACTGTGCTAGGGTCGTTAACGTGCTGTCGTTCTGGGGGTCCTAGAGTTCGTTTGGTAAGAAGCAGCGATTTACCCGCATACGGTCTTGAAAGGTGTGTCCTTCTGGTGACGTCTCGAATCGACACCAACGTGTTTAAAAGTTGTGAGGGGTGGAACAGAGGATTGGAATTAAGAGCTTTTTGGGGGTGTGGATCAAAAACGGAAAAACGTTTGAGTGTTCGACATTAAATTTGGTATGCAAGTGCACCTAAGTTGTCCTCGTCTATTGCATGCAATTGTCTTCGCCACAACCCTGCAGAAAGGGAAGGAGCTGGATGGGGTGGACACTCTTTCGACAGGAGTAGTTACGTGATAAACTCGAATTGTTTAAACGCAGAGAATTACATTCCTTTATTGACAAAAAATTAAATGCCTTTTCACACAAATCAAAATACGAAAATGTAAAACGCACAACTTTTCGAAATGGCACTATAACGATTGCTGAGCGTAAATAGAGATTCACAGAAACCTCGTGTTAGAGTGGTATTTAGAAAACATATAGGAGTGCCTTAATGCAAAATTCACTTCGATATATCTCAAAACATACGTGTTAAAGTGATATCAAGAAAGTTCGTCGCTCATTTTACCTCGCAGTGTGTAACACGCTTTAAGCATCTGAGTATCTGCGTTTCAGATGCGTTCCCCAGTGGGACTCAAGTACGCTACCCAGCGATTTTTTTCGAAATTAGATTTAGATTTTTTAATTTCAATCGTTTTGTTGAAACAGTCGAGAAGTGCAGTAAAAGGTTTAAAGCTTCAAAATTCGGCAGACGCGTCTTCCATGGTAAGTCTAAGAGCCCCGAGCTCCACCAAGTGACTTCTTTGGAAATTAAATCTAGATAAGACAACTTTCAGTCAGGAGAAAATGGCGACGAGCCGGGATCACAGGGGTGAGAACCACTACACCACCCGTTCGCCTTCCACAACTGTGCACCATTTCCAATTAAGTGCACACTGTATAGTAGGCCGCCTGGTTCACTTATCTCCTGTCCGGATATGTGTCCCAAGTCATCCGGTGTTTAGGTCTGGGTGGAAATGGTGTCACATATCTTCTCCACGTGTGGGGCACACGGAATAAATATATGCATAAATTTAGATATTTTAAAATTTAATGTTAAAAGTATTTGGATATTTTTACCCAGCGCAGAGACTTGAATAACAAAAGCTTGGAAATTCGGCATACGCGTTCTCCAGGACGGGTCAGTGTAGACTTCCGAGCGACATTTTCGAAATTCAACATAGATTTTTCTTCCTTTAATTTTTAAGCATTTTTGGTGTCAGCCGGGGAGCAACGAGATCGAAAGACTCAGAGATTCGAAATTCGATAAGCGTCTTCTCCAAAGGGAATCCTAGAGCACCACACAACATATTGTTTAAGTAGTGTTAAGTTCACAAATTTCTTGAAATTTTCGAGTAATCTGTTCATACTGACTACACAGAGAAAAGTGAGAGCAATATTACCAATTTACACATTTGAGTCTAACATTGGTAGATACCAACTCTAAGCTTCTTGAACGTAACTATCTTAAACTAATAGAAACCTTCTTGGAAAGGGTTATGGACTGAATGTCTTTACAGAACACCCGTTTGTCCCAGGACTTTCTTGGAATGCAGTACGGGCAAGCATTTGTGCGGTATGAAACCCTGAATTGCGCGGTAAGGAAAAAGTTTCTTTCTGATTTCAATAACTTGAGAGGGTATTTCCAGTTTGAGTAACTACTAGCAAAAAAATTGTTCCTACAAATTTTTCTTCTTGGCCATTCTCTAACATTTTGTCTGTTAATGCTTGATGGTCGATACTGCTAATGATATTTTCACATCAGCACTATGAGGTTTAGCTGCACGAATGCGCACTAAAATGTTTGTTGTATTGATAAAGTTCTCAGAACCTGCAAATCTGCGACTTCATCGCAAAGAGGACTGTTCCTAAGGTCGTCAATCATATATATATATATATATATATATTGTTTCTCCAAATATTCAAGGTCCGATGCAATAAGTTCTGAATCAGCTCAAGCATGTTAAAAATTGTGCGAAAGTCGAATTTTTTTAAAGAAAATGAAATGGTTTGAGGAGAAAAATAATTAATCATGTTACGTCGAATGAAAATGGGAGACGGGACCGGGATTCGAACCCGGGACCTTGAGCTTTACGCGCTCATGCGCCTACCGACTGCGCCATCCCGTTCGCCTCTCGGGCCCGTCTACCATTCTCATTCAACTTGTGAAACCCAAAGACCTCTGAGGTGGTCTCGTAGAGACTAGATTCCTCATCTGAGGCGACTCCCTTAGGAAGTACTTGATTTGGGTATTATTTTCCATTTCTGGTTCACAAACATAGAAATCTCTTAGATTACGGTGAACCTCACCGCCAGGTAACAGATTAATCATGTTACGTCGAATGAAAATGGGAGACGGGACCGGGATTCGAACCCGGGACCTTGAGCT
>NNCF01129519.1:59055-146867 GCA_002313205.1 Laupala kohalensis
TTAAACTACCAATGCTGTTAAGTTTAAGTTGAGATCACATAGTGGTAGGGTATCTTTAGAGCTGGGGTAGGAAGGGCGTAAAAATAACAATATTAGGGTCGAATCCATGTTTTTTGTGTATTCTGAGATGAATAATTTATTCCTACATTATGTACATTATGCGCGACACCTCTAAAGGTGAGGGTTGGGAAGAGTGTGACATGAAAAATTATCAAACATGTCAGGTACGAAAGGATTTTACAAAAGTTCGCCCCTAAGGGGGTAAAATGAGAAATTGGTGTTTTCTAAAAACTTTTTCTCAATTACATTAGCAAAAATGAGGGATTGATACACACCAATACTATCAATCCTCCACCATTAATGGATAACATTTTCACTGGATATCAATTTGACAAAGAATGAAGTTACAGATATATTACAAAATTCATATGAGCAAAACCAAATACTCAGCTAGTAAATAAATAAATAAACTTTATTGTCAAAAAACCAGCTGCAAACTGCGTATGATCACATGGGTGATAATAAACTAAGTTACTCGCCGGAAACGAGCAAGGGACCATCCTATTATAATTATAATAATAATAAGAAGAAGAAGAACAACAACAACAACAACAATTGAAATTTATTTCCCAATTTTTTACAAACAGTTCTTTAAAAAGTTTTATAGAAGTTTCACAAAAATTATACAAAAGTTATATAATAGTAATACAAAAGTTCTACAAAAAACAAAAATTATAATAATGTTTACAGAATTGCATGCTTTGTTAGCATTTATACAATTTATTTTACGTGTATTTGTACATTTACAGAATGTATTTGCTCATAGTTTCCTTATATATTACATAAAAAAGTTACTACTATATATTGCATAATAATAATAATAATAAACTTTTACTCTTACAATTCACAATCAATTTTACAATAACAATATTATGGTTTAAAGCAAATCTTCTAATATACCATTACCCACTATTCATGCTAATACAATTTTCAAAACTTCTTTCAATACTTCTTCTTTCCTTTTTGTACTCTTACTTCTCTCTAAGTTCTTTTGAACTTGTCAGAGAGAATAAAAAATTACCTCATATATTTATCTCTTACTACTACTACTACTACACCTTACTGTTTTATTTAAACAGTCTCCAATTTACATTTTCTTTACAATTTAATCATCATCTATACACATCCAAATTATCTCATATTTTAAATAACCTTTTCCCTTTCAACTAACCACTCTTTCAATTTTCTTTTTAGTATAAATTTTGATTGAATTTCAATTAAATTATCAGGCATCTCATTCAATAATTTAGGCACTATAAATCTTTTCATTCTTTCACCAAACCTATTGTAAGTATTTGGTATCAAAAAATTATATTTCTTTCTCATTCTATAATTGTGTTCACTTTCTTCCCTGAATCTTTTTTCAACAAAGTTTTTATAAATGATTTGAAATTCATATAAATTTCTTTCAGTCATAATTTAGGTTTCTCTAAACCAAATATCCTTTTCACAATCCAACAGATTCAATTTTTCAGCAAGACATCTGATACTTTTAGTCTGTATATTTTGTACCAAATCTAAATGTGTTTTTGCAGCTACCCCCCAAACTCCTATTCCATATCTTATAATCGATTCTATTAATGCAAAATACACCATTCTAAACGTTTCATAATTTACAAAGTTTTTTACATTCATCAGTTTCCATGTACATATTCTAATTTTTTTACATACTTCTAAAATATGCTCCCTCCAATTCAGATTCTTGTCTATTACTATGCCCAAATATTTTAACCTATTAACCTCTTTAATTTTACTTTTACACTTACAGTTTAAAATTCTTTCATGGATACAACATCTATCAAGAAAAATTATGTTAATTGGCTCCCTTGGTGTATACGATGTTGTGATGTGTATACTTTTGGTTTTCTTTTCATTAATTATTAGTCCTTTATCATGACACCACTTCTGAAATGTACCAAAATCATTTCTTAAATTTTGTTCTGCTATCTTTTGATCATCATTCACTGAAACTATCATTTTATCATCTGCATATATGAAATGATAACAATTTTTGAAAAATATTTTTAGATCGTTCACATAAATCAAATACAAAATTGGTCCTAGATAACTACCCTGTGGAATATCCATGTTCAAAAATTCCCTTTCACTTTGTTTTATTATTATTATTATTATTATTAATTATTGTTATTATTCTTATTTGTATGATATGGGACACATCAAGTTTTTTATAATGGTATTACAGTATTTATATACTAATTACATACAATATTTATATACTCTTTTTTTTTGGATACATGCATCGTATATACATAAGTATACCACTCATTACATATAATAATTATACACACATTACATACAATATTTATACACTTAATACATACAACATACACACAACTACCCATATGCCTATATCTATATGATCTACCTATTTACATCTCCACATCTTCTTACTTTCCACACTACATATCTATATCACTTCATACACAATATTTACATATACATATACACCATCAAAATACCCAAACATTTTTCAGGAAGCTTCCGCTAATAAGAATTCATTCACTATGTAAAAACATTTATTAATTAAAAGGTTGAGTACTTGTTTGTTAAAGTTCAATTCCAATTAAGGGCCCAATGGTAATCAGTGGCAGATTTAATATATATAACTGAAATTATTTAATAAACTCATACTGTTATCCATTTATTATTCCAAAATGAATTGTAAATATTATGTACAGTAAAAATTCCAGATTGATAATAATAAAAGTATTAATGACATTCGCACTTGGTTCTCAGTTCCTGTATTGAAGGACATTCTCTCTCTCAATTACAGTACATCCAACTTTTAGCTCTAAAACATTTTAAAAGAAGAATTAATGTAACAGATAATAATACTTCAGATAATACTTCAGCTGTTATTAGAATTAGACATAAAAATCTGACGAAGTGAAAGAAAACATAGGTCAACATTTTTCAGGCTGTTTACTGTGAGTATGGAGCCAGACTGCATCAAGATGAATTCCTTTTCAATAATGCCCAGCAGCTGATGGATATGTCTGACACTTTGGTTGGTTATGTGGCATCTGTTGTGCATTTGATTCGTGACAGCATGACAATTCAGGCAAATGTTTAGAGTAGGAGTAGAGTAATTGTGATGAAGATTTTTCTTCATGTCAAATCTATTACTTTTTTTCCATCTCTTCCTCTTTTCTGTACATTCTTGCTCTTTTATTTTCCTTTGTCCTGTTTTAGCATAGATGAGTTCTGTAAGTCAAAAATAATTAGATAGAGTCATTTTCAAATGCATGTCAAATCATATCCCTCTAAAAATTATTAGTTTTGTAGCTAGGAGTCTTTTCCTCTGCTGCATCATTGGGTACACTAAGGACTGTTGCCGTTGGCTTAATGGACTTGCTGTATTATACATCTATGATTCAACAAAATAATAGATATAAAGTAAAGTTATGGCATTAATAGAATAAACAATGATGTAATAATGATGTACAAATTATTTTATTTGCCATGATTATATTTATCAATTTTTGAAGAAATATTAGGCACAATGAAGGTGAGTAACTACTGGTACCTTTTATGACCTGTTGAATTAACTAACAAAGGGAAATTCTGTCATAATATTAGAATGTATAATAAACAATATCTTGCTCCGCAGCAAAAAAATAAATAAATAAAGCTCATGAGAGCAAAAAGGAGGAAAAAAAAGTAAATAAACTGTAGTTAAATAGTAGTTACAGTACCTGTGATACAATCATATTTTATTTATTTGATATATTTCTGTAATAATGTAAATAAATATTTTATTTTACTTGAATGTTAATTTATTTTACTTTATTCGAGTGATACCTTTCCTTCCACTTTATCCCAGAAGTAGGATTGAATTTCCTGTGGGCATAAATAAGAATTTGAAATCACAATTCAATGAACATGTGTCTCAGAGCCAGAAAACATGTTTTGCATATCATTCTGTCAAGAATATTTTACATATTATATTGCTGTTATCTAGCCGAAGATTAATGAACTGGGGTCTCCAAATGGGAATGTGTGGCAGGCATACCACCCACAACATGACCATACCAACAATTGTAGTACAAGGATTTTTTCTGTAGTTATAATTAAACTTTATCGTTAAAAAAAAGTTGCAAATAAACTAATTTTCTATCTGGACACAAGCAAGGGACCGTTCCATCAATTCCGATTAAAGGCCCAAAGGCAGTGGCAGATTTAACATGTATAAAAGAAGTAATTTATCTAATATGTGTTTCTGCCCATTCATTATTTCTAAAATAAATCAAATGTATAAAATGCAGTAAAAATTCTAGATTAATAATAATAAAAGCGTTAAAAGCATCCTGTCTCTGAATAAATAAAGCACTTAATTATATAATGTTATTTACAACAACTAACAGACATTTTGTTGGACTGAACGTGTTCCCAGACAGACAAACACTTGCATGAAATTGGATATATATATGTTATGTAACCAAAGCTGATATTTTTACTTTGTATATAAGTCCTTCTAACACTAATATGTTTTTGACAAACGAAAAGTTCAGGCCCAACAGCACACCTGACAACAAAGAGAGAGTATTTTCAGTCAAACATTTCTTCCATTACTTATTTAAATCAATATTATATGGTTAGCAGATGAAAGTTTCTGGACTAACACAATATAAGATGTTGTGAAAAATATTTTACATGTATTTTCAGAGAGACACAAAATTCAGGGAGATAATATTAAAGGATATCAAGTATGATTTTTTTTTTCAGTTGCTACTGTAGTTAAATTTAAAATAATCAAAATAATTTCCTTTATGTAATTTCATGATTTTTCATGATTCCTTCGTTTGTGTGGTGGCAATATAATATGGTCATGAATGATAACAAATGAAAAAAACAAATCAGATTCGATGTCATTCAATAATGCCTCATCATAAGCCAGATCATGTCTCCCAGAAAGTAAGAATTAAAATCTTAGATAACGTCTCGAATGGTTTTAGTAGGAAAATTTTCGTCCGGCGATATTGTTAACAGTTTTTACATAACTAAAAAATCAGACATCAATAAATAATGGAAATACATATTTAATATCGGTTATAGTATCTGGGGTCTGGCGACTAAAGTTAAACGTTAAATGGATTTTAATGACAAGTGAACGAAAGCTTGGGCATTGTAATAAAAATGTGTCGAATTTTATGCAATTTCACGTCCGTCTGGGACCACCATTTTTGTTCCGACAAAAATGTCTCAGGTTGTAAATATCATATGAATGAAAATACTATTACAAAAAAATTAATACGTCAATGTAATCTTTTTATGCTCATGTTGTGGAATAACTATTTGCGGGAACACATCCAAACTGGGTTGAACCTTGCCGCCTTCGCGCGCGGTCACGGTGGAATGGTTTCTTTGAAGGATTTCGCGCATAGATTCATATTTAATAGTAAGTTAGTTCGCGTTAATTCGCTTCCCGTGAATACACCATAGACCCAACGGTCTTATGTACCGGTTGTCCGAAGGTACTAATGAACAAAGTTTGTTATCTCTGTCGCACTTCGTCCTGGGTGGGGGAACTCCATTCCCCTCTGTGACTGAAGCCACTCAGGGAGAAGATCAGGATCATTTGAGTAACTAATGACGTCATGGTCGAATGCCAGCATTTTCTACAGAGGAACTAACTTAACGCGTTGAGCATCTGTCGACCAATCATTTGTCAGCCAAAACTGGCTATCACGATGGCGCGAAGGACAAACACGACCGGAGACTACGGCGCGTGGTGGTGAAACGAGATGATGCGAGGAGGGAAATGAAGTTTGCAATAAGTATTTGTGTTATTGACACTGGTTTTAAATGACGAGCATTATCCAAGATCATGTGGTAGTGTTGACAGTCATCACCAAGTCATCCCGGGTTCGATTCCCGATGGGGTCAGAAAATTTGTAGCTTTTTATATGACTGTCCCAGTTGCAAATCTTCCTTCCTCTATCCAGCTTCTCCTAGTATCAATAACTCTAACTATTACTAACTACTTCTACCAACACCTCAACGTGGGACAAGTTGTTGGTAAACCCAACTAACCGGCCCACCTATTTACAATGACCTACCACCCAACTACTAACTCCTATCGCTCCATGTAGATAAGCTTCAATAGCACGCTACATTTCCCATTTACAAATACAACAAATACAAGACACGTCGTGAATTTTTCGGAGGAACAGCATCTAGATAGAATCCAGATTGCTGTATCCGAGTATTACAACTGTGGTTGTTAGCCGCAGAGCATAACAGTTATATAAACTACGACATGGAAATGAAAAGCTACAAACTTTTTTTCTGGTCCCACCGGGAATTGTCCTGGTGGTGAGCGAGCACGCTAACACCACATGCATACATATTCACACAAACATACATACTTAAATATATTATATTATTCATATTTAACTCTATGTTTGTGTACCGTGGATGTTTGTTCAACCACTAAATCACAATTGATCAAATTAATTTTCATTTAAAGCACTCTAATAATTGGTTTGTTATTTTCTTTTAATAATTTTCTTTCAAAATATAGTCCTATGTCGTTAATAACCAACACAGGTAGTTGCAATCTACTTTATATTTGCGTTATTCAGCACTATTGTTCATCTACCTAAAAGATATATTTATCAGTAAGGTTCCTAGTGCACAACTTCTTATAATGTTAAAATAATTTATTGATTTTTATAAAGGAAGTTAATGTGAGTTTCAATTTGCTAACAAATATATTTTTTATATTACTCTAGTTTATGTCGTAATGTTGGTTCCTCTTATACTTAATTACATCATTGCTATAGTACTCTTAATTCTGTTTATATAACAATTTTTTTCATGCATTTGATTTGTTCCCTTTTATTCCTGATAGTTTTTTGTTTTTTTTCAATTTGTATGCAACCTTGGTACGATTGTCTTTGATTTATCTTTGTAGTTCCGTCGAGTCACAGGATTTTTTCTCAGTTATTCCTTCGGATAAAGGCGGATTGTATATTGGTGGGAAGGTCATTAATACTTTTCTTACTATTAATCTCAAATTTTACTGTTTTTAATTGCTACGATTTATTTAGGAAATAATAGGTGGATGACAGCAAGTATTTGTTGCAAAAACTTTTTTTTAAAATATTAAATCCAACATTACCATTGGATGCTTGATCAGAATTGATGGAATGAATCCTTGCTTGTTAGCAAAGAGATCTGTTGCCCTCATACATGATGATATGTGGTTTGCAATTTTTTTTTATCATACAAATTTATTTCTTTATTCAGTATTATGTTTTAATCCATTACATCAGCAAAAGGTAACACTTCAAAATGTTGTACATGGTGATAAGAAAAAATATTAGAAAAAATGGGTCAATGTTACTTACTTACCCAACACGTGAATTAACATTCATTACATCTAACCCCAAAATTTTTATTGTAACAATATACCATTAATTTTATAAAGTCGTATTATTTTTCTAAGAGAAAGATGTGCACCATTTACATGGAGCTTTCTAAATAAAAGATCAGTGTTAACAATATGAAACGCTGCATATAAATCAGTGCTTATTGCTTCAACAGTATTCCCAATCAAATGTCGAACGTACACACAGTTTGTACAAAATCATCCCACCCGTAGTAAATCCATGTATTTATTCTTACATGAATTTTCTCAGATAACATAACTTGTCTTAATCACATTCATCAATGAGTTTGGCAAATACATGTATACAGATTAATTGGTATATAATTTTGATGTCTGACTTATCCCCACTCTAAAATTGGAGAATTATAAAATCAACTTTTTTTTGTGGGGCTTTACGGCTCGTCGACATCAAGGTCATTAGAGCCCTAAAAACTTGTACAGGTAGGGAAAATGCAGTTACGCACTAGGGAGAGCCAACATGACTCTCCCCGCGTGTGGGACTCGCCGAATGACTCAACCATACCCACTGAAAACCCTCCTGAATTACAACTCAAATATCAACATATCTCATTTTTAAGAAGAAGAAGAAGAAATAGGAAAATGAAAGATACCCTAGCGTCGGGATCGAAAAGAACAATAGATGACCAAGGAAGGTCAGGAAAGAGAAAGGAAGGAGCCAGCACAAGTAAGTGTAAGTAATGTCAGACTCAGCTCGGGGCCCCGTGTTTGCCAAACACATACTTACTAGATGTAAGTCCCCTGGGGGGGATCAACTTTCCACTTACCCGAGAAAAAAAAACACTAACAGATAAAGATTTAGTTAGTAAGTAGAGGAATAAAAATTATGTTCACATTTTTTAATTAATAAAGGAGGCACTTATAAGGTACCATCGTGCCACAACTCGTACATATAATCGTACCCAGACAGCGCTCATCCCACTGTGCGCTCACAATTGATACAAGTTGTGGAAACAGTAAGGCAGAGGCGGGTTCGCTATTTCCACAACTTGTGAAAATTTCATCAGCCAATTGGAATAATAATTTTTTTGTATATGAAGTAATAAAAATGTAGAAATTTTATGGAAATAATAATAAAATATAAAATATCTTATTCTTCTTTGTAGCCATTGCGCTTGAAATGAGCTGATGAAGTCTGACATTTCAAAGATCGATCTTTCAAAACACTACACACACAAATTAGATAAAAAATGTTTGTTGAAGTTTTTACACAGGACAGGGCGTCACCTTGTCCCGTCTTCAAGAAGTCCCGGATTCGAAAGATGGGTGGAAATTTTGCCATTTACCCAAGGAAATTGCTTTGCAGCTATACTATTTCATTATAAATTCGAACATTTCTAGTTTCATATGTCTGCTTTCTTCCGTGTTAACTAACTCATTTCAAGCCACTCTCTCCTCCTGCCCCTTTGCTGGGAAGCTGGCGACACATCCGGTATGGAATTTTGTCGTATAACCTGTAATTATATATGGTAATTTACGTGTTTTAAAAACAATAGTCTCCCATGTAAACCTAAACTGCTCGGAAAACATTTGTTTTCCGTTCAATTCTACTTGCTAAAGTTACTTTGCAGTGAATTTACACCGACTGCATTAAGATGGCTCCATACATTCGCTATTCGGCGAACTCCGAATAACTGTGAATGGGTTGCTCGCTATTCGTCGCATCACGAACACCGGTGCTCGCCTTTTCCCGCAGTGTCGGTCTCTAGAGACACATGCGAACACATGAAAGGAAGCCGAGCATAGGCGAATATTCACAAATGACCTGTTCGTGGTACCGACCACATATTCGTGCTTTTACGAATACCAAGGATCGCGAGTATACGAGTAATACGCTTTCAAGTTATTTCGAGTACGTAATCGCTGAAAAAACCGATTATTCGTAATTTTTCTCTTTATCGTACAAAGTAATAAGTGTTTTCAGAAGTGATAAAATAGAGAAATTTGAAGTAATAAAGTAGTGATGGAGAAACTTCATTTATTATCTCCAATATGTTCATAAGTAGTTTGCAACTGTTTTTTTACTGTAAAGTTTATTTGATAAGAGATTTAAACCGCAAACATTTTTATTCACTTTATTTTACTTTTATTAAGCGTCCTACTGTTTCACAGTATTGAACGTGTATTGACGTTATTAGCATTATTTTTGTAGTAGTATTAGCATATATTTCCTGTACAAGAAATGTTCAGGAAATAAAAAAATGTGAAAATAAAAAATACTGTGACTTAAATGTAATGAAAGATATTTGAATAAATAAATAGAGTGGGATGTTGTGGAGACACAAATTAAGATAGTTATATAATATTGATTCTTTTTGAGTGGATAAAAATTATAATGATTATAAGGATCTTAAATTCGAGATTACCGATTACCATAGCTAAATCCATATGGAATAAAAGTGAATTTCGTTGATTGAATTAAGATTAGATAAGACCCATTTACTTAACAACATTTCACAAGACACAACTACATACGCAACAGAATGTGTGATTACTTCAGATTCATTCTCCATAACCTCTAATTGGGCTCTAATGACCTCGATGTTGACGAGCCCTAAAGTCCCAACAAAAAAAAACAAAACATAACCTGTAATCATTAACAGGAATATTCACGTTAAAAAAACATAACCTCTAATCATTAACACGAACAGCGAGAACGCGCTCGGCAAATTGCTCATGTCTGGATCAGTGTGCTCGCCAGTAGGCGAATATTCGGGAAATACCCCGAGCAAGTCACTGTTGCTCGGAGTTCGCCGAATAGCGAATGTGTGGTGCCGCCTTTAGCAACAAGTTGCTGGCCGATAATCTGATCAGCTGAGCTCAGATGGGCTCGAGCGAGACTTGTCTATTCCCATCAGCTGACAGTTCGCTGTAAGGCAGAATATTTTGTTTCCATGTGTTTTTATCCTATCGGGAAAAAGAGAAAATGTGGCTGGAAGTTCCTTGTATGAATAGGGAGCACTGCTGTCTGACTGCTGTTCTTTTCAAGTGACACGTTGATTGATTCACAGGCATTCACAGGTGTTCATGCGCATTGCCTCCATTCCTTTGATGTCACTAGTTGTCTTAATGCCTCTCCCGATACAGGAAACAATCAACCAACAATATTATAATTAGTAATAAGACTGGAGATAACGTTGAGAAACGTCTTGCCTGATAAAACGTTTTTTTCGTACGATGGTAAACCAGTAAAATTCGTTTAAAGTAGCAGTAGTAGTAGTAGTTGCGTAATTTAACGAGAAGGAATGTTGATAAAAATGTTTTTTATTGAACGTCTTTTTCCATTAGGATTATATTAAGAAGTCTCTTATTCCAATTCTGCTATTTTTGTCTAGAGAAACTACATCATCCGCTGTTAACAGCAACGTAAGAATTTCTAAGAAATTTTTGATTACCGACAGTGTCCTTATTGCGGGTGGTCAAGAATGGTTACATGTCATGAAACGTTGAGCTAACAAGTCAAAAGAGTAATTATGAGATTTGTTTTGTATTCATTAATTTAAGAATGGATTAAACTGGGTGGTTAGTAATGACCGAATATTAGATGATCTTACCCAATTATGTTGAAATTGTATCAATGCCGTGTTTGGAAGCTGATACGCGAAGTTTTGACGTGATAATGGTTTTTACTCAAGCATGGTTCAATTGAATCTTACTTATTACACGATTCTTTTTATTTAAAAATGTTCGTAGTGAAGTAAAACTTAAGAACGAAGGAAAATATGTGTATATCATGGTGTTGTAATCATCAAGGATACAGTGTTCTTGAAGACGATTTTACACAGAATGTGGATGGAGAGGATAAATTTTCTTGCCAGGGATACAAGAAGAACACTTTTAAGAGAATTTCTTTTCATTTTTTTGCATTACTGCTTGGGGGTGCCCCATATCTAGTTTTACACTGGTATCAACAACTTAAAGCCTCGTTATTGTATTCCAGCTGCAGCTTTGAAGAAGCAGATGTTGTTCTCTTAAAAGTAAGATTGTGTCTGTTTGCATATTCTCATAAATTCTAAAATTGTGTTCTTTAAATAATGTTCAAATTTTGCTGTGTTGGAGTTTTATTCGATTTTAATTTTATTGTTTTAATGTTCCAGGATACTCAGAATGAATGTTCTCTGGTTAATATTAGTACATCAACCATAAATTTCAGTGGAAATGCCAATAAAACTGTACGTTTCTTTCATTATCACTTACTGAAATATGTGTGGAATGATTCGCTCCAAAAATTTATATTATTGAAAGGATTAGATGATGGGGAAACCAGGTTATGTGATCTGTTGGACAAAGATGAAGGGTGTTCTGAAGTTGAGCAAGCTCAGCTGTAAGTATTCTTAAAATGCAAAGGTGATCAGAAATGTCTTTTTCTCCAAATCTGGAAACTTTAACCAGTATTAAAGAAAAGGTAAAATAATCCTTAAAGAGTTTGTCAAGCACTACTACTGAGAGATTTTTAAATTTTTGTTGAATACACTGGAAACAATATGGTGTGTGCATTGTCTACGACCAGGTGAAAATTGCAATGGACTGGGACTCGAACCCGGACCTCCTCCGGGTTTGAGTCCCAGTCTGTCGCAATTTCCATTTGGTCATAGGCGCTGCGAACTTCCCTTCCTGAGTTGGTACTCAGGAGTTGAGTTATAAATATGGTGTGTGTTTAGAGGTTACTGTACCAAGATTATTATTGAAGTTTGTTATAATACTTTTCTCAAATCTGATGAGTCTGTTCTGAGACGGGTCAAAACTGTTATTTTAGAGATTATTAGTCAACATATTACCTGTTAAGAATGTCTTATTTATTTCAAAACATTAGTGCTTTACTGAAAACCTTTTGTTTGGTACCCTGGGTGTTGAGGTTTAAAACTTTTTTTATTGTTGGTGTGGACATACAGGCAGTTAAGTTATGGGTTTTATTATGGCTATTAGTTGATAAACTAACCCTTGGCTGCTCTCAAGATTGAGAGACTCAAGTTTGGGCACTATTTGCCCACAAGTGCAATAAAAAGTTATATCCTTAGAGAAAAAGGTTTTAAAATTCTCATAAGTTTTGTGTATTTCACCTCAGTACAGTGGTTTTGTGTGATATTTTCCTTGAAATAGAAAGTATAATTTGAAGGTTCTAAAATTAATTCTAGAATGATGCTAAATAGAAATAATTCTGGTTTTCTATTAGTTTAGGTCTTTCCAACACAAAAGGATACATCACACAGAGTGAAAATTAACAAATCAAGGAAACTATGAACCACTTTTCTTCGAGATAGTTTTTACATTATAACTAAGTAACTATCACAATTAAAATTCAGGGGCGTACTTAAGTGCATACGTGGGGGATCAATCCCCCACCAAAATTAAAAGATAATTGTCATTTTTGTGTTTTTTGAAATGTTTGTGGACTTATTCACACACAATATACTTATGTATATTTATGTATAATATTCTTACATAATACGCCAATGAACCAATAATATACCAATGAACACTATATTATTATTTCATTGTTGTTAACCCATTTGTATATTTGTAAATACTTGTAAATGACTGGCACTTAGGTTTTGATATTTCACAAATTTTTAGTGTTTTAAAAATCATGCAGATCACACATAAAACATTCAACCAAATTAATACCTTCTTACAGTAAATTTTGCTCATTTTCAGTTAATTTGGACTGTTTGGGTGCATACAAATTTTGCTGAAGGTTTTGTGTGGTTTGATGCCCTAGTTTTGTTGTAAAGAATTCACATAGATAATGTGAATTAATAGATCTAAGGTTAACTTGTAAGAGATTAAGTTTGCAAATATTGATCTATGAACAAAGGGAAGAATATGATTCTTATTAGAATCATGATATTGATATTACAATTATTTTCTTTTAAATACAATTTTGTAAGTGGCACATATGTACCAACCAAATCAGTTTTAATAATTTAGAATTAATAATTTATTACAACTGTTTTTATTCTTATATTGCTTTTCACATGTTTTGTATTGTCTAAGGTACGCAAAGTGGGCTCTCTGTAAAAGTTACTGGTATTACAAAATAACTTGTCAGGATTTTGTTTATGTAGTTGGAATCAAATTTTTCCTAGGTTATAATCCCGTCTCTTGTCAAAATTTTGGAATATTATCAAAATCTACAAAATAAGTGGACTCTTGTCAAAATTTTGCTCTCAGATATTGGAAAATTTTGAGTGCTTTTTACAATGACTGACTTGTGCTAAATGTAATCGGTATCGAAAATTCAGAGAGTAATTCTATTAATAAATATTTTGCTCATAAGGAAGAACCATTAATTCTTTCTTGTTCAAATAATTTTTAGTAATGGAAAATTTGTGAAAAATGAAAAGGTTTATCCTTTCCCAACATTTTTGACATTCAATGTAATCCATTGTATACACCTTTTCTATTGATTAAAGTGCTATGATTTTAAAACCTGTTGTAATGAAGTATTATTAATTATATAATTTACTTTTCAGTTTTCAATTTTTCTATTTTGTTGAGATAATGAATGGCTAACTATTTTATTTTTAGATTGGAATACTATGGATTAAATCATATTATTGTAGAAGTGAAATCGTACTGGAAACTTTTTATTGATGAAGTATTTAATCCTTTTTATATTTTTCAAATATGGAGCATAATTCTATGGTCATTGGACAACTATTATTACTATGCTGGATGTGTATTATTTCTGTGCTGTTTATCCATGGGCACATCTCTTTATCAAACCAAACGGGTATGTTTCTTATCCTTCTGTAATAAAAATTGTAAAAAGTGTATGTCTAACCAGTATTGACTATTAAAATTGGGTGATTTTACTTCATATTATGATTGATGACATAAGTGGCATTTGTGGTACTTCTGTAATGTTTCTAAAATTGTGTGAAACCAGCAAATGGAAAAATACAAAGAAAGACTTGATCATTGTATTGAAATTTACTAATAGAGAGTACTAAAACTACTGACTTTGACAATTTCTTTTTAAGACCTTTTCTGATATTTACTAAATATTTTCATAAGTAAAACAAACATTTTTATTGTACATAAGTACATTTATTTTAATTTTCAAATAGTTCTGTCTGTTATTAACATATAATTTGTTAATAAGTGAGAATGCAATTATTTATTTATGCATAATTTTTTATTTTCAGTTTTGTACAAAAACAAAATGTTCTCACAAATTGCTTTTTGTTTTCAATAATAGTGTTGATCAAATCATTGTTTGCTTCTAATTAATGTAGCAAATAGAATACATGCATTCTAAATAATTTAATGTTATTCTTTGTCTATGTAACAATATTTTGGGACATTTGCCTTAAACTGGGAATTTTATTTTCCCCACCCATTATACATTTTTGAACTGAAATTAGTTTGAAATATTTGAATATTGTTGTTACCCAAAGCATATTAATGACTATTTGTGAACTAGTCTGTGTTCCCTAGTGCTATGTTAGTGGGCTCTATGCTAGTTGGCTATGATAGTTTTCTGATACCGCTCAATTTACTCTATATTTCTTTTGAGATTGTCCTATGTACACTAGTTTTCATAGTTGGGTGCATCTGCGAGTAGACAGGTTGAATCATTTTAAAGACAGAGGTAAAAGGTACCTGCTGCTTGTCATAATCCAATTTCCAAGAGGCATGAGTTTAGTCTGAAGATTGTGGGAATTGCATGTTATTCCTAGAATTTCCTCCTCTTTTGAGTGATTAAAATTGGTCTGAAAGAAAAGTACACTTCTTAAATTCCTCTGTGTATGGCAAATTTTGGTACTCCCTTATTTATGCAAATAACAAAAACATTCTAGCTATTTTAGAAATTTCTTTGTATGTCATTGTAAGACAAAATTATCTTGGAAATAATTGATGCTAAGATTGTAAATTTTTGCCTCTGAAAGAAAATTATGCACATGTTTAATGATGGTTTTTCTTTTTTGAATTTCAGCAAAGTATTGCAGTGAATGAATTGGTAGCTGCATCTGCTACTTACACAGTTAATATTTTGAGAAAAAATGGAAGTAAGTTCTCAAATATGTCTATAAATATTGCAGTTTTAAGGATGCACTGTTTGTTTTATTTATACAAATATTTTATAATAGAATCCACTGACACCAAGAGAAATGTACGATTGTAACAATTTTATTTTTAATTGTTTCAGTGCAGGAAGAAGTAAATGTATCTCATGTTGTACCTGGTGATATTATTATTCTTCCTCCCCATGGTTGCATGATGGGATGTGATGCTGTATTGCTTTCTGGCAGTTGTATTGTCAATGAAAGCATGTTGACAGGTAAAAACTAGTGATAGTGATTTTCAAAGTTGAGTATTTGGTATGTAGGATGTTGTCTGCAATTCCAAGATGTTTGCGAGACAAAGAAGTTGTGTATGATTCACTTCATCTCTTTTTATTTATTTTTATTATTAATGAAATATATTTTCATTTAATTTTCATGGAAGTTTATTTTCTGAGAAGAATCTTGAACAAAGCTTTGTCTTGCACACAAGCAAATATTTTGTTGAATTGAATTTATTCATAAATCCATTTGCAAGCTTCTCTCAGTGTTAAAGAGGAGAGATATGTTGTTCTCTAATGTAATGATAAATATAATCTATATTTAATTAGCCCTTTTACTTTTGATAACTATGGTTAGGTTTGAATTTGGGTTTATTCTTTTCTTTGTCTTGGAGAAAATGAGAAAGAAAGAAAGAAGATAAAATTTGTGAATGTGAATGAAGCAGTTGTACAAAAAAGGAAATATAGTATTAAACATTGTTGTATGGTCTGAGAATTATAGAATTAAAAGAACACATTTGGAGCTTTATGGTAGAATAGTCTTATTTCTTGAAGATTTAAGAGTAATGTCTTGAACGTTTCAAATTATTCTGACTAATCTGAGAAATCAGTTGCCTGATTTCAGAGCAGATTATATTTCATTAGCTGTTAGTGATTTTGGAATTTTGTAATATTTTTTATCTGGGTAATCTGATTTTATACATGGAATTCCAGGAACCCAAAAATAATGTTTTTGAGAATATTTTATGATTAAGCAAAATGAGGTAAAATTCTTCTTTGTCAGCATTTTTTTTTCCTTGAATTGTACCCTACATTGTACATACTTCATGATTAGTTTTTCCATTTCCTACAAGACAAAGGATGTCATTGTCATGTTTGGGAGCTCCTTACCCATAGTTCTGTAATTTGTGTATTAACATCATAAATGAGCATAAAATATTCAGAAGTAAGATGAAGTACAATTATTTCTCATTTTTTTGCATATATGTAATTTATCTTATTCTTTTGTTTGCAGCCTTTATTATGACTAAGAGAAGTGAGAAATAAAATTTTATTATAATTTTCCCCTTAACTCTCATTTTTTCCTTTTTGCTTTGAAATACAGCATTAAATAATGTCATGAAAACATTTTCTGTTTCTTTATACTGCAAAATTCATCTCAGAGTGATTCTTTAAATGAAGCTCAATATTTGAGCACGGCAGGACTGGCAATTAGTTGAAGTATCTGATTTCTTTTGGTTTGCCATTTATCTAACCTTATTTCATTTTTTTATAAAATGTATTTCTAGATTTACAAAATTGCAATGAAGCACTATTTTCTGCCGAGTCATTAGTCTGTGTGTAGGCCTAGCTTATGATGAAATACAAATGTACGATATATACTGAACAATAAAAAATAAAAAATACTGAACAATAGTAAATAAATTATTCTCAATAAAACAATGCTTTTTTAAACGAAAGTGTGTTGATATTGATAGCGCATAATTTATTTATTACTTTTTGTTTTTTATTCAATTTTATTTTCTGTTTATTTGGTAAAGTTGTCACTGAGCAATCACTGCCAAGCCAGATGGGACCGGAGAAGCCTGTATGTTAGATATTGAGGATTGTTTCAAGTATTCAATGTAGTTTTTGGAATACATACTTCAGCTTATTAATATATTTTTACAATAAAGTTTATTGTTATTTGAAGAAATTAGTAAAGTAAATTCTGTCATATAAACTCTTGCAATTTGAGATAGTTGTTTTCAGTTTAGAAAATGCATTGAATTGTTTGACTTAAAATAACCAAATTGATAAAAAGTGCTAATAATTTTACCGTTAAGTAAAAAGTATAGTACAACTATTTAATAAGCATTTTACAGGGTTCATGTTTATTAAATTTCATTCTTGTATGCTTATTCTGTGATAAACTACTCTTGAGAAGTTAGCCTCTTATGCAGTTGTGAGTAATGGGATTATTGATCATGATTCTTTTAATTGTTGGGACCTAGAGTTATGCACAAAATTGAGAATACATATTAGGGTGGTTGTTAAATAACAAAAGTTCGAATTTCAGCCGGAACCCCCTCCCCAGATCATATTAAAAAACAAAAAAAATGAGCTGGGCAAAGTTTCAACTGATATGGAGAATAATAACCCATGCCACCGAGGGGTTGAAATATAAATGGGATTTAACATGAAAAAAATATACAGAAATCTCCTGAATTGTAGTGAACCTCACCACTAGGTAACACATTAATTATATTATGTTGAATGAAAATGGGAGATGGGATCAAGATTCTAGCTCAGGACCTTAAGCTTTACACGCTGATGCGCTTACCAACTGCACCACCCCATTCACCTCTCAGTCCAGTTTACCATTGACATTCAACTTGTGAGACCCACAGACCTCTGAGGTGGTCTCATAGAGACTAGAATCCTCATATGAGGCGACTCCCTTAGGAAGTACTTGATTGTGGATCAGTATTTTCCATTTCTGGTGTTCACAAATGTGTGTTCTGCCTCCCATTTTCATTCAACATATCATAATTAATGAGAAAGAGTTTTTTTTCATTCTTTTCAATGTAAAATTCTTATTTTGCAATATTTTGGCATGAAACTGTGTACCCTACAGGTCTCAGGGTCACTGAACACGAATCCGAAAAAGTAGTTTTGATTGAAAAATCTCATTTGTAAGCAAAATAACAATTATAATGACAGTCAATTAACAGTTGTCATGATTTAAAAATTCTTTTTAACATTGGATTTGTGTTCAGCAACCCCAAAACCTGTAGGGTACACAGTTTTGAATCCAAGTATTTTAGAATAAGAATGTTACATTCAAAAGTATCAAAACAGTATACTTTCCCATGTTAAATCCCATTTAAATTTCATCCTCTCTTTGGCACGGGTTGTTATGCTCCAAATCAGTTGAAACTTTGCCCACATCACTTTTTTTACATTTTAATCTGGTCAGGGGGAGGGAGTGTGCTGAAATTTGAACTTTCATTTTTTAACTGCCACCCTAATACACATATCTAATTTTCTGCGCCCCCCCCCCCTCTTTCTGTCTCTCCGTCTCTCTTTCTCTTTTTCTACCACCACCTTTGAGAGTGATTCAGGGAAAATTTGGTGGACTATTTCATGATTGGATCTTGTATTGTTTCTCTTTATTAAATTTATCTAATTCATTTTATTTCTTTATGGGGAAAAGAGTTAACAATCATACTGTTGTGCCAGTTTATTTAGAGACTTGTTACGACTTTATTATTATTATTATTATTTGTCTCTGATTTTGAGATGTACATGATAGTAAAATATGGCTTTCACACTGAGAGAATCTGCTATGGATCCTATGTTCTTTTTCAGGAAGTATTCTGTTGTTAATTGTATCTGTTATTATATTATAGAAATGTTGTTATGAAGAATCTGTGGTGTTCTTTTGCAGGAGTAATTTGGTTCTGTGATATTGCTTTGTTTTATGGATTCAGTAATGTAGTTAATTTATGAGTTAAACTAATGTATTACAAGTTTATACCATAAACTTCCATTTGCTATTTATATTAGTTATGTGATTCATGTCATTCAGTATGAGGAATGTTTTAAATTTGTTTTTTTAATTCCAATATTGCGCTCTGCACCTCAGAATAGCACTGGTATCATTCCTTGATTTACATGATTTCTACATTACAACACAAAATTTCATGTGTTATGTAAGAAGTGCAAATCAATCAATTCAACATTACTGAGGAGAGGAGTTTGAAATGTTGCCATTTTTACTCATTCATAGCTCATAATAACCAAATCTTTTATTTGACAGTTTGGCTCATATAACCAACAGTATGGTGCACTTATATATAAATCTTGCTACATACAGTGAAACCCTCTTAAAAGAGACACCAGGGGGAACAAAATTTGATCTCTTATAAAAAGGAATGTGGGAAATGGATTTTTTATAAGTTAAAACATAGTATATTTATATCAAAATAGAATGGTCCCAAAATATCTGTGTATGTATTTTAATTATTATACATATTAGGTGGATTTACTGAGCTAAGCACAAAATATTGATTAAAAAACCCCATAATACCACAATGCTCTCCGAAGACTGTAGAATCCACATCCATCTATGGTAGAATCCTAACAATATTTTCATGTATCCTCCTGCAAGTGCTGCAATCATCATTATCGCCTCCAACTTCACTTTTGATCCGATTTTTCTTCAACGGAATCATTGGGACTAGTTAACCAAACATCACCAAATGTGGGCATCCTTAAATAATCCAAATACAGGATTTGGTAGTTCATGGAATTGGCACAACCTAAACTGATATTACAGCTGGCAGTGGAGAGAAGAAAATAATGTGATACAATATTTTATTATAATTACTGTAAATATCAATAGCCACAAATAAAATTTATACTTTCTGAATCACTGTAATATTCTTAGTAAGATGGCATCAAAGTTATTTTCAAACCTTGTTTGGACCGTAATGTGATATTTGGTCCCACCTCACATTGCTGGGACCATTCTAGCTAAACTCTTTCCATTGTTACCAATTGACAAGATATTTCTCTTCAAAGCCATACTTTGTAGAAAAAAATACAATTTATTTAACAAAACAAGCCACCCAAATCTGCACTTAAGAATGCACTAGAGCAACCACTACTGGTGCATTATATTCCTCTATTTTCTAGTAAACATTCCTATTTATTTTATAGCTTTATCAAATACTTAACATTGTTTTTGACTTATTAAATAATTTAATTACATAAAGACTTTCAAAAGTGACTGGGAATTTTTTTTAATATGTGGAACCATTAATACACTGTAATTCTTTGTACCATTTTTAAATTAGAGAATTTTTAAGTTTGAGAGTATTTGGAAAATATCCATGTCACAACAGATAGATTGTACTATAAACATATACGAACAACTTCCTATATTTTCATGCATTATCTTCTGCATTTACCTACCATTTCATATTGTTATACCGTACTTATGCTGGTGCATGGTTTTATACACAAAGTAATTATGCTTATCCTTGTTTTTCGATAATTTTTTGAATAGTGTAAATGTATGTGTGTTCAAAACTAAATACATGACAAAGATGATTTAAGAATTATAGTATTATAAATTTTGCTTGGATGCTTTTTCTGGGGTAGAATGTGTCCTGTCTCTTGAGCAGCAAACATGTCAAAATGCATACACATGCACTATTTAATTCATTCATAATAGATTATTAGAGTTGCACACTCCTCTCTACTTCATTCCTCACTTCAGTGAATCATGAATCATGTGATCATTTGCACCTTGATCATTTATTGTGTACTTCTATAAGTTACTAATTCATTGATACATCTCTAGACAGGAGCACAGAATGTGAGAGCAAAATATGTTTTTTCCTATTGTGGGAAGAGTTGTTCCTTTTTAAAAAGCTGTCCTTTCCAGATTGATCTTTTGAAAACATTTTTGCACCTCTCATTGGAGAAATTTCGTGTATTGCTGTCCATTGTATTAATTCTTTAATTCCTATTCTTAAATTTAAACTCTTCCGTGAATTGATACTTCATTTAACTTTTCTTTCAAGTCATTTTCTATTAGTTATATCTTTTACTCAGTTTTTAATTTAGACTTCTTTGATTTAGTAAAAAATTAAATAATTCAGTTGTAAATTACAGTTGGATCCTGTCTTAACACTTTTCAATGGTCCAAGAAAGATGAATGTAATTGTGGGAAAAGGTAAATTGTGGGAAACTAGTTTTGACCTTGCAATATAAGAAATTTTACAAAGAATAAAATATGCTACTAAAGTTCAGTAAAAAGTCCTAGGCATTTTTTGCTGTTCTTAAGTAATTCTGTATGAAATATAATTGAAAAATTACCAAATTAAAAACTTCAAAATCAATGGTATGATTCAAAAGATAAGTTTCGTCGGAATCGGTCTCTTTCATAAGATAGGACTTAACAATTATATGTCATGGCCAGCACATTCCCTGGCTCCAGCTTCTCGGGGACCCCACACCCAGCAGAAGATTTTTTTCCCCCGTAAGCCCAAGTTAACCCTGCACAGCGCTCATCTCTTTTCATGACGTGAGAGCTTGCTGAGCAGTGTTTGGACCACTGAACATTTTTGAATGATTTCTGGAGGTTTTCATTAAACATGGGCAAGTGTATGCAGAAAAACATGAAAAAATAATGAAAGAGTGTTTCTAATTTAAAAGTAACCAGAAACATAACTAAAGATGCTGAAAAAAAATTGTGTCGACCGTTTGAAATGTATACAAGTAGTACAAAATTACGCACTATTAAATTTCTCAATTTTATTTCTAGTTTAGAAGATTAATTATTTTTATTTTAAAACTGAACTTAAAATAAGAAGTAAAAAATAATTTAATTGACATTCACTTGTTTATGAAAATAACACAAAATTAGACAAAAGAATAATTTCTGATTGACTGATCAGAATCCCTATCTTGATCACCTAGTTCTATTCCTGTAGACTTGTAATTTGTATCGTCTTGTGATTTAAAACCACCTGTCATTGTTGAATTCCAATTCCCCGAAGCACTGAAGAATTTCATCAGAAGTAAGATTGTAAGTTCACAGTTAGTCCATATTGCAGATAATATACCCCTAGCATCTCTGAGGTAACGTAAGACAGGTAAAAATAATGACGGCCTATATTGGTGTTGAATACATCATTTTTTAAGACGCAGAAGAGCAGAGTCACACTCAATGCCTCTTAGGTCCACGGTCATCCTCTATAAGGGAATATACTCACTTTGGGAAGAGGTTGAAAAGGGGATGAAAAGAATAATAAATGAAAATGACACATTAGTATTGAGATCATAGTTTTCTGGGCCACAGAAATTAGTAGTGACATTCCCGAAGACGCCTAAGACCACAATCAGCCTATATAAACTCTAGCACCCCTAGGGAAGGGAATGTCATAATTAAATTATCAAACATGATAGATACCAGTGATGAGTCCACATTTTTGGCGTCGCTGAGTTGATAGTGAAAACTCTGTATCGTGTCAGTTTAAATTTAGCCCTCATGAAACAAACACACCACTAGCACCCCTTGAGTGGGTGGAAATGGGTTTATGGATAAAAAGAATTGAAAACTTATTTTGAAATATAAAAATATGAAAATTGCTTTGGGTCCATAGTATTAGGGTTGATGAGATTTTCAAACTACTGATGCAGTTAATTTGAAGTTGAGATCACATAGGGATACAGTATCCTTAGAACTGGGGATGGGTAGGGCGAGTCGTAAAAATAATGTAAAAACACCATATTAGAGTGGAGTCCATGGTATTTTTATACTCTGAGATGAATAATCGTATTTCCAATGACATTATGTATCCTTCAGACTACATTAGGTGCACAACACCCATAAAGGTAGGGGTTGGGAAGAGCATGACATGAAAAAGTCCAAATACTATTGCAGACAATTTATTCTTCACTCTTCTTACATAAATATGTCAACAACACTTGTCAAAGATTAAAAACTCAAAGAACTTTAAATTATACACAATATCTAAAACTTATACATAAAGACACTATGTTTTGTCTCATGTGAGACACTATCAGGTGAAAGTCCAAAACTACTGGGTACTACCACAGCAAGGCGATGAGAAGTTGCAGACATATTACAAAATTCACATTAGCAAAGCCATGGGGACTCGTGTAGTATTTTATATTTCTCAATCTTCATAAATAATGCAGTATTAAGAGTGGTACCTATTTGACATTAGAGTTGCATTAAAAAAATGAAGCTAGTTTTTATGGCATTACCTTGCACGAATTGTTGCCTATAGTAGCTGCAAGTATTCATTTTACTCTTGTGACGTAGATTTGTGAATAATTTAATTAATCTATATTTCCTTTTTTACAGTCTGATTTAGTTGTTTTATCTTTTTCTTTGTCTATGAAGTACAGTGGTCAGCATATTACATGAGTTAGTCTCCTGTGCGGGGTTGATTAACCATTTCTGATGGTTCTTGGCTCCTTGGTTCAGGGAGAACCAAATTTTGAGTGGTGCTAGTGATATTTTCCCAATCTTGAAAGATTTGATGTGTTGATAACTACTCATTTCACTTGTAGAAACCAGTGACTGTGTTGGCTCTCTAGAGGTGTACAAATTGTGAATCTTTGAGAGTTCAAAGAACATGAAGTCTTCTGTTTATTAAAGATTTAAATGGTCAGTTTACTGAAAATTTTTGACTTGTGTATTATGAAAATTCTACTGTATTAATATGCCTCATAAACAAATATCTTATATGACTATGGTGAAGTCTAAGATCAGGTTTTGAAGCTAAAAGTTACTGAAAAAAAACTTGCAGACATTGTGCTAACTGTGAAATAAGTCTTTTATTCCTTTTCGTAATTTCACCACCACATTTGTGATATGAAAAAAATGAAGGAAAAATAAAACAGTTGTTCCACATTATTTTGAACTTAACTGTCTTTTAGAAGAATAACTTGTTTTACTGAAGTTTTGCCCATCCATAACATGTTTATAAAATAATTTGTTACTCTTGCTATGTTCATCAAGTTTGGCCAACCAACCTCTTGCAACCCTTCATGTTTAACTTTGTGATACACAGGATTCATCATGTTTCCCCAAAATATGTTTATAACATATAAAAATGTTGTCATTTGTGACATCTGGCACAAAATGTTGTGAGCGCTTTCAAATCAGTTTATGTCTGCAAATCACTTTTGACCGGGAAGTGCAAGTAAAAATAATGAGTTTGACAAAATTAAGGGTGATCTTTATTAAAAGAGAATGAAATATCTCGCTAATTAATTATTATTCAATTATTTGATTGTTATATAATTAATGTTAAACTTTTATTATTAATTCATGAATAATAATAATAACAACAACAATATTAACCATGCAGTAATGACATTATTTTTTGTTACATTACTGATGACATCAGTCCACGACACATGTACGTGTTATTTTAGTTTTTCTTTTGACCCGCTATGAAAAAAATATCATATAAGATTTCACTGTATAAGTACATGTTTATTGATTAAAGTAATACAGGATTGCAACAGTAATGGAATCTTTACTTTAAAAAAACTTCAATTGTAAAACTTAAAAAGGAGAATAAACTTTGTGTTTTGGGAAAAAGGAAGTTTGCGTTTTAACACAAGACAAAAATGGATTTCCAAGAAATGATATGAGTTCTTCCACTTATAAAACATATTTTTGTGTTCAAGTTTGTGGTATATGCTAAAAAATATTTATACTCTTTTTTCATATGTTTATAATAACAAAAGGTATACTAAATGAATATTTTAATATGTTCTGAAAATTTAATAAGTATTCTATGTTCATACTTTTTTGTATTCACACTTGTTGGGTCTTCCAGAAGTTTCTGTTGTCTAGGTTAGAATCGAAAAAGAGTACAAAATAATAATTTTCGACATTTTTATATTTTCTTCCACGTAAACAAATTAATTATCATTAACTATAATAATTAATGATATTAGTATTATAAATTAATACATATTACACAAAACAAAAAATTTACCTTATAATATATAATATTTGTGTGATGCGGTGATGCGGTCTTGATGGACCATAGGCACACATTGTGACGTCAGTCTAGGGGACTGTAAGAAGTTATAATATAAAAACCAGGAATGTTATAACTGCAAATATAGTAAGCAACTCTCAACTGCCTCTGTGACAGCTACTCGAGGGGATTCCCACCTAACTTGAGCAGATTAGTTTTTTTGTCATAAATAATGATGGACACTGTCTGAGAGACCGTATATCACCACTGGAGGGTTCATGATTTTTTTCTATTATTTCCCATATGTTGTGGTCTGCAAAAGAATCATTTTTTATAAGTGGCTCACAAGATCATTTGGTTGGTTGGCCAGGCCTGACCTAAAAGTTAACATAACCTTCTACTAATGAGCAAAATTACCTTGAAGGAATAGAGGTAGTGTAATAATTTTAATAGGCACTAGACTTCATGTAATAATGCCATGTAAATTAATGTATAAATGCAAATGGAATTTTTTATTAATATAAGAGGATATATTGTTTCTATTTTTATTTATTGATAGGAGTGCTATACTGTGTTTGCTATTTATTAGGAGACACTGTTTGAATTTTCATTAAAATACAGATTATATAATGTATTTACTGCCGTGAATTTAAAAGAAATAGTTTCTTGTTCTGATTTACATATTTAATTTGCAAATGCTAAATTTCTTTGGTGATTAGATGATTATATATTTGAAAAATTCTTTGTTTACTGAGGATGATGAATGGCACAAGAGGAAACAATGCATGTATAGCTATTGACCTAAAAAATATATTATTATTTGTAAACTTTTTTCTTCAATGTGGTTTGAGTTAATGCAAGTCATGAAGATGAATTCATCATTGCCTGATAAATATTGCAAATGAGCATTTACTTTTCTTTCATATTTCTTAAAAGTAATGTCAATATGCGGGTTCTATGGATGGAACAAAATTGATCCAATTTTTGTGGTCTGTGTTTTATGAAATCACAAAAAGTTATTTGCTAGCATCTAATACCTTAAATAAATAAAGGATTCTTTGATTGGTAATACCTTGAGAGATTTTAGTATGAGAAACAGAGAGGGGGATATAACTAGGATAAAGTGGGGATATTTTGATTATTTCATACTTATCAATTAGATTTTAGATTTTGTTTGGGAGTATTTGGAAACTGTATTTGAGAATTTTACTATAGGGAAGAATTTGGTTTGTTGAGATAATTTCAACATGATGAAAATGGGAAGCAGTTAGGAATTAAACCTAAATCCTCTTGCACTTCATATTGATGTACTGATCTTTGGATAGGTTGCTGCATTTCTTTCCTCATTTGTTTGGTAACACTGAGGTGAGATGTGATCAATTTGTCAATGCACTATCAATTTTTTTTTCCATATTTGTGTCTGGGTTTTTTTTGTATACTTTTTCTTTCTTGTGTTAACCCCTTAATCTTGCAACATGAAAAGGATAATTTCACCAGATTCTCCGTACTGATATTTTTAGTGACTAATTTTATTTACATTATCTTACCCTCCAAAAAATCAATCCATGGCTTTGGTTACATTAGTTGTTTGCTTTTTGTAGGTTTGTGAGAGTTATTTTGTTGCATTTAAATTTATTTTCTTCTTCATTTTGGTCATATATCTGTTACAAAAACTTGTAATAGGAGCAGATTTCTGCTCAAAAATCATTTAAAGATGCAGTTTCTTGGAACTGTAATAGAATAACATATTGACATGACCTTCCAAGATTTATGTAGTCTTCATGATCTTAGTCAGTGATGGTTTTATAGAATTTACATATGCATTTTAGGGTTTCCTCTTGTGTCAAAGCATTAAAAATATGATAGAACAGTTGAAATTTTAAGATGTAGGGATTTTATGGTTCTTAGTTGTAAAAAATGTTCCAAATTAAGCTCATCCATTTCCAATGATCAAACCACATACCTTTTTCACTTTAGAGTTGGGAGTGTATTAGGTAATTCAAGTTTGTTTGTTGTTTTCTTTTTTCAATATACTTGTGAACTTTGTAGTAGTTTCTCTTTATTTTAGTGTGAAAGAGAAATTTTAATTAGTGCAATAGCCAACTACAATAGTGACAGTATTCCCTCTAAATTAGTTATTTTCTGTATTGCTTCTATGACTATATACTTAGTCGAGAGCCATCCTCACAGTTATTTAGTACCTCTTGATTTTGTCTAACTGGGAACAATATTTTCAATTCCATTTTGGGTGGAGGTTAACTTCTGTGAAAGATTTGTTTTGTATTCTTGTTCAAATTTTCCTTTCTTCATTCCTTAAGTGACAGTGATTAAAATTATATTGTGATAAGTTGATTTCTTTTTGTGGACTGAATTTTATTTCTGGGTTTTGTCTGTTAATGAAACTATTTTCTTACAGGTATGCTCAAAATTTCTCATTTGTCTCTATTTATGTGTCCACTCATGTGATGTATGTATTTAATTGTATTTTTTAGTATCTATGCTGGTGTAAGTATGTCGTCTGGTGCATCACTCCATCAAATAACCTCCCATATTTGTCCTCAGTTGTGTGAAATGCATTTACTAATTTTGCCCATCCTAGCTGTATTACATATTTTAGGAATCAGAAAATTACTTAAAATTAGAAACAGTATTTAACAGTGAAATTGATGCTGGTATTTTATTGGTTTCATCATAAAAATATATTTCCACAATAATTTTTCATCTTCCTTGATAAATTTTACTTTTTCTTGAAAATTGAAGTAAGCGGTTTTCTTGCATTGCTCATCATTATAGCCATTATGGATATTCTAAAGAGATCATTGACAGACAAAGGATGAACAAAATTAGTGATAAATTTTGAGTGGATGTAATAAAACTGGTCTAATTCTGAGCACTTGTGCATGGAGATAGTCTGCAGCTGATGACAATTCAACTGTTGGTCCAGGTCTGACAACTGTCTCTGTGCTTTGTAATTACATTTTGTCATTAGAAAAAATAAGGAATAATGTAATAGACCCTACAATGTAAACTTTTAGTGTACTTTCTTGAATAATAATTGGATGCAATACACATAACTGTAATGTTAGTTACTTTAAATATTAATCATTACTGCAATTTAAATTTCTTTACCTGTTACTTATGAATTTTGGGCAGAAATTAGTTATTGCTTTGGTGATTCTTTTATAGCTTTGAGGGAAGGTGATATGCATAGTGTTTTCCTTTTTTATGAAATTATTCCTTGTGAAGGATGGAACTATCGATAGTTGAACTTTCTTGGAACACACTGAAGGATTCAAGAGTTTTGAGAGATCCTTATTATGTTTTGTTTATTTGTTGTGATATTAGATATTTTGGTTTGATTTTACTTCTAGCTGTGAACATTAAACTGAAAGTAGAAAGTAGAATTTTGGTATTATATATCAGTAATATTTGCAGGACAAACTGATACTTCTATGCACTTACTTTTTTCTCCTCCTTTACATTGCAACTTAATTTCATCACTCAAAATGTTTTTTTTGTTTCTTTTTCTGAGATAGTTTATTGATTTGTCAAGTATAATTGTAGCAAGTCATTATTTTTTTTAAATTCTTCTCTTATTTTAATACTAGATGGTATCTTCAAGTAGTCCTACCTTATCAGTTAACGAGTGTAAATTAAAGGAATTGTGAAGAAATTTATGAAAAATATTCAAGTGATTGAACCTAAGAAAAATTATGTAGTTTTCATAATGTTTAGGTGGATAGGTTCAGAAGTTAGAAGTCAAATGTAGGCAAACCTATGTGGCTCAGATGGGCAAAAAAGTGCTCTTCCTGAAGCCTTAGTTTTGGGTTGTGATTCGTTGGTCACATTTCATTGCTCTCACAATGTGAAACTACCTCAGGAAGCATCTAAACATTCTAATAACCCTCATTGACATTTCATCCTTGAAAACCCCTTCAGCTCGGAAGGTCATGCAAGAGCCTAAAAGTAACTAATTCAAATGAAGCTAAAAGAAAGAAAACCTGAAGTAGATCTTCAGTACTTTATGCGACTCTTATAACAACTGGAGGATAGCATTCTTTATTAACTTAGATAATTAGATAATTTTGGGATGTAGAATGAATTGATGATGAGGCTTGTTTTGATATAGTACTATACTAGTACTGAAGTAATAGAATTAGATCAGGTTTATTTTAACTATGAAAGTATTTCTCAGGAAGAAATCTTTAGTATGTTCTCTCTACAATTCAGTTGAAATACCTACAAGCTTTATAGCATTAATGTGTTGGTGAGAGATCTTGAAAATTAATGTAAAGAGTGATCTGGAAAATTAATAACCTACATTATTTGAGAACTTTGTTTCTTCTTCCAAATATATACTTCAGGTTTTATAGAATTTAAGTGGTTTGGGGTTGTGTTCCATTATTTCATTCTGAATAAGTTTTGAAATGCAAACGTATATGGCCTGGAAGTTTTTCTTAATTGCAAGTTTGTCTAATTTTGGTGCTCCAGAAATATTCAACTTACTGGAATGTAATTTCCTTGTCAAAGTATGTATGGCTTATGTGATAGCTTTCTTCTTATTAAATTTATTTGCTATATGGGTGTTAGATATTTCAGAATAGGTAAAATATTAGTGGAAATTTCTACACAATGGGATAAAATCTGCTCTACTTCAATATAATCGCTGAGGAAATATTTTGGCCAGCGATTCTGTGTATATGTTTTACTTACACTACTTTAATAATGTTGTTTAATGTGTAGTTTTTCATGAAAACTTTTGCGAATTAGTGAGAACTCTTAATATCCAAAGGAGGTAGGCACTTGCTCAAGTGTGATGTTCTGACCTTTATGAAGAAATCTTTTGCACAAATGAAAATCCTGTGATGGAATTTCCTGTTTGCTCTGATAAAGTTTTCGATCTTCTCACTACTTGCTAATGATATAAATGAATTAGTATTGTTTAGTAAGAAAAAAATAATATGTAAAATACTTCAGGAACTTACAGTGGAATAACTACAGTAAAAATATAACTTTCTGAGGATGTGCACAACAGTTCCACTGATACAATTCTGGAGAAAATTGTAGGAGTGTGTGACTGACTTCACACAATATATATTTTAGAAAATACTAAGCTTTGGCAGAGATATGGGTGCACAAATGAAAAATAAAAATAAAAATGTGTTTTAGTGGTAAGTTTGGTGAAGTTAGTTTGTATGTACTACAGTCTGATTGAGGTGTATGAATTTCCATGGTGAGTTATTGTTAAACACAAATTTCATTAACTTACCCTTACCCACTAAAGTCAAGGATTTGTGAGAAACAGTTTTGTGTTACTTGTAATTATATTGACAAAAGAAAGTAATAATCTTCCACATTGTTTCCAAGAATATAAATGTATAAATATTCTTAAAACAATCATGATTCTTTTCTTTTGTCTACTTTATGAAGCACAAAATTCCACGATATATTGACTGAAATCTGTTGTAGTCTTATAAAATAATGTGACATTAGATTTATGCATTATGCATTAAAATAGGATATAAATGTGTAAGCACAAACATAAACTTGATTGCCGAAAAAGCAGTTACAAACTGCGTATGACCATGTGGAGGACAATAAACCAATTTACTCTCCGGAAGCAAGCTAGGGACCTTCCCATCAATTCTGATCAAGGACCCTAAGGCAGAGGCGGAGTTAACATAGGGGGATGAATACTCTTGGAATCATCTTGCGAGATAATTTTTGTTGCGAAGTAGGAAATCCACGAGATATTGGCTGAAACCACTGAAGTTGGTATAAAATAATATAAATTAAATTTACGCTTTATAATTATTTTTTTTGTGGGGCTTTAGGGCTCGTCAATGGCAAGGTTATTAGAGCCCTTGCTTTATTAATTAAAATGAGGAATTCCATGAGATATTGGCTGAAACCAATTAAGTTGGATTAAAATAATGTAAATTAGATTTACACTTTATTAATGAAAATAGGATCAAAAATTGTTGATAAAATGGTTCACTACTTTCTCGACGAATTCAATAGATTATTGACAATGAATATTAGCAATATGAAGTGAAAAAGAATGAGAGGTGGTTCATTTTTATGGAACTAAACTCTTAGAAAACTGCCTATTTCTATAAAGAATTTAGCTAAAAATAGTTAAGGGAAAATAACAGAAGATTCACATGATTATTCTCTCCATTCAGTTTACGAAAAGTCTTATTTTATTCACGTATTACTACATAATAGCACAGATTTGTATTTTTACTGTCTCATAGTAAAGGTGAAACTATTATGTTATCTTTGTTGCACCTGAAGTTTCTCTTATCTTTAGTCAAAAGTGACTTTTAGTTTGCATCTCTCAAAATGTCTCGTGCATATGTTTTTATTGATAGTTATAATATATATTAAATAATTAATCACAAAAGTTGTGAAAACTGCACATGATTATAGTAGTGTCTGTGCCCCTTTGGTCAAACTAGATGAGGTTTGTAACAATACTAACTTGATGGGGTAACTTAATATTAGTTGGTTCATTCTCAGGAAGAAACAATATTTTAGAAATAGATTAATTTGTAGAACTTTGTAAATTAAGAAATATTTTTATATCTAAGGTTTTACTTTTAACTAGGATATAATAATTATAACTCATTCATTTTAAGGACACATTCAATGAGAAATCAACATGTCTTTAAGTGTATCTTTATTTATAAATAATGAGTAACAGTGTGAAATTGCTACAAATTATTGGTATGCATTTCTACCAAAATCACATTATAAGATTTATATCTTTTGTTTCAAGGTTTCAAATGATTTTGGAGAACTGAAAGTATGTTCTCTAAATTTTGATATTATCATTAAATCTAAAACATTTATTTGATGTAACCAGCAACAAGAATTTCCCATTCCCATGTGGGGATGATAAGTATTTTTCACTTTATTTGAGCAAATGGGAACTAATATTTTAATTGAAAGTTATAGAGCAGTAATAGAAAAACAGAATATAGTGTCATATTTTTTGTTCGTAATTGGACTTAATTTTCTTCTTTTTCTCTGTTTACTAAGTTGCAGTTAATTGTATTGCTCCAATGTTCAAGATACTTCTCCTAATATTTTGTAAAATATAGACATTTTGGGATACTTTTAGGTATAAATATTTTACTCAGTGAAATTAATATTGACCAAATGTAGTATACATGACATATACAAATTCTAAACATTGCATTGTTTTGAGTTGCATTAAATATCTGAGCACAACTCAGTTTCATTGGCAGTGTTGTTGTACATTAGTTTAATAATTAATCCAAATAACAAGGACATATTTTTCCCACTCCACTGTTTTTGTTGTTGAAAATGCCAAAGGAAGAAAATGAAATAAAAATCAGAAAAAATAGTGAGAGATCTGTTCAGTTGTATCAATGATGTAATTGTTGCCAGAAGAACAATGGCCAATTGAAGAAACTAGATGAAAACAAAGAAGAATGAATAGAAGAGTGAACACCACTGATATTGATGATCTGATTTGTATTTTCAAAGTTTGCTAGTTATTAAAAATGTATTTCATCTGGTATCGTGAGGAGTTATCGGATTAGTATACATACATAATTATGAGCCTGTAAGTTGTGAATCTGCTTTAAATGGTCTACATGTATTAACTAAGAATAGAAGGAAAATTCTATCAAACGTGTAGTATATAAACAAAGTATATCTTTGCATTCTAGTTTTGAATGGGTGTGACTCTTCTACATTATCAGTGATCGTATTAATTTCAGTTTTCAGTTAATTTGTTCTGTTGTCAAGTATTGATCAGTCCCAATTTACTTCTGATATGACTTCATTGGTCAATCAATCTTGTTTGGAAAGATACTGGAAGGAGTAAGTGTGTGTTCATTGTATGCTTAAAATGAATATATAAAGAGAACTTTAGTTATGTTTCTTTGATTGTATAGTTTTACTTTATTTTTGTATTCATAAGTTATCTTGGAAACAAGATCCAAGTAGTGAACATTGTTTATGGCAATGTTTGCTTTCCATGAAGCACGTGAATTATTTTAAGTTGAAACTCATTGTACGTGTTTTTGAAATAAACCATAGAAATTAGCAGACATAGAAGGATTAATGGGAAAGTAGAGGAAGTTATAGAGTTCTTTGTATGAAAAGTACTTTGATTCAGGAATTGAGAAAATCTAGATTGTATGTATTTAGATTCTGTTCTCTAAAGATAACAACAGGATAAATGTAAGATGTTTTATTTGACTCTTGTTCGTGCCAATTTTTTGCTGTTATACAAAGTAGATCTTTTACACCATACTTTATTCTTTTATGTTGTTTTTTTTTCAAAGGCCGGAAGTTATTAGAATTAACTTATTAATTGAATGAACTACTTTGTCGAGTTCACAGATATGTTTTTTTTAATACTTTAGTTGGAGCACTTTATTTTTGTCATATTCTGAGTTCAATTTTTGATTATTTTATTGATTAATTGGGATATGTTGTACGAATGTCATACAAATTCAATTTGCCCAATTGTTTTATGAAACTGAAATAAAAATATAAACTTTGGAACTCAGTTGTTTCTTAGTCATTCAGATATCACTTTTCATTGCAATGCTCCTAGTAAAAGTATATGTAAATAATAATAAAATGATTCAAATGATATAAATGTGTTATAAATGCAAGTGTTGCTCTGTATAGTTCAGAGAGTTGCAAAATCATCATATTGTATTACTGTAGAGGTTGCAAAAATTCTGATCCATCAGAAAACATTGCTGACTAGAGATTTATGGCTCCTGAACTTTGGATTGTATATGAGCTGGCATATTGTAGTATCTTTTTTCAGTTCTTCTATTTTGTGTTGTTATCTTGGGAAAATTCATGACAGTTTCTTTCAATTTGTGAGGAATTTTAAAGTTTGTTTTGTTTTTCAATGTTGTTTATTTGGAGGAAGAAATAGTAAAAGATAAGTTTTCCATCTCTCCAAATCATCTTTAATTTATGGAAGAAGTTACAAGGCAGTTCATTTCAGTGGCTTGATTACTTGATATCTCATCGTCTGGACAAGCAAGTACTGTAAAAATTACCAAACTCTTGAAGAGATTTTAGCAGAAAAAGAGATGTATTTTAGAACAGAAGGAATCAATTAAGTTCTAAAAGAAGTTGTAAAGCAGCCATGGAAATTTTTTCAGCTATTACTGGCAAAAATGTGTCTCCTGATTTATGAAAAAGTTCAGAAAACTCCAGATGTCTACAAGTCTATAATTTTTGAAGGCATTAAAAAAAAAATATTTTGGGAACTTACAGTCAAGTTCCTACTTTTAAGGAACAAGGTGAAGTTTCCATCATGGTCGGTTTGCATCAAGCATTGATCTAATGTACAAGTTGTATATGTCAAGTTACGTACATTTTTAAAAACTTGAAAGTTCTTGTTTTAGTGGTATGGTATTGTCTTGGTCACTGGCCTAAACCCAGCGAGTAAACTGTTATTGCCCTGCCAACTTCTTGATATTTTATTAGGTGCTTTTATAAACTAATGGATGCTGTGTTTATGAAAAAACATTTTAGTATATCCCTTGAAAATGAAATTTAAAAATAACCCTTGAAAGATGAATACTTCAGTTACTGTATAGGAGTATTATCAACGGAATGTGCTCAGAACAAATTTTATTCTCATTATATGTTTATAAAAATTATCAATGAGAATATGAATGAACATATGGCCAGCATAGACTTAATAAGGTACTCCCCTCCCCCTTTGTGGAGTGATGTTTCTACCAGACAAACCAATTATGCATGATACCTCTCCCTCCCTTTCTATGTGTGGTAATATCTCTCAAGTATTTTATGTTAAGTGTGTGCTCCTTTTTGTTACACCTGTATGCATAGGTTATTGTAATATGAGTAGTGAGTATATACATTTTAATGGAAATGGTACTTGGTCCATTTATGAGAATTTTTTGAAGTAGATACGTGAACATGAGCTAATTTTATCATTAAAAAGGAATATGCACATCTTTACCCATATAAGATGGTGGCTGGATATATCATATTGATTACCTTCATCAAGCCCTTCCACAATCTTTATATATTACCTTCTTTCTCTACTTGATTGGTGGATATCTAAGCCGCTGCTAATGTACATATGAAATTATATAGTCGTAATTGATTTTGCACATTTCCAAGTTTCGAATCGACAACTTTGCACTTAAAGGATAAAGAATGCTTCATTAAGAGAAGATTTTCTCCCTTTCAGTGTGACTATTAACTACTTATTTTAGCTGATACTACCACATAGTAAGGCATCGGCTTATTGAGTCTGACTTTGTCAGAGTACTGTGTTAACTTTTTAATGTAAATATTATAATGGTTCAATGGTCTGTCTGTTCTGTAGAAATTTCCTAGTTTATTCTGCAGTGCACATTGATTTGTTATTGTTTCTCTCTCAATTCTCGAACTGCTTATGTATTTTCAGTGGGAAAGTGACAGTTTGAGAAATATTTTATAAGGCATGTACTTACATGTTTTTTTGGAAACATGTAATGTACTTGAAATAAACAAAAAAGTTTTAATAATCTTTGAGTAGTGAAAAACAAAAATTCGATCTTGGATTTGTATATGGTCCTTTGGCATGATCAATTGTTACATTAATGTGGCATCTTATTTTCTTTGTGTGCCATATGTTTATGAGCAGCTTTACTACTGAGCATCCACCATGATTATTCAGTGACTAAACCGTTACTCTCTTCTTAATACACTGAATTTTTTTTCTTGTCCTAATGAGACCAGTATATAGGATAATGAGTTTCTAGATATTCTTGTATTCTGAAGCTCACTCTCTGCAGAGTACTGTGAAAACAATTTGATTTTTCCTTGATGTGTATTCATGAAAAAAATCTCTTTCAATTCCTTTGCTAGCATATTTGTACAGTTACTGGTAAAAAAACCCAGTATTTCCTGGACTGCTGGTTCACTATAAAGAATGATTTATGTGTGGATCACGTGTAACTGTGTGTTACTCAGTACCATAGCCCACACAGTAATAGGATACAATCATGTATTCATTTGGTCAGTTGTGCATTCTATTTATTTGATCCGTTATAAACTTGTTCAATGTTGTTAGGATATGATAACTATTCTCATTTTGTTGTATTATGGGATTTAAAATACTGTGTTTTTGAATTTTTTGTGAATTTTGCATGCAATTTTTCTATGAAAGTGTGGTAAAAGGGTATTTATATGTTCCATTTGAATTTGCCTCCTCTTACCATGAATCCCCAGAACGTTCTTCTACAGACTTGATTTTGTGACATAAAGCAGAATTTTGAATTTTGAGGAAGTTGTTACTACAACCATACCTCTATAAGTAGCATTACCAGAGGACCAACCCAGAATGTAAGTATGTCCCTGATGTCTGTGGATGTTGCCGGATCTCTCAGTTCGTTGAATGGGATTTCTCATAATGGTGACGGTGTTGTTTGGAAAGTACTAATCCTTATGTACAGGTGTTCCCAAAGAGGTTATTTATATTTTACATTGAATATATGCGTTTTTATTTCTTATTCTTAATTTTAACTAAATTATTTTTAAAAAATTGTTAATTTGTTTTCTTTAACTATCAGAAATTGTTCTATTCTTTGAAAATTTTGTGTCAATATCTTGAAAACAATGTGTTGAAATGATTGTGCATTTTTTAATTTTTGTAATTTCTCAGCTGATTTTGTGTTGATAGTGTATCAATGTATATAATTGATAAATTTTTGCATTTATAAGTGTTCATGAATTTTAACAGAGTGGCAAAATACATCAGATATTGTGTATTCTCATTTTATTTGTTACTTCCTATTGTATTTGTTATTTCTTATTGTTTTGTTATTTGTCAATACATTCTTTTGAATTCTCTTTCCTGAAAATTCCCCTGTTTATTATTTGGAGAATGCCTGACTGCTATTAGTGTTATCTTGCTAATGTTTGGCGGAAATGTTTCTTTCAAGTCCGCTGAAAAATATTTTCAACTTGTCATATTTTTGTGTTTTGTTTACCATTGTTTACCATTCAAATGGTTGTATAATTTTTTAAATTGGTGTTCATGTTCAGTTGCAAGTTTACTTCTCTGTGTGAGATATATTTTATTTCTGTACAAATAATACTAGGAACATGTAAAAAAACTTTGTTAACTAAGTCTGCGAACTGAACAACTCAATTGAATGACAAGAAGGGAATAGAATTTTGAAACATAACTCCTTAAACCAAGTTATCTTGCGTATATTGTTGATTGTATTGAAGTAAATGTTGATTTTTGTAATATTCTATTGACGTAGATGGCAAGTTAGCAACAAGTTTTGAGTTAGATTTTAAAGTTCAGTGATATTTAGTGACTACTTTTTTGACAGTAAATTTATTTATTTACTTATACTTAGAATGCTATTTGTGTGTCTGCAATGTATTGCTTGCTGTTTTACATTTAACTGATTACTTGGATTTCTTGAAAATAACTCGTAGGGAATGAAATTTCTGAAGTATTCTCATAGTTAATTATGTCTGGGAGAACAATGTGCAAAAAATGTGATTTACTCTTTCTGAAATGAAAAATTATTCATTAATTTACGATGATACTTCTCTTCATTTATGGGTCTGGGGTTGATAGTTTTGGTTATTAACTAATCTCTTACTTCCCTTAATCCATTGGGATTATGATGTCTCTTAATGCTGATATTTTTATGAAAATGGATTAAGTTACTGTACTAGTGTTCGATCCCTACAAACTGTGTATGAATGAAGAGACATGAAAACTTCAGCCTACTTCTAATGGCACTAGGCCAGGAATCAAACCCAGTACTCATGCATTGTATGTAGAGTGACTGTCCAATGCTCTGTCTGTACCTTTTCCTCATCGTGCATACAAATCCCATTCAGCGTCTGTAACCGAGAGGACATTGAATTTATTAATTTTAAATTTTGTCCTTATTCTGATAGTGGAGTAAGGATTGTTGAATAGAATTTGTTTTCAAGTTCTTTTCTTTTCACTTAAGTGGATACCATTAATTGTAGATCTCAATTATAGACTTCTAGTCTTTATTTTATTGCAAATACAAATTGCAGTATTATCAAAAAGTGAATGTTCGGCTGAAAATAACATCTTAGTAAATAGGACAGTGATATTAATGTAAAGAGGAATAAGAAGAATAAAAAATGAGGAATATAATAAGATTTTTTCAGTGATTTCATTGCACATTTTAGTTTCTTACTTTTCAATTAACTTTTTAAGTTTTTAAGCAGGTTTTGCTTCTTATAAGTGTCGTAACTGACTGTTGTGGGGTATTGTCTTCACCGTATATCACACAGGTTTGATACCTTGTGTGTCTGAACTGGATGAAGTTCTCATCTGAAATTTTCCCTTGTTTACCTAGTACAAATATTGAATTGTTACTGTTGGACTCTATGGAGTCTTTACTTTTCAAATGTCCTTCCCTCCAAAATGTGTTTGGTGGAAGAGCAGGCTTCATGGCATAGGCCTTATCCAAAAGTAAGGCATCAATTTAAATAAAATAACAATTTTCTTCTGTATGTTCAGGTAGCATTGTGAACTAAGTATACTGCACTGCAGAGAGCCTTCTTAAGTAGATTTGTATCTCTTTCATCAGGCAATTTGAAATTTAAGTTGTTTAAAAACTTAAAACACCGCATCTCATTTCTGTTTGCTCTGGAATCATGAAACAAAAACTTCTGTAATGCTAATTTTGCTTTTCTTTATGTTACTACAGTTATTATTTTTTAATTAATAATTTTATTAAGCTGAAATCTTATTTCTTGATAGTATAAATACCTCTCCATAGGCTTCGTTTGTGAGATATCTCTGATCATTTTGAAGAAACCTGAAAAGCACAGCTCGTTTTAGAAATGTTTCTGGTGGTAGTTTTTTTTATGATATGATGATATATAGTTACGCAGATATGAGGTCCATGCGCTGAAGGAAGTGTAAATAAGGGAAATAAAAATGAATAGTTATATCATTCATTTATAACTTTTGATGCAAGGGGAAGATGTAGCTTCATTTTCATAATTTAGATTTTGAAATCTTTAGGGAGTTTGTAGTGATTTTGATGCCTCTGATCTATACTATATGTTTCTGATGTTATTTGGAGAATTAATTATTACCCTTTTTAAAAATGATTATTATTTCAGCTGAGTGGTTACTTAAAATATGTGATTGATCTTTTTATTTGCAACAGCAGTGAGGTTGATCTTATTATAACCACTTAATTGCAGCTTTCTCTTGTTATTGAATTTTATATTCAGAATTCATCATTAATGGATATTAATGCATTAAATTTTTAAAATCCAACTGAAATGGAGTGCTGAAAAATCAAATAAGCAATTTCTTTGTAAAAAGAATAATTTGTTATATTTTTTATTATTTTTATATTTACTTCTGAAAAACGGTTGTTAAATGGTCAACAGTGGAGTGTGCCAAGTAATCAGAAATTGTTTATTTACACCATGCAGTATGGTTTCTTTTTCATGATAGTAAATTAAGATGAGTTATTAGTTTATTTGCTATACGTGTCAAATAAAATTTTAGAAGCTATACGTGTCAAATAAAATTTTAGAAGCTATACGTGTCAAATAAAATTTTTATTTTTTTTATATTTAGAAGAAACTTTAATCATTTTCAGAATAAGTGTTTATTTGAAAAGAAGGGAAGATTTTATGGGGCATTAATGAAGTTGAATTAATGATTTGTATTTGAGGAAGAACAAGATATATGTATTATTTCCCTATATATTCTCTGTGAATTCTTCAAAGATGCATAATGCTGCAGGAATGGATATTTACTGAGCTTAGGAGCTCTTAATCAAATAATATTCCTATTTATTCCTCCCTTTGTATTGAATGATATATTACGTGGAGAAGAAATTATGAATTTTAGAAGGAAGAAAAGAAACCATTTTGATAATCTGTATGATGAAACCACTTTTTTAGTCTTCTTAGTTGCTATAGAATATATCCTCTTAAATGGGTTTACTATTTCAAATAATGATTTTCTTTTCTTATTTTTTAAGTTCTTGAGAACATACAGCGTTTTTGGAGTAGACATCAAATTACATTTAAGTTTTTGATTTTACAGCAATCTGGTTCTGTTGTTTCTATTTTAGTTATAAGAAACTTTACTGTGTGCTCCCCCTTCTGGTAGTTTCCAAGAGATTTAATTCACTTGATGAGCTAATAAATCTAGTAATTTTATGTAACATATGCTGCTTTATTTCACTTCATTGTTGATTTGAGTTCAAAAAGTTATGAAAGTTGGAAGCTACTTGTGTGTGTGGGGTAAATAGCTTTTGTAATTCATGGTGTACTTCTGTGTGCTTATATAGAGCATATAGTTGTTTGAACTGTGTAAGAATGAAAGCTTGATAATCAGATCAATCACTATTTTTCTAGTATTCTGGAACAGCAGTATGGTTCCATGAATTGAAAAATGCACTTTTGTTTCTTTGGGAATCCCTGTTCATATTAGTTATTTTAAATATTATTGTTTGAGTTCTCTCAATTTGTAGATAATTAATTATTGCTTTCACCTTCGATGGTGTAAAGTATCAACGGTGACATGAAATTATTATCTTAACTAGGGTGAACATACTTAACTTTTTTTTATTTAAATTTTGGAACAGTTTATTCATTAGTAATAACTGTCATGTGATAAGAAATAATTTTGATTGTATTTTTTTTTGTAGGTGGCAATATGAAATAAATGGCCACTATTAGCTTTATTTTTCTTTTGGCGTTTTGCCACAGAGCAATGTTGAAAGAATTTAGTTAAGCTGTGCTGTTCATCCCTTTTATTTATATCCATATTACAGTGTATGCTCACCCTAGATATAATACAAAATAGACTTTTACCTGTCAATGGCAAAGTCGTTCACATTTACTGAAGTGTTCTTTATGTTCATTTCAGTCAATTTTGTTGACCCAGAGTATTAGTTCGATTGTCAGGTCCTTGTATTTTGATTTTCAGTTCAGTTTCTAATGGTCTTTGTTTGGAAACAGTGGACATTCCCGGAGAACCAGACAATTAATGAATTTTTATTTTCAGATTTGAGAACGTGTGCTGTGTTTTTACTTAGGTTAGATTGTGTCAACAATCCTAGATATTTTGAATCAATATGTGATCTGTTTTCTTTTCTCAGGTGAGAGTGTTCCAGTTACCAAGACTCCTCCTCCTCATTCAAGTACCAAGTATGATGTTGAGCTCCACAAACGATTTACTTTGTTTTGTGGGACTGAAGTATTACAGACACGATTTTATGAGAATGAACTAGTAAGTATAATTTTCTTTCATGAAGACATACTTATTTAAATTATGTGTCTTTACGAGATGAAAATTACTTCATGTTATTTCAGGTTAAAGCTGTTGTTATTCGAGTTGGATATCTGACTTCCAAAGGTGAACTTGTCCGATCAATACTTTTCCCAAAGCCAATGGGATTTAAATTTTATGCAGATTCCATTAAATTTGTCTTCATGCTCTTTAGTACAGCAGTTCTAGGAATGACATTTTGTATATATTTGTACATATCTCGTCATGTAAGTATATGGGTGTACAAAAGATATTATTTTACTCTAATTCTTGTATGTTGAAGGACAATACCATTCATTCTATTGATGATAAATTGTTTCATTGACGTAGTAATTCCTGTATAGAGTAAATGTAATTTTAATGGACGTATTGTTAAACTAGCTGAACCTATGTGGTGTTGCGCAGGAGTTTGAAAGTGTTGAACTGTTCTTGTCTTCCCTTGTCTTTTTGCACATTTTCATGAAGTTAGAAAATCAGTGCATAAGTGGTTTATACAGTCAAGTTTTGCATTAAATTGGTATTATACTAAATTTGTTAAATTAGGATGCTGTAAATTTGTTTTAAAAAAACAGTAAGTAAAATTATTTTGATCTTACATGATAAATAGATCTTATTTTTTCCTGAGTAAAATATGATTGGTCTAACTAGTAAGAAAAATCCTGGGTAATGCTGGGTAATCAGCTAGTACTAATGTAAAAATATTATTTATTATTTTTTATCTTTATTTATAATACAAACTCCTTTGTATATAAATTAAGTGGAAAGCACTATTTTCCTTAAGAATTTCAAATGACTGCCCATTTGATTTTGGAAATATTTTTGAAATACTTTCTATGTATTAAATATGCAATTATGTTCATAATAATAAATATTTGCTGTTGATGGATGGAATACTTTATCTTTGAGCATACAGTATTTACACTTAACTTATTTTAGAGCAGCTTTTAGTATATAATTCTAGTTATCACTTTTTTTCTTTCTTCTTTTTTTCTTTTGGTATCTGATGTTTGAATAAAATTTCATGCTCTTTGTTAACTTAAAATTCATGTTGAGAGAGAATGCTCTGAGTTTTGATGAATATTTAGCTTTATTATTGATTTTGGAATTCAAAGAAATAATAGTTTTTCTTTTATTTTCTCTCTCTTAGGCAGATGTGGAAACTATTTTGCTGCGTACTTTGGACATTGTTACTATTGTTGTCCCCCCAGCCTTACCCGCTGCTATGACAGCAGGGACAGTGTATTCTCAAAACCGCTTATCAAAGTTGGGAATTTTTTGTATCTCTCCTCCTAGAATTAACGTTTGTGGTAAAGTGAAACTAGTGGCATTTGACAAGGTAAATTCAATTGATTTGATTTTTCATCATACTCTTAAGTACTTAATATTTGAAGCAGTGAGAGTAGGATAGAATCAAGAAATAAATTGATAAACTCGAGTACATACAAATTGAATAGTATTTATCAGATAAGATAACTTAACATTCTTATTGAGATATAAAACATTGATTAAACCCAGTTAAATAAATTTTTACATTGATCCTTTTGTCAGAAATATTTGTGCAAGTTTAGCTGTAGTGAGATAGACCATATTTGCTATAGTAATGATGAAAGTTGGATAGAATATTTTTCTGTCATTACTATCTCATGCAAACTACTCCTTGTACAGAGTCTGTGCAGTTTTACATTATTTCTGTATTGATTCTCTGCTGCAAATTTTTTATTAATCTGTCATTCCTACTTTCATTTACAGTATAATGCTCTTATTGCAAATCAATTCAATACATCATAGTTATTTTCTTATCTACAGCATTGTTCACATGAATTTTGAGATTTTGGTACAAATATTTGTTGTTGAATCCTCATCTACATCACTATCTGTATTGTGTTTACACCTCAGTTGCACAAGACAACATTAGGAATGTAACATACATTACTATTACATCAAGTAGGAGATTTTTGTGAATTATTACTATATGGAAATATGTACCATTCATTTTACTTCTTGAGGCTTTGAATTATTAATACAGTCATTGGAAAAAATAAAGCTCAAATTCTAGGGATGAGACAGTTTCAGAATTCTATGTTTTCATTTCTGGTTCAGTGATTTTGATTCTTTGTTCTCAATTCCAATTCCAAACAAAGAATAGCTTTGCATCATCTGTGACCTAGTAAAAATTGGGATGGACCAGGACTCAAACCGGGGACCTCCTGCTTTGGCCACAGGTGGGCTACCGCCGAGTAGATGTTGTGTCTGGGCTTCAGGAGTTGAGGCTGATTGTGCAGCGGTGGCACACCTGCTGCCAAAACAAGAGGTTCTGGGTTCAAGTCCCGGTCCATTGCAATTTTCACTTGTTCGTAGACAACGCAAACTTCCCTCCCTGATAAGGTACCGGAGAAAAAAGCTTTATTTACCTACCACACTTAGTATAAGTACAATTTCTGAAAACTATTTTTTTTTGTCAAATAGACCCACCTAGTTTTTATTTCCCATTTTTTGTTTACTGTATCATAATATTTTAAATGTGTATAAAATTATTTTTAACAAATGTGAAGATAAGACTTTCTTTTAATTAATTGAGTTATTTTAATTTTTTATTTATGTGCGATATGATATTCCTATGCAATTTATGTATTTGTTTTTTAAAATGTTATGCCCCTTACATCAAAACTTAACTCCTAAACAACAAGAATGTATTATTTAGGTATGTCCTCAGGCTATTGTACATATACCAGCAAGGCTAGTTTTGATATTTAGTTAAGTTTACTATTTTCATTTTACATCGGCATTATTTTCATATCCCCAAAACTGAGATTTTACCTGATAGTGTTTTGGATCTGTGAAGAACCTATGGAACTGAGCACTAGCAACCAGCAACCAGCCCATCCCTAATATATCCTTTGTAATCCCTAAAAGTGGCTACAAATTATAAATCAGAAACTAGGCAATATTTAATGCCTTTCATAATCAGGAGTGCCAGGAGACCCATGAGCTTGCAGGTGTATGGAATAGGTAGGAGTGCAGATGTTTGTGTGGACTGTATAATTTAGAAGGAATATGTGTTGAAAGATTAATCACTGATACATTTATTCTGGGTGGCAAGCCTCCGGGAGAACCAGGAAAAGTCAGGGAATTTTCTTTTTCTGGAGAAGCCAGGGAAAAGTCGGGGAATTTGCTCACTGATAGGGAAAAAAATTAAAAGCGATAACAACAATTGTTGAATTTAAAAAAATACTGTGCCACGATCTAGGCTCATAATTGATGAATGATACTCGTACACTTACAGACTTAAATAAATTAAAAAGGAATCAACAGACTTTTGGAACAATAGGCAAAAACAATTTATTTATAACAACACAAACATCATATTGGCATCACAACCCTTACATTCATGAATAATTACCAGTTTGCTGGTTTTGATAACATAAAATATCTTTGACTCTAAAGATGATATTTTCTGGTATTACACCTTTTTATATTACCTTTACATCTTGTATCTTCTCGTCTCATGGTTCAAGTGCCGACCTTGCACTGGAATGCTCGGACCTCGCCTGAGATCACTCACACTGATGACGCCTCCACCATCGGCCCTTCGGAATCACGTTCTCTTCATCTCTTGTTGCTCGGAAACATTTAACTTTCTAACAAATTATTGTCTTTGACTCGGAAGAAAGTTTAACATAATAATGTGTTCTCTTAACAGACTGAGAACCACAACCTCATAACTTGCTTTGTCTAGAAAAGTTTCTTTATCTCGTACTAGAATGACTCAGTAAAAATCATGAGTTAATGCCAAGTTAACTAGTCTCGGTGATAGTGACTGATCGAAATGAGAACTAGTATCGTAGACTGATACGGAGCTGCACTGGCTTAAGCTTGCGTAGGTCCACCCATTATGTGTACAACCACCGATGTGTTCTCAAACTGCTTCAACGTCATTTCAATAATGGCAGGCAATGATGGCTTGCCCCCCCCACCCCCCTACCCGGTGTTAGCGTTCTTGCTCATCACGAAGTCGTCCTGAGTTCAATTCCCAGTGGGAACAGAAAAAAATTGTAGCTTTTCACATTGATGTCCCAGTTCATATAGCTGTGACCACTGAAAAGCGAACCCCCCATCCTTCTATCCATGTCCTACTGCTCTTAGTATCACTAACTCTTACTCTTACTTCTCCTACTAACACCTCCACGTGGGCCAAATTGTTGGTATCTAACCCATCTAACTGGCCCACCTACTTATAATAGCCCTACCACCAACCTCCTACTTCCTATCACCCCATGTAGATAAGCTTCAATAGTACGCTATATTTCCCGTTTACAAGTACTACAATAAAAAAATTATGGCAGAGCTAAATGCTACTTAAATCAGTCTAATCAGTGTAATACAAAGTTTAGTTTAATTTATGTTCCTGATAAGTGCTTGTTTTTTGTTTTTTTAAATTTTTAATGACAATGCTTTTCTACTGAAGTATGATGTATGAATTATTGATAATTTCCTTTTATGAAATGGCTTTATTTTTATAAGATTTCACTTGCTAGAATGTTTGTTTCTCAATTGTTAAAGAAACTTTGCATTCACTTTGTGCGATAGTAGTCAGGGAAAATTAATCCATTGGTCAGGAAAAGTCAGGGAATTTAGGGATTAAGAATCACTAGTCTGCCTGTCAGTGATAAACAACCAGAAAAGTATCAATCACTTGTTCTGTGAGGGAAGACCAGAAAACATTACATTGGATATGCAAGTCACCTTTTTTTTCTGAGCCTGGTTATTTTGTTAAAAGGTTTTTTGCTTACCTCCCTTACTACAAATGATGAAAAGAGCTGTTGCAGGAAAAAAAAAATTGTTATTTAAAGACATGCACTTTTGAAGAGGGAAAACAATGAAGATAAATACATCCAATTAGTAAAAAATTATTCAGAGAATGCAATGTTTTTTTCTTTATATTTCAAAATACCCCATTGCCACCCTGGTACAGGAGAACAAACAACTAGACCTGATTGTGTTTGATCTCAATGAGATAGTTGCAGATAGATTAGGAGGAGCTAATTGGCAACTTTAACATCTCAGAAAAGTGGTAAACAGTAAAACCCTACTCAGTCAGCTGTTCCCTAATCTCATCATGGTTATACAAGGATGGCATTCTGTTTTTGCTGCTTTGAAGTTTTTAGTGGTGATGAAAGAAACATGCTACATCAAGATCATGACACACATTCCTTCTAAATACTTGATAACCTTCAATATTGGTTGGAAAACCATTTGGATTATACAGGATCCCTCAATCCAGATGAAGGGAGGCACTTTACACAAGTCCAATCATGCTCATGAGGATCTTTTTTCCTTAGTGTTTAAAGTTTGAGAGGTTTAACACGAATGCATAATATTAATTCACTTATGTTACAAGCTTGTGCGTTACGATTACAATAATAAATGATGAAAAACATTTAAGAAATTTCTTTTAACATGTTATATTTTTAGTGTGTGCAAATTATTGAAGGAAGGTAACTGCTTCCCATTCTCCTCCTCCAAATTCTGCCGATTTTTGTCAAGACCATTAAAAAGGAATACTGTGGTGAGGAATATGTTGTATGGCAGAACATTATCAAAAGATTTCACTGTATGAGCATTTATATTATCTTGAAATGTTTCTGTATTTTGACATTTTTTCTTGTGGGATTATTGCTCATTAGTTTTTAATTTAGGACATGTAATAGAAAGCCATCATTTCAGAATTTTATTGTATGAGTTTTTATTTATTTTTTGAATTTATATTTTTTAGACTGGAACCCTCACAGAAGATGGCTTAGAGTTTTCATCAGTAATTCCTGTCGAAAATGGACAATTTGGTGACAACATTCAAGACGTGTCAGAAATTCCTGTTCCATCTCCTGTGGTAGCTGCATTGGCCTGTTGTCATTCATTGACTCAGATTGATGGAGATCTGAGAGGAGATCCGTTAGATTTGAGCATGTTCCTTGCTACTCAATGGGTTCGTTCTCATTATTTTTGGCAGATGAATTTTTGTAATTATTGTAAAGAGTATTGTTTATGAATTATTTTCTGAAGCATTTAATAAAAATCAAATTTCATATCTACTATTTGTGAGCAGATACAGTATAACACCTTTAGAAAAAACATTGAAATGTTTTTTACTTCCATTTAATCATAATTCTTAAAGAAAAAGAAATTCTTTCTCTCCACTCTACGTATATTTACAGATTGGAAGGAATAAATACTCTTTGTGAAATATGTATGGATTGTTAGTTTTGAGATACGGACGGTTTAGTTTCATCTTCCTGTTATTAAGTTTGGAAAAGTTGAAGTTAAATTGAAAAAATCCATAATATCTCTTCAAACCTTTAATAAGTTATAAGAATTAGTCAAAATATGTGTGAGACATAATATTGTAGTTTTTGTCATGTTAAATAATTTAGTAAGTTTTATTTTTAATGCAGGTTTTGGAAGAACCAGGTCGTGACACAACCAAGTATGATACCTTATTTCCAACAGTTGTACGGCCACCTGCAGTTAAACCATGGGTATGAATTGGTCTTCCTTCATAGTTCATTTTGAATCATTCTTTTTCTTGTATCCATTTTATTTATGGGATAGCAGGAAATGAGAAATTCGATTGAATGAAAATCATTTTTAATGCATCTTGAAATGTTTAAAATGAAGAAATTTTAAAAGTTTTCTTGAGTATTTTAGGCTACACTTCTGTACCTTTGAGCCAAACTAATGTTCAAGTATAATTGTCTTTTCTTTGGGTGTTCCCGAACAGTTATATTTTTTCTACCTCCCATTCCACGGAATATTTGAAACTCATCTTTATATTAAGTCTGAGGTCGCTAAAGTATTTGTTGTGGAGATGAAGCCATGGGGAATGACATTATGTCAACATTGTAGCTAAAATGTGTGGGATGGTTACTATCACCTTGATTTTCAAAGTGCCTTTACCTGGACATGTATTTATTATGTTCATACATTGTTATCGAGTTATTTTTCTTAAAGCTGTTTGGTAATAATTACAGTAATTGTTCTAGAATGTGGTCTTTGAAATAAATTGCATTCCCATATCTTTCAGTTGCAAATTTGTTTTTTCCGACAAAAATACTATACGATTTCACATCATGCTCACTGGAGAAAGTTGTGTTTAGAATCTTATTATTAGAGTTCAGATTTTGCCTATTATTTTCCTGTAGTTCCTAGTGCTCTAAGTTGATGAAATAAGTTGTTTTGATGTTAGGAGGCCACTCACACATCAAATTTTAAGTGTGTATTTTAGGGAAATTTCCATAAACATGTATATTTTATACGCTTTGAGATCATATTGAGCATATTTTGCATTTTCTTGTCTCAAATATTTAGCCAGTAATTTTGTCTGTCAGGAACTGATTGCTAGCATATGCAGGTCCATTATCTGTTTTTTTAATCTTTATTTCCTGGGTATATCTGCCATTCCCCAAAATTATTATCAGTTTTTTCTTCGTAAATCCTTGTTCTGTGGTTCTCTCATGTTGTTAAAATGGGTAAATAATATCCTGTCATCAGTGTAAAAACAAGGTACAGGTTTCAAATTATTTAATATTTTCCTTCTTTTCTACACCCCCCCCCCCCAATTACCAGCTGTTATCCCAGTTTACAACTAATGTTCTTATATTAAGTTTTTCAAATTATATTACTGTGCACTTGCAGGAATATTTGGTCAATAAGTGCAATTTTGGGGTTTTATGTGCATATTGATCTGAACTCTACTTACTTTATATTTCTCTATCATTTGTGTAGTAATTCATAAATTGCTTTTTGGTAGGACTACTAGCACCCACAAGATCCATGGTTTAAATCTTGCCTTGAAATATATTTTTGTCAATCATGATTGTGTTGATTTTGCCATGCATGGCACAACTTTTAACTGCTTTTATCTTGTGAATTTGTGATTTATTTATTCATTCATTCCTTGATTTACCAGGTTACAAAGTAACAAAATACAATACAATATAAAAAATATTACTAAGAATTTCTGCTGATGCACTTAAAATACCTGTGCAAGAAATGACTTATACAAAAAATTAAATATCTAAAATGTAAAACAACTCAGATTACATACAACTCTTGACCATCAAAATCACATATTATTACATTGCAGACACTTTTTCGGTGTAACTTGAAACATTTTGCACTAGTATCCAATGTTCTCAACTCTAAAGGTAATATATTAAAATTCTTTGTTGCATTATATAGCAGTCTTTATATACTTCTTGTCTGACCTTCAGAATATTAATTAACTTCTTTCTCGTGATACCGAGTTTATATATTTGTGATTAAAAATTGTGTTATTATGTAAATATTAATGTCTCATGTTTTATTTATTTAGAATAACTGCTCAGTTTGTATACTCAATCTTTTGTTCCCATCCTAAATTATCCAGTCAAAAAGTTTGCTTAAGATAAATGATTTTTCAACAAAATAGCTATTTGATACTTTTAAACTCTATTAATATTTTCATTTTTTAACTGTGTGTGAATTATTGGTATCTTTAGAAAACTGATTTTCCATTTATTTTCCTGGAGTTTCACTTTTTCATTGTTCAGAAATCAGAGGGTCTGCTAAATGGAGGTTGACAAACATTGATGTAATATATTTGAAGGAAGTAAAGGTTTATTTTTTTGCTGTTGTAAAATTAAGTGATCTTTCAAAACCTGATGACTTTGTTATTATATTGATATGACTTAACTTATTTCGGAACTCCAAGATGAGGGCGGAGAAGCAGTAACTGGGGATCTTGTTAGACAAAATATTTTCTTTAATTGGATACTGAAATGCTGCTGTCATTTTCCCTTGAGAGGAACATCTACAGGTTCCACTGTAATGGTGGCTCAAGGGGGCTTCTGAAGGCTTCAAATTTTCATGGACTAATGTTAAGTTACATCTGATTGGTAGTGAAGTTTTCAAATAAAGTTAATTTGAATAAAAAATAATAAAAAGTTAGAAAGATGCAGTAGGTATATTGGATTTAATACTTACAAGACCCTATTGATCATGTAGTTGACAAATCCGTGCAAATGAGTTGTATGAAATCAGTATCGCCTAATTTCAACAATCCTTTGTTGTAGTCGGTTAAATTTCTCATTGATGAGGTCCATTATTCAACATACATCTCAAATTATGACACCTGTATTCTGTACATACTCATAAAATTTATTTGCAGTACTGCACGTATTTGTTACTTATGCAGAATGCAATCAGAACCCTTATCCTATAATTTTCAAACTGCTGAGTAATTTTTATTTAGTTACTGTTTTAATTGAAGGTAGTGATTAAAGAGTAGGGTGACTGTTAGAAATTGAAAGTTAAAATTTTTGTGCTAACTGTTCTTCTATTGCTTAAGAGTAAAAAAAAAATTTCCTTTTAATATTTCAACTAATTTAGAGAAAAGTCCCTCACTAAAAAGTAGTTTTGAATTTTGACAACTGCCATTATAACTGTCAATTCTTGAAAAAATGACCAAATTTTTTTCATGTAGTAGGATTCATATTCAGTCACTCCAAAAGCTACACATTTTCACGGCAAAATGTTGGAAAATAAGAGCATTTTGTTTAAATGTCTAGAAAAGAAGGTTTTGAAAGTTAAATCTTGTTTGAATTTCAATCCCTTGGTGGCATGGGTTATTCTTATCCAAATTGGCTGAAATTTTGAGCTGTTAATTTTTTCCAGTTCAACTTGGACGAATTGATTGATCCAGTGTTAAAAATTCTAATTCATTGGACTTCGCTGTAAAATGAAGAAAACAAAAAGAAAGTCTTACATCACCACATAAATAGGAAACTGTTTATGTGAAAGGAACACAAATGCTATTTACATACTTTTCAAAGCTTATTTTGAAGGAATAATATGCAAGTTTTCTTTATACCAGCTTTTGTTATCATTTATACACTTCTCGTGTTACTCATGTAAATGAAGTTTTGTTTTCATTGGAGTTCTCACATATTTTTGACCTGAATGAAATGATAGTGTTAGTGTTTTACTATCTCAATTGTTTGTTGTGGGAGCTCATTCCTGTTTCAAATTCATAAACCTTAATGACCTCAGGTTAGACAAGAGAGTCTGTTAAATTTAATGGTAACTATTTTAACTGAGGAAACAGAGGTTAAGAACCTAAGAAGACTTCTCCTAGTAATGGGCAAGAAGGGAGAGATAAATACCTAGCACTTAATGTATATGGAGTAACATGAAATCCAATTTTATACATTTATTTTTGTGAGACTGATCCACAATCTTGTCAGATGCAACTTTAAATGACTGAGAAGTCCTCTTGGCCTCAAAATTTGAATAATATTGGATAGCTGTAGGACTTGTGTAATAAATCAGAAGAAGAATGATCCATAACTTTCTACTTGTTCAGTTTAGTTTGTATGTTACCTCCTTCATTGTAATGAAGTGAAGCGGCTATGACTTAGCTTGGTTTGGAACTCCAAGAAGAGGTTGGAGGAGCAGTAACTGAGGATCTTATTGGATAAAAATTTTTGTTTTAGTCCTTATGACAGGTTTCTGAAGTTTCAAATTGTAATTCACTTATTAATCGAGAACTATTTTTTAGGAGAAAAATGAAATAATTTCCTCTAAATCTGTCTTGTTGAAGGTGGAGTTAAATTTGAGATTTTTGAATTTTTGAGTAAAACCGTTTAGGCTTTACATTCAATTCACTGTATGTGCGACTCATCATTTTCTCATAGTACTTATGTGTTCTGTCTCTTTTCAGGATTCAGATGATCTTGACAAATTATCTCTGGTTGGTGATCTTTTGGAGGTACTCTACTCTTTTTGCTTCCTTCTTTTTGGGTTCCAATGATACATACTTTTGCTTCTTTCTTTCACAACCTTGAGTTATAAATAGCTGATAGAATAATTAATAGTGTTTCCATATTTACCCGAATATAGTCCCCCTCCTTATTTTAAAAGGCAAAATTTAAAAAAAAATAAAGACAGGTAAAAGCAAAGTCTTTCTGAAGGGAAATGCTCATTCAAAATTCCTCGTGAAATGGTTCTTTGGTAAGTATAATAATAAGGATTTTACAATAGAAAAGCTAACTGATGCATTTCAACCTCTCTTGAAATCGCCAGATCCACACTGACTTCGGCTCTACATGCTGCATTATTTGAGCATAATTTAGTACTCTGAGTTTGAATGAGCGTCAAATCCCGCCATCGTCGATCGATGTTCTTTGCGTTACGGTTTGTGTTTGCTTCACTCGTTTTCACCCACGAAACTTTGAATTAGCTGTTTTTCCGCCCTAATCTCCAAATATAGTCCCTGCCACAGATTTTTTTGGGGTACTATTTTCGGGTAAATACAGTATATTGAGTGAAAATGGGAGACGGGACTGGGGTTTGAACCTGGGACTTTCAATTGTGTGCCCTGACGTGCTAACCACTGTACTGTCCCGTTCTTTTCCTGATCCTGACTACCAGAGTCATTCAACTTGCATAACCGACAGACCTCTGAGAAAACCTCATTTGAGGTGACCCCCTTTGGGAATTGATAGTGGGTTGAAATATTCCAATTTGGAGTTTGTTTCCAATGTGGGTTTATTGATAGATTAATTATTTATTTTAATTTGAGATGCAAATAACTACTCTTCCTTATGCTTGAATAAATAACTATTTTCTTTTGGCCAAGTCTTTTTCTTTTTAGCATTTAAGTTACATATTCTTTTTCTAAATTTATAATTTATCGAGATTTTGGGGCAACTTCAAGAGTCCTCAAGTTTATTTATGAAGATTTAATTTTTTGTCACTGTAGAAGTAGTTTTGCCAAAACTTTCATTTAACACTTAGTTAAACCTAATTAATTTTCTCATGAAGAATTCTTGATGTTATTTTTTTTACTCTTACCAGGTTCCGTATGAAATTGGTATAGTTAGACAGTTTCCATTTACTTCAAGTGCTCAACGTATGTCTGTGATTACACGAGATTTGGGAAGCTCGCATATGAGACTCTTTTGCAAAGGAGCTCCAGAAAAAGTTATTGGAATGTGTATTGAATCAACAGGTAAAATTTGTTTACATATTGTGTATTTCCTTTCTAGGCACTTAAATACTGAAACAGTTGAGTTATGAACACTCACCACTCCAGGTCAGTTGGTCAATCTCTGTACAGATTGACTGAAATTTTAATTTATTTAAAATTATTGAGGTAGAAGCATGTAAGATGTCTTTTTCCCCCCGAAATTGTGCTGAGAAAGGGGTTGCTCTTCTTAACAATCTTTGTTAATATTTTACAGTGATTGGAAGTAATAGCTTGTTTTTGTTTTGTACAATAATAAGGGAAGATTGCTAATGTGTCAACTTCAAATGGTACTAGTTTTCAGTTCATAGTCACTGTTCATAAATGTCACTTCTTAAAAATTTTTCTATAAACTGTAAGTTTCATTAGTCTCTTTATCAATCTGAGTCTTTAGAGTTAAACCGGTGATGCAATTGTTCCACATGAATTGTATGATTAATATGTTGGTGTAGTAAAATGAAATCAATGTGTTTTAATTTATCAATGCTGTATTGTTTGGTTATTTTTCTTTAATTGTAGATTTCTCTTATTACAGTACCTTCAAATTTTGGGATTATTCTCTCAAATTATGCTTCTTTGGGCTATCGTGTACTAGCTTTAGCATGTAGGAATTTAGAACATACAGTTTCGTGGAGACAAGCACAGAGAGTGAAAAGAGAACAGGTGATTGACAAAAATATTTTTATATTTAACAATTGGAATGATTTCTTATTATTTAAATTTTCCAGTTTTCTTTAACAATACTTTATTTTAGATTGAAGTGGAAATGACGTTTATTGGATTGCTCATAATGCAAAACAAACTTAAGACTGAAACAACTCCTGTTATTAAACAGTTGCAGAAAGCTAGTATTAGGTGCCTTATGGTAACAGGTATCTAACTTAACTTTTCATTTTTGTTGTATTTATGATCAAAACTTTATTAGTAATTCTTTCATCGTTACTAGGAGATAATATTCTTACTGCTGTAAGTGTGGCGCGAAATTGTGGCATGATTCCTCAAGAGGATATTGTTGTTAATTTGAAAATTACTGCAAGTGAGGAACATCCCTGTCTCTTNAACATCCAGTTGGTCAAATTGATTATGAAATCCTTGGAACTGTGAAAGAAAACGATACCACTGTAAGTACATAAAAACATTTTATATGTTTGTATTTTTTATTTTATTTTTTGGGTTCCTTGTGTAACATTCTCTTGAAAATTATTCATGCTATTTTTTTTAATATCTCTTGTATTAAATGCTCCCTTTACATAGACTACAAAGTGTATTGAATAACTTTAATGTGTTGATGTATGATACTGAATTGATTCATGTTTACTTATGATACTGAACAAAGCCAAACACAGATGCAATAGCATCTTCACTCCCACATATTTACCCATTTAGTCCTGCATAATTTTTTTTTTCTCGAATTCAAGGGAAAGTTTCAATAAAACTTTCTTATCTTTTATGAATTTATTAATTTATACCATTATTTCACTCAAATTGTTGTTCCCTTACATGGAAATGTACAGTATGTTATTGTACCTGTATGTTTCTACATAGTCATACAAATTGTGATAGTGAATAGAGAAAACAATGAAGAAAATAGAGTATAGAAAATGTGTTTAATGATCTTGATTACAGGTATCTATGAAATTTGCTTGCTTGCTCAAGATTGCTCATCCATCCCAAAAATCTATTTGAGAATTAGATCAATACTATTAGAACCTTTCTTGAAAAAAAAGAAAGAAAAAGGAACTTACATAGTAACTTGAAACTACTCTATTATCAAATGAACGAATTTGAGATATGCCATTGTGTGATTTTGTTGACAAACTTAAAATTTATTTCAAGTATTTTTCTATTTAGTATGTTTTATATTATGAGTGAATTTGTGTTCTTTTTCCTTTGTAGGATCATTTTGAAATGCAAGTTGAATTTGAGTGGCATTATGCTGTAGATGGCCGAACATGGACCCATATTCATAATCATTTTCCTGAATTAGTACCTCAAGTTGTTACGAAAGGAACAGTGTTTGCACGTATGGCACCTGATCAGAAATCGCAGTTAATAGAATCTCTGCAGAAACTGGACTATGTAGTTGCCATGGTCGGTGATGGAGCTAATGATTGTGGAGTAAGTTTTGTTTCTGTGAGAAAAACATGGGAATTGTGAATTTATATGTTTTGGAATGTAAACTTTTCTGGTGGATGAACCTTACATGTGTTGTCAAATTTCTTTATCTATTAATATTTTGTGTGTGTAATTGTCTCTAAATCATGTGACTTTCATGTTTCCATTTTCTGGGTCATCTTTACTATGAGACTGTCACGAAATATTTTTGTTTAAAACTGTTATTAAGCCTATTTGTGTCATAAAATAAACCATATGTATATGGTTGCAGAATATCTTCAGTTTTCAGTTTCTCGATGTATCCTTTCAGTTATGTATGATTATATAGTTCATGCCATACCATACAGTAAGGGTTGTAAATAGGCTATTTTTTTAACGACAAACATTTTGCATGAAGAACTTTCGAGATATTGACATAATCTATTGAATACTGTAGATTTTGATGTATTGATGAGAGATGTTCCGAGGCACATTTTAGGAGAGAATATGTTAGCTACTTGAAGGTTTATGCATCGTCAACATCCAGGTGAAAATTGTGACGTTGCGATTTAATTGTGATGGGAGTGTTATTATGTTGTGTATCTGGATGTTTTCCTTCTTTTATCTTTTCCAAAAGTTGGATTCCATTTTAAATGCTATACCCTATTTTGTATTAAACATTTCTGTATTGTTAACTGTGAGGTGTAAGCTTTCTAAATACTTATAATTCTTGAACACAGTATAATTTTTTAAGTTTAATCTGACAAAAGTACATTGAAATCCTTTGTTTTTTACTAATTAAAAGAATTTCTTCATAGGCCTTGAAAACTGCCCATGTTGGAGTGTCGCTATCAGAAGCTGAAGCCTCTGTTGCCGCTCCCTTTACATCACGAACATCCAATATCCAGTGCATTGTCCACCTGCTTTGCGAAGGACGTTGTGCTTTAGTTACCAGTTTTGGTGTTTTCAAATATATGGCTCTCTATAGTCTAATCCAATTTATTTCTATTCTTATATTGTACAAGGTTGGTTTAAATTATTTCCTAGATTTATCACAAAACTTATTACATTAATGTAAAACTTATTTATTTATTTTCTAGCATGGTTCAATTTTGAGTGACATGCAGTTCCTGTATATTGATTTAGTGATAACTACTATTTTGGCTGTAGTAATGGGCCGCACTGAACCATCTTCGGCCCTTGTAGTGAAACGTCCATTAGGCAGCCTTTTGGCTCTTAACAATATGATTCCGCTCATTCTTCAGTTGGTTTTGGTGTTTGTCATTCAAGTAACTTCTCTCATCTATTTAAAACATCAAATATGGTATTTAGTATTGTATGGAAATGTTAACTTAATATTGCTTAAATTTTGAGCTCTAATAAAAAACAATCATTCTTTTAGGTATAAACCTTCTAGTCCAAAGGATGATGAATTAATTCTGTGCTGGGAAAATACTGTAATATTTTGTGTGAGCTGTTTTCAATATTTAATTCTTGCTACTGTTTATTCAAAAGGTCGTCCACATCGTAAACCTTTTTACTCTAATGGTAAGTTATTTGTTACTAAAGAGTACCTGAGTGTGTTAACTTCACCTTCCTTTCAGCAAATAATTCTATTTAAATAGATTATTAATTCTTTTGTTGAAATAGACTATCTTTTAACATGTCCTTTATTGTTTTATATTTGGATTGATATTAATGTTCTTATAAAGAAGTTTGTATAATGTTTACTCTGTTTTTTCTCTCTATGTTTGCTCAATTTTTATTATTATTTTTATATTCTTTATCTCATTGTGTATGGATAATGCTCTGTTTTCTTAACAGTACTGTTCCTTGGGGCCTTGATTGTTCTTACTCTTTTTACAACTTTCCTTCTACTATGTCCTCTGGAGCCATTAGCAAGTTTTTTTGAGTTGCAGCCACCCTCAGAAGATTCTGTTAGATTCCGATTTATGTTGATGCTCTTCCCATTGATTCACATGGTTTTAGCCTGTTGTATTGAGGTAAATAATCATAAGTGTTTGACGTTAACATAATCTTGATTGTGGTTAGTTTCAAATATACAGCTTGTCTCAACATCATGTTCACGAGTTTCTGAGACTGGTAGGGTACACCTAGATGACTAGGCATCACATAGCAATGATGAATTAGAAATAATTTGTGCATGAGGTAGTGTACCCTGAGAGAACAAGAAAGGAAAGGAAAACTCGAGTATGAATGTAGATCTTGTCGATATATGTGCATTAGCAAAAGTAACTTGATAAACGGTAACATAGGTCAACTAAATGTTTGTGAAAAGATGTGTTCAGACATGCTCACATTGCACATTGCATTCATATTTAGATGTACGCTAGCAACATTTCAAAAGTACGTTCACCATTAAATTCCATGAGACAATTCATATTGCTGGACCAAGATCACCCTTCTTAGCTCATGGCAGCTAGCTTTCAGGCCGCCATGCATGCGCAGAGGCTGTTTACTGCACCACATGAATGTTGAGAAGCAAAAGTATTGTAAAGCTTGTAATCAATGTATTAAATAAAATCCATATAATATCATTTTCTGGTTACAAATAATATAACTTTTCTGGACTATTTGTACTGAGAGCTATCTAATGAGACCAATTGTGACATTTTATGACCATTGAGAAAACCATAATTATGACCTCTTTGTACAACATTTTTTTGGGTGCATGAAAGAATGTTAAATTTTAAAAATATATTTTCAAGTCATTTCTCAACATAATTGTTAAAATTTGGTTTCAAGGAAAGTGATAGTTCTCATGTTATACATTTTCAAAGAATGAGATGTGTCAAGAATCTTATAAAAAACTCTCTTTCTTGGTTCTACCTACAATTAAAATACAGCAAGTCATAAAGGTTTTACTTCATGTTGATCAGTGTAGAATAGAATAAGTTAAATTTGGGTATATCTCATTTTCATGTGGGTCTTCTGGATCACTTTACTTTTAAGCACAATTTCGTGTTTCTATAATTTTTACAATGACAGTAATATAATTAGTATAAAAATATATGGTAAGAAAATTTGTGTATATGTAATTTCGAACTTAAATAGCGAATGCAATACAATAATAGAACTTGAATGTGTAAATATTCAGATGTGTTCTAAATAAAAAATTTTCCACTGACAAAAGCTTCCTGACATAAAAAGAAAAGTAACTTTTACTTGTCATTTCCCGTGATTTAAAAAGCAATCTATACATATATATTAAAGAAAGAGTTTGTGTGTCTGCTGCATAGTACAATGGCAAGTAGACCAATAGCTTCGATATTTGGAAAATTAGTTTGACATGAGGGTCCCAAGAAGACTACAAAGCAATTCTTTTGTAATTCCATTTACAATTTTTAATATTAAATTTTTCAAAAAAATTTTAGTAACAGTAGTGGAGTGTAGAAACTCCGCCTGCCTATGTGCCTGTTCATAAGTCCTCTTATCTTTTGAGAGCCACTTAACTGATTTACATGTTTCTTACTTTTTATTCTTAGATATGTTCTCGGGAAAGGTTTTTATACACATTTTGATACATTAGGAAACACAAATAATTGGCAATGTTGTTATTTGTGGATCAAGTTGGAAAAAAGTCAATCTTCAAAGAGATCTTTACATACAATGCCTAAACATAATGAATACCAATGTTGTTCATTGCAATGAGTTATACAAAAAAAAAAAAAACCCACAGCCATTGTCTATCTTTGAAGATTAACCTAAGTCATAGGGGCATTAAAAATAGATATGTTAAAATACATCAACTTATGGTAATTCGAGTAGGTAAAAGTGAATCAAATCTTCATCAAATTAAAAGGGTTCTTTGTTTTATACATTTGAAAAAGATAAAAACTGGTTTAAATCTTCAAATTAGTGGGAAATGTTTAGATTTAACATGTTTTATAGTTAACTTCACAACTACCATCCCAAGTCTTGCCTCAGGAGGACCAGGCAGAAAAGCATTAGACTGGTGCAATACGTGGCATGAGGAGGTGAAGTAAACTTTGAATTATTTTCAAAAATAATATTTGCAACAAATCACCTCAAGATTGAATGACTTGCTAACAGCATTCCACCATCAAATATTAGTATATTAACCTCTTAATGATTATTTGAATGATTTTGGAATGGAAATATTCACATTAAGAGTGTTTTAAAGAGATTTTTCCAAATAATTATCCAACAAACTTTCTTTTCCATACTTTTTAAAATCAGTAAATAATTCTTTACCTTTATAATAATAAATTGAATAGAAATTTTAAAAAAACTTGGGGATAAAAAGGCAGATATAGAGCATTATATTTTTTAAAAGTACTTAAATTCACAATAAAACTTCATCAACACAATTTGAAGGTTATACTTTTTGTCAATTTAGACTCGGTGGAATCTATGGGAATACTATAGGTAGAAATCTAAAGATTGGGAGTATAATCATTATCATTTGGTGTATGCTTTGGATTTTACAAGTATATTCCTGAACTCATGCCGTCTTTGCAGCAATGTGGTGAATAAAGCAACTATCTGAAAAAATATTTTAGACTTGCTATTTTTGCCTTTTCTAAATTCTGAAAAAGAGTTCAAGTGGTACATAATAAAAACGTGTGAAGTCAGGTTGGGTTGTTAGTATATTATATTTTCATAGTTGTCACCCTTTGCATCTGAACCATATTTATCCAAAATTTTAAATATTTTGCCAATATTTTACCAGTCAAAGTGCAGTGTGAATGAGGCATGGTAATTTGTTCAAGTTCTTCTTCAGTGGATGACATTGTTTACTGTCACCATAGTTTTGACTGTTTGAAGTGCTTTGAGTACCGCATATACCACAGTGTCTGTGTCTCAATTTACACTAGGTCCCGCCTGTGAGGTCCTTTCAAATTGTTTACTCCAAGCTACAATGCTGACTTCATATCTTTGACACAGGAAAGACTGGACATACTTATAGATCCTGGAAGTGTCTGAGACCTCCATGTTCCGATTCTGAGATGTGTGTAACCAATTTCTTGCTGCTGTCAATACTCGGGACTTAAATTAACCCCATATGAAGTAGTCTAGGCATGATAAACATACAGCTCTGCATATGTGTATGCCGTCTACTGCATCTGAAAAACATTTCCAACCAATCAATGCTGTGAGATTCCTAGTTATCCGAACACCACCTTGAAATTTGTAAAAATGCTGCTGAGATATCATATATATTTAATACTTCTAGTGTATTGTTATTAGTTTTAGTATCATTTTAATCTTTTCACTTATCAACTATAGTAAATATTGTGAATTATTCTCATAAGTAATAGCTGTTAGAAGAAATGATGCATGAATAATTGTATCAAATATCATTACTATTATGTATCAGATTATATATTTGTCATAGGTATCAACTTTCAGTTACCTCCTATTCTTTATTGTTTTAGATATGTGTTGCAGAAACCAAATGGTTAAAAGTTCTTCTTCATTGGTTGTTTCATAAGCGCAAACCAAAGAATAAGTACAAGTGTGTAATGGAAGAGTTCAAGAGAAATCCCGCAAGAGGTTTTCGGTTTGCTAATCTTTGTGCATGAAGTCAGTAGTGTGAGATTTGATGAACATAATCTACATTTTATATATCTAGTGGTGCTACTATTGACCTAAGTTTTTGTGAAGTTCGGCAATTCATGTTGTGTCGAGCACTTCATATGTAAGGATTTTTCTTGTCCCAATGGTAGAAATTTTACCTACCATAGCTATTCCATTTATATTTTCCTATTTGAAGTAAATCTTACATTACACATATTCAATCTTATATTTATTTAAATATTTTATACACAACTAATGTATTATGTTTATCAGAGGTTATATATTTTAGTTGACCCAAAGAAGTACACTGGAGATGAAGATTGACGTGAATCATTAATGATGTATATTGAGGAAAAACTATTATCGTAAAAATATTGCAAACATTTTTCCAGATTAATTTGTTTCTTTGTCTCTAAGTTTTCATAAATTGTTGAAACTACTTTTGAATTTTGCTAGATTATGATTGTTATGGAGGCTACAAAAAGTCCTTTACTTTTCTAGAACTTGCCATCTCCATTTGTGATAAATTTTTATGTGATATGAAAATCCTGGTTAAATATATTTGTATAGTTGGTAAGTGTTTTTATAAGATCAATTGAAGAAACGTATTTCTTCAACTAATGTTAGTCATTTGTTCATATTGAACATGACGTAGTTAATGTTGTGAATTTTGACTTTGCTTCTAGTAATACTCATCATGTGGATTAATACTCATGCATCTTTCAGTCTCTAGCCTATTTCAAATTCAAGATAATTAAAAATGATTTATTGTTTTTTCTGATACTTCCAATATTTTGGAAAGTAGTTCAAATTGGTGTATTCTGAAGTTTTTGTATTTGTCTCTGTATTCCTCTTCATTGCTTCAGACTCTGTTCTTCCTCTTACTTCATTGCTATGCTTGGCTAAGTGAGATACTAAACGAAATCTATAAGAGAATTATGATTTGAATATTTTCCTGAATTAATTATTTTATCATGATAACAATTGTTTGTCATTTTCACCTATTTTAATTATGAAGGTTTTTCATGTAGAGAATTAGTTAATGAGATTTTTTATTTTATTTTTGCTTTCTATCAACAAATCCTTTCTCCCCACCCCACCCACCCAAGGTAAAATATATGAATGTGCTATTTCCAAGCACATTCTTTGCTTTGAATGTAGTGGGAAGGTATTATTCACTGTTTGTTGCTGAAACATTCTGGCAGAAGGAAATTCCTGATAATAAACACATGTTCATTGAGTTGTTTTGTTAATAATATCAACTTAAAACAGTTTATTCTTTCTGATAATTTTATTTCACTTGGGTTCATTTCTTGGACTTATATTGTAGTGTCTACAGACCACTCCGTAATTAATTTATTCTATGAATTGGTTTCGTAGATGTAAATTGATTCAGCCGTTTGTAATGGACATGTGAAGGAGAGAGAGAAAGTAGATTTATAAGTAAAAGCATTGTAAGGCATATCAAATTATTTCTGTCTATTTTTTATAACATTTTTAAACATTATTTTACACAATCATATTTCACTATTCAACGTGTGACAAAAAAGGTAACTTTACTTAATAACTCTTCCTCTTGTGTTACTCGCTGTTATCTCATAGTTGTATTAAATGAGGTTGAAAGAGGTATATTTAACACATTCCTTTATTATTTTTTTGATTTATCTTTGTGTAAAATTAATTACGAATACAGTATTTGGTCTAGTTATGTTAGTAATAGTATAATTCTGTTAATTGCTGTTCTGTAATTCTGTAAAATATTGTTCTAATGACTTTTGTTAATTACACGGTAGTTGTCCTGTGATAAAATATTGTACTGAGGGTCTATCTGATTATTGTTGTGAATACTTGGTGTACACTTTGTTGTATGGGAAATGTAGAGTGCTATTGAAGCTTATCTACATGGAGCGATAGAGGTAGGAGTTGGGGGGTGGAAGGCTATTGTTAGTAAGTGGGTCGCTTAGCTGTGTTTACCAACAACTTGGCCCATGTGAAGGGGTTAGTAGAAGTGGTTAGTAATAGTTAGAGTTATTGATACTAGCAGGAGGTGGATAGAGGAAGGAAGGTTTGCTTTTCAGTAGTCACAGCTCTATGAACTGGGACATTAATGTGAAAAGCTACAAATTCTCTGACCCCATCGGGAATTGAACCCGGGATGACTTGGTGATGAGCAACAACACTTCCACCTGATCCACAGATGGGGGCGTATGCTTTGTTGATTAACCTGATACATTTTAATTTTATTTATTAAGTAATGTTATTACAGTAAATTCAATACAATATATTGAATTGCACATTCAGTTGTAATGACAGTGATATTGGTCTTAAAAGCACAAACTTTGGAACCTTAACCTAAACTAATGAATATTTGTACTTTCCAAGGATAGTTCATAAATTTTCTTTTTGGTTATAACTTTTCACCTCTTAAGTTTAAAATATTAAGTCGTGGATGTTTTCTGAAAATAAGAAAAATCAGTAAGTCGGTAAAACCACTTCATAATAGTAGAATAATTTTTGCCTATAAAATTTAGTCACATCATCATGGAATCATAAATTATCATTCACACCCAAGATAATCAGTTTTGATTTTTTGGTTAGAAATCTCTCTAGGAAGCTTTTCCATCTCTTCAGTTTATTCTGGTTGGACCAAATGGACTGAAGATTAGGAATACATCTCTCAAATCATTGAAAAGTGAAAAATGGGATAAAAGTTTGGTGTGACAATTATACATTATGACATTAAGAATTTATTGTTTAGAATTCCTTTAAAAATGTATAAAATCCCTGGAAGTTTGATAATTGATATGTGATTATTTCTACAATCCTTTTTTAACTAAATTGATTCATACTTTTTGGTCTGAAATGCATTTTTAGGGGAACCTCACCCCCATTGTTGGCAGAGCCCTGGAAGGAAGTATTTCCATGAAAACAAATTTTGTTCCAAAGTATTACAAATCAAACATTTCTAAAAAATATGTTTGCAATCATAATATTTTATTCACTGAGGTTTTGTGCAATTAAATTTCTAAATTGCCTTATATTTTATTTATTTTTCATTAAGATTTAGGTATCTCTTGTATTGTTCATGGTATTATTCTTTTTCCACTACGGTTGCGATCAAAAGTTGATAAAAAGGTATTTCAGTTTGATTTAATTTGAAAAGCTGTTTCAGTAGTTGAAACAAATTAACATTTCATTGTTGTATAGTCGTAATCTTTTATATATTCTATTAAATGTTTGTTTGAATAAAACTTATTAGCTGAGGTACATTATTATTTCGAGTTACTGTGATTATGATGTTCCTTGTTAATAAAAGTGATACTGTAAAACATTGCAGAAGGAAAGGAAGATGTTCCAGTATTGAATATGTATTATGTCTGTTAATTCTCATAGAAGAGATTAGAAGATATGAAATGTAAAGTAAATTGTATATCCAAGAACTGTTGATTGTTCATTGATATACTACTACTATCATGTGATATAGTTATGGAAAATATTTGTTCTTTCCTGGAATTATTATTAGTTTTTGTACATTCCCATGTTATATTTAGTGTAATTTCCTAGATTTTTTTGCCTTATATTTGCATTTACGATTTATTTGTATTGATCTGTAGAGATAGAATAAGAACAGCATTACCTCACGTGATCATGTTCTGACTCCCACATTTTCAATTTTTTCTCTTATTTTATTTTATAAGTTATTACCTAGTTTAGAAGTGTACCAGTTGAAACTTTGTAACTAAGAATTGCTTGTTGTAAAGAAAGGAAGAAACTTATTTTGTTGTTATTAGTATTATATGAGGACAATGTAATATACATATAGTTATTTTCATAATTTGATAGCAATTTTTTTTCCCTTCTTGAGTATATGGAATAATGACCTCAATTTCTTCTCTATGTATATTTCATCTTGTGATTAAAAGTACTAAAACATATTCTACCAATTCAGAAATGACATGTTTTATTGTGTAAATTGTGAAATTTGTTTGGCAATCTTTGTTTCATACTAGAGTTTATCAATATGACAAATATAGTGGCCTCAACATAGCGATATTTCGAGTCATTATCCCTACTCCGGTCCTTGCGATACTGTCTATTTTGCACAATCAGAACAACAATTCTTGTTACCTTATCTTCTATTTCAGTTGGTGTCCTTGGGAACTGTTCGGAAAGGTAGTAGAGTTGCACGGAGAATGAAAAAGATAATGGGTAAAAGGTGCTTGGGAGATAATTTATAATGACATGGAGTTTATAAAGAGGAAATTTGACCATGAAACAAGAAATTATATAGAAAAACTCTCTTCAATTTTAAGGAGACATACTTCCCTGGGACTATCCTGTTAGCAAAAGGTGCAGACCCCTTTTCTCCCCTCTCGGGACCTATATGTTGAGGCCCCTGTACCTCTGTCCAGGACTGTCTTCAGGATTTATTGTTTTTATTAAAAACAATATTTCACAAGGAGCTGAAGAAAAAGATTTAATTGAAAATATAAGATCTTTCGGATCTTGGTTTCATAACGTATACTTATTTGTATGAAAGTAGTTGCAGCATTTCCTTGTTTGCAGCTCAACCAAGTTGGGAAGCTGGATAAATAATACTTCTCATTACTCTTTTCAGAGATTTAGAAAAGCTAGCCAATTATTTTTGAAGTGGAGATATTTTTGTTTTTTGCCAATGAGAGTTCAAAAGAAGTTTGTGCATCCATCCAGTTCTTTCCAGTTTTGTTGGGTGAACCCTGGTTACATAGTTACTGTCTAAAATTTTTGTATTAATGTTACTAACTGAAGTATTATATTGCACTTTAAAACTATTGACATTTTAAAGCTAATTTTATGAGTATATAAACTTCTAATATATGTTAACACTATTTTGACAACATGATGACCTTTTCGACAATAAAATATGATTTTTGCCTGTACCATGATAAGTTTTTTTCAAGAGAAATAAGTTGGTACTTGAGATTTCCTTATTGATTTAGCTGTAATTCTAATATTCTTTACAACAGTTAAAATTTATTATTATTATACATATCAAATGATTTTGGTGTCCATTCATGTTCGCACCCCTTACAGAAACTACTTTACCAATTTGAATATTTTAAATTTTTCTAGACTGCCGATGACCGAGTTTGGTGGACACAATTTTGCTTTATTAAAATGAGGTATATCAGTGTACCTGTGACTATTGGAACAGATTATGTGAAAGTACCCCTTCTCTCTCCTTAGCAAAAGATTTTTAAAATTAGAATTGACTATTACATTTAATTGTTAAATAAATAAACTGTCTCTAATTATTAACTCTATTGAAGTATTCTCTTTATTGTTATTATTGTTTAGTTAGTTTCTATTAAGGATAGCTTCTCATTTATATAATACAGGTGGCTGGAACTGGTAGTTATAATAGATGTGATGTAAAGTAATGCTTGAAATCAGAAGGAACTCACAATGTAATAGTACACTGGCAACTATGAATTTTGAATGCAATGCTAAAAAATGGTATTAGTTAGTCCTACAAAAATAGTGGCAGAGTTCATTTCTACATTAATCTATTTAATATAATAGTAAAAGTGACATTGTTTGACTTCTCACTCACTCGCTCACTCATTCATCAATGCCAGGAAAGAACTATTGGAGGTAAGAACTTGAAATTTTAACAGGATGTTGCTCATGTATTGTACAGGTTCACCGAGAAAGGATGTTTTGATATTTCAATTTTCAAGTGGTGAATTAGGGTGAAATGTGATTTTTGAGGGTATTTTTTTCTTCACTATCTTACACACTTATCGAGATATCTTTATGGCTTTTGCATGTAACAACAACAACAACAACAAAATTCCTTGTGAAACCAGGCAGGGTCAGTTCATAGTTCATAATTTAAATTTATTCGTTGGGAATGTGTGACCCTGGAAAAATAAAATTTCATGAGGAAGGGAAATACTATTTTTTTACCTAAAGCAAAATAATTACTTTTAAAATGAAATAATGCTTTAAGAATTGGAGAAAAATCAACTACATTAGTACAAACTGAAATAAGAAAAACTTGAAACTAAAATCCAATGCATACTATGTAGCATGTGTGAGTGTTGGGAGGAATAGATTTTTGCATCGGTAAAGGAGTTGAAGAATTGTGATGAGAAATCCCAAACTTTACCTCATTCTCACATCCTCACAAAATTACCCCATAATTAAACAATTACCTTCTTTTTATAAGATTTGATGTAATGACAGTCAAAAATGTAACTTTCAAAAATAAAGAAACCTTTTTATAACACGAACTCTTAAAACGCGCAAGGTGAATTAGCAATATCGGAGAGGTTCTCGAGCCACCGTCTAAGCACGGCGTTGCGAATGCCATCTGATCATAGGGCAAAAACAGCGGGTCGTCCATGTTTGTGTGACATGCTCTGACACGGAGAAGCGCATGAACACCTCTATGATATTATTCATTTTAAAGAAATATATTACTTATGAAATTATTATATCGTTGTAGACACTGAAAAAACTGTATATTTTTCTATGAGCGAAATCTCTACCCTTAAGGGCGATGAGAGACGGACTGACTCCCCATCAACGCAGGTCAAAAACTACCAGCGACAGGCGCTTGAAATTTCGCCTGAATGTTTCTTTTATATTGTCTGGACCCACAAATAGGGGATTTTTTGAAATTCCGATTTTAAAAGGGTGTAATAAAGTAAAATTTGATTTTTCCTATTTTCACCATATTTTACGAACTAATTATTATATTATCTTAGTTTTGCGTGTTAATATAATTGAATCAAAAATTGAAGAATTGAATCTATTATTTCAGAAACCTGTCGAGCGCCAAAAAATTCGAAAATAAGTTGGAAACGGAATATTATTCATGGGAGGTAGGCGCATCGTTTAGAACAGAAACCAACCGAAAGTCATTGCCGTGAGGCTGTTAAAATGTCGGGAGTATATTGCGTTTACTACAGAAGACCGTGTCCAGCGTGGGCGACAAACGCGAGCGACAAGTGTAGCGTCGCGTCGCCAGGATTGAGTGCCATACGTGGGCGTGCGCGGGATCGGTCGGCTCTTTAAGGAAGATGACGCCACGCCGCAAACAAAACGTGAATATATGTGACAAGGCGGATTTATAGCGAAATGCGTGGTTCTAAGGCAAAGATGCTATGAAAACACCCAATAAATTTATCGGAAAAAACATCTTAATTACATTGAATTTTAACATTTGTACTCGCAACTGTTTTTGCGCCCCAAAGAGTTATATTAATAATAATAATAATAATAATATTTTATTGAACCACATAGATCATAACTGATGTACGGCGAGTCATAGTACTAACAACAATATTTACATATAAGAATAACAACAATAATTTTGATACATGTAACCATATTCATTTAAGTTAGCAGAAAAATACAATTATTGTCTACTATTACATAATATTAATATTTATTTAGACTAGGGTTATTAGATATCTATGGTAGGAATTCTATTATTTTACTTTTATTTTATTAATTTATGTCAAGGTTTATATTTATGCTAAAACAGCGTAATTTAATGTTGTTAAATCTTTTCCTGCATCATGTGTCACCTTCTGCATCTTTGTTCTAATGATTACCTGCGACAGATTGTATGTCATACATTAGTTATTGTTATTGAGGAATTCTTGTTCACTGTAGTAGAGTTTCTGTTGTAAGAATTGTTTGAGTTTTATTTTGAATGGGTTCAGTGTTTTGATGTTTTTAAGGTTTATTGGTAACGAATTATATGCTGTATACCTGCATTATGAGTGCTTGTTTGACTGAGAGTGGATGTTATCTGTGGTTGATGGATATTTCTGGCTTGTCTAGTGTTGTGAACATGAACAGTGGAATTAAATCTGTAGAGTGATCCTTTGTCTAGTAGATCCTTTTTTACGAAGTTCAAAGTTTCAAAAATGTACATGCATATCAGTGGAAGTATTTTCAACTTTTCAAATAATGGTTTACATGAAGAAAGTTTATTAGTGTTGGTAATTGTTCATATTATTCTCTTTTGTAAATTAAAAGTTTGTTTTGTTTCTGGTGCTTGTCCCCAAAATATTATACCATATTTTAGAATGGAATGGACATTTGCATAGTATACTGTTCGAAGGGTATATGTTGTACAATTTGTTGTTAGAACTCTGATGGTATATGTGACAACTTTCGGTCAGGTGAAAATGGCGATGAGTCGAGAATCGAACCCGGGATCCTGCTTTGATCGCAGGGGTATTTATCACTACACCACCCGTTCGCCTTCCACAACTGTACACCATTTCCACCGAGGTGTGGGAGGCGAACGGGTGGTGTAGTGGTTAATACCCCTGCGATCAAAGGAGTCCCGGGTTCGATTCCCGGCTCGTCGCCATTTTCACCTGACCGAAAATTGTCACATATCTTCTCCACGTGTAGAGTACACGGAAGAAATATGTACATCTGATGGTATAGTTTATTGTGCTGAGTTTCATGTTCAGTGTTTCTAGGTGACAGTTCCATTTCATGTTATCTTGTGTAGTAAGTCCCAGAAACTGGGTTGTTTGTTTAAAGATGAGGTGGTTACCATTAAATTCAATGTTAGATATGTGCTGTTTAGATGAATGAGGATTATGGAAAGAAACTATGCCAGTTTTGTCAGTGTTTATTATGAGTTTATTTTGTTGGACCCATTGTATTAGGGTGGTGATAGTGGATTTGGTAGTGTTAAGTAAGTTTTCAGCAGTTTTGGCATGGAATAAGATGTTTGTGTCATCAGCAAAAAGTACAATTTTGTGGTTTGTGATGGATGGGACGTCATCAATATATAGAAGAAATAGTATTGGTCCCAGAGTGGAGGCCTGTGGAATTCCATGAGTGACATGCATAAGCTGAGACCGGTGATGTTTTATTTGATTTTCATGTTGGTAGGATACTTGTATTATTTGCTGTCTTTCAGATAAATATGACTTTAGCCAGATGTATCCTATTCCCCAAATTCCATAATTTTCTAGTTTACTGAGTAGAATTTCATGACTAATAATATCAAAAACTTTTGTGAAATCTAAGAATAATCCAACAGGGATTTCTTTCTGCTGTAGTGCAATCAAAATTTCATCGAGAAAAGCAAATAGAGCAGTTTCAGTAGATCTTTTTTCTCTAAATCCACGTTGGGAGTTTGTAATAATTTTGTTACATGTTAAGAAGCTTTTTAATTTGTTATTAAATAGTTTTTCTAGTATTTTTGAGAATCCTGTGAGAAGTGATATTAGCCTATAGTTTGTTACATTATGTTTGTCTCCTTTTTTGTGAAAGGTTTTTATGATAGCAGTTTTAAAAATTTGTGGGATGATACCTTGGGTTAAGGAGTTGTTATACAAGTGAGTGAGTGGTTTGATTATGTACATTGCAATTTTTTTAATGACTGTGTCTGGTATATCATCAATTCCGGAGGATGTTTTGTTTTTCATTTTACTAATAATCTGAAGGACTTCTTCCTCATTAGTTTCCCTGATATACATTGTTGATGTTACATGAATATCAGTTTTTGAATATAACAGTGTGTTGATTTGTTCTCTTTATTTCCTTGAAAATGGCATTAACGACTAAATTACTAAAAAGGAACTAATTTACAACACCAAGAAATTGGGTTTGTTGTGTTTTGAACTTGCACAAAACCGTAATCACTTCGACACTACATGAGCTAACCTATAAAACACAGCCTCAGGCGAGATCACGACGAAATGTCAAGACCTACTCGATACTACTACATTTTATTGTTTACGAACGATAATCTCTAGTATGATCAAGTAGGTTGAGTGAAATGTAGCGTCTGACGAGTGACAAAACTCAAGCATGTTTGAAGTTCAAGCGTCGTCGAATGTCGCGCTTTCAGTGTCGCTGTCGTTCACGTAGGACAGTCTCGTAACTACAAGCGTTTTTTAATCTTGTCGCTTGAAGTTGGCGCTCGCGTTTGTCCCCCACTCAGCACACGGCCTAACCCGTTAAGTGATGTCGCGTAGCAGGTTTCTGCTCTAAACCGTTGAGATTGTTGGGATGTTGTTCTTCAGAACCATTGTCAGTCTGTTATTGTATTCATTCAGTCACGTTTATCGCTCTTTTAGGACCAATTATTTATTTTGTTTAGCTGGAAAGTTTATCATATTTGTTGTTATTTTTATATGTTAGTAAAGTTTAAAAAGTGTGTGTGTGTATGGTCTTGAGTGAATCATTCTGTGTATGATTTGTCACTTATGTCAAGTTCAGTAGAGGAAGAACCTGCGCTTAAAAGAAGACGTGGTGTAACCCATGAGCATTCGTACGAGCGCAATAAAATTCGTAAAGCAAGAGTGAGGTCTCTGTCAAACAAAAAAAATAATTAGTTCGTCAGAAAATGAAGCCAATAGATTGAAAAAGCTTCAACCTTCCAGCTATGAAGAGTTCTATTTTTGAGTGGTCTATACCACTGGCGGAGATGCACCACCCGTTAAAGAGGCTACATTTTAAAACTTTAATATGCGTTTTTCCTTTAATAAAAAATGATTTTTTGTAATTTTATCATTAAACTTTTTAAATAAATACATACTACTATTTCTAGAAATGACAGACTTATTAGCTAAAAACGTCTAAATCTTCTTTAAAATATTTTGTAATATAACAACGAAAAACTTTGACGTTTATTGCAGAAACCCATCAGGTGCAAAGTTTAAGAAATGATTTTTTGTAGTTGGTACAAGGAATAAAAAAAATTGTTTTTCGTAAAATACTTGACGTTATAAATATTTTCGAGAATAAAATACTTCAACCCGGAAGAAAATTTACTTTCCTAATAGGACAGTTTTTTAGTTTTCTCAAAACAAAACTTTTGGCGTTTGACGGTTTCTGAAATAATCGATTCAATCAGTTTCTACAATTTTCATTTTTTTATGATTGAAAGAGGATGAAAATATTTTACATGTTTACTTCGACTTTACTTATTTATGAAAGTAGAAAAAAATATTTAAGATACGAACTTAAAATTTGACGGGATATTGCTTAGGTGTTGTAGATTGATTATTAATATCACATTAAATATTTTTATTTTCTTATTAATATTTTCCAAACTAATGTGAATTTATCAATGGACCAGTTCCTAGTATATTTTAACACGCTGTTATTACATCACTTTTAAGCATAATTTATAGAATTTCAAAAATATTTTAATGCGTTCTTATTCACGTTTCTTCTTCCTAATAATTCTAATTTTCATCCTATTCTTTCTATTCATAATTGTCATATTTTACGAGTACTCGTCTACTTTACTTCAATTTTCTTTTGGGCACTTTTGGATGATTTCATGAAACGGTCCCTTCTTTTATTTTGGAGAATAAATTGGCGTATTGTCTCCCCATTGGTCATTCAGGTTTCTCTATTTAATATGATTTTTTTTTTGGGGGGGGGGAAGGGGCAATGAATTTTTTGTTTTTATAACTAATACTTGTTTCAAATTGGAGTTTAAACTACTGTTTTTTATTGGCTTAGGAAACTATATTTTTCTTAGAATCGAACATGAATGCATTACCCTGAAAATTCAAGAGTGCCCGTCGTCTCGCACTGCGACTGCGTGTCAAAGAGCCATGTCTTGCAGTAACTTTCGGAATATTATAAAGCTACACCGTTTTCTTGTAATCTGCACGATTTTTATTCGTCCGGTTAAAACCTTCTATCATGACACAAGTCACTATTTCCAAATTTCGATAAAAATTCTGAAAATATACCCTCATAAGTATCGCCTGTCTATTTCAACTACATGGTGTCAACACACTGTTATTACACAAATATGGCGCACACCATGTTGTCACTCATCGTTCAAAGATGGCGTAATAAACGAAAACCGCACGACTCGTGATCCCCTTGGATTGAATTGTTGACAGTACTGCCAACTATCGAAAACTAATAGATGTGTTTATGTATGATTAAAAATGCGTTCATAAATCGACTGTCAGTATAGGAGTGAAGGAATGATTTTTTTGTTGGGAGACATAAAAAAATAATTTTGAATTTATTTCTTTACTTTCATTTCAAATTAAGAATATTTTCGGAAAAGCATTGCATTTTTAATCGATTAGACAAACTTCGATGAGTATTTTTGAGAAATGTGTTGATTTAAAGACCTGGAAGTTTTTTTAAATCTGGAGCTTGGGTTATAGAGAGGGAATGATTATCGTGAAATTATATTTTTTAAATTTTTTTTCAGTTACACAGATGCGTAAAAATTATATATAACACAATAGTATACTTTGTTATAAAGTAATAGTTACCGATCAAAATTCGGCATAATTTCTTAAAAACTGGAAGGACAGGAATTTTGAGATTTCGCAAGAACTACCCATTTATTTCTTCCGTGTACTCTACTCGTGGAGAAGATATGTGATAACTGTCGGTCAGGTGAAGATGGCGACGAGCCGGGAATCGAACCCCGAAGTCTTGCATTGATCGCAGGGGTGTTAACCACTACACCATCCATTCACCTTCCGCAATTGTACACCATTTCCACCCAAACCTATAACCCGGAGACCTGAGATACATCCCCAACCTTAACACGTAGGTATGTGTGAAACAGTGATCTCAGGTATATTTACTACAGAGCTGACCGGTGTGAAACCAGTACTTAAGCGCTCATAGTATAGTGTGCTGCAAGGTTCACCTATCTCCTGTATGGGGCTGTGTCAGCTCTTCCGGAGTTTAGGTCTGGATTGAAATGGTGTACAGTTTCGGATGGCGAACAGATGGTGTAGTGGTTAGCACCCCCGCGATCAATTCAGGAGCCTCGTGTTTGGTTCCCGGTTCGTCGCCATTTTCATCTGACCAAAAGTTGTCATGTTACTTTCTGTTAAAGAGAGTTGTTTCATACATTAAGACGATTTTTGGGGAAAAATAATAATAGAGACCAGAAATCTTAAGAATGGTGTAAATTGAATGGAATATCGTTAGTCATTTGTCATTAATAGAATGAAGAAATATGTTTTTGCATTTTTAATTTTTTGTTTTCGTATACCATGTTCCAGTGGATTGAGAGGTATTAAATTTTAATATATTTTGAAAACATGAAAATCTAAAGAAGTCTAAAATGGGTGCAAATTGAATAGATATCTCCTGAGTCATTTATTTCTTACAGAATTCAAAAATTTTATAGTTTTTATATGTTTACACATGGAAATAGTTACACAAAGTGTAATATGCCAAATCTGAATTTAAAAATATATATTAAAAATTCAACAAAAGTGTACAAGTGCAAATTTAATCAGTCTTTGGTTATGACATCAGCGTTTGTTTTATGTCAATATTTTTAATATTGCCTTGAATATTTGAATTGTCATTTTTATCATTTTATGTGCTTAAAAAAAACTATTGGCAGTGCAAGTTAAAGAAGATGTTTTTGTGATGTGCTTTTTGAGAATGATCGACTGGTGTATTTGGTTTTTGGTTAATAGAAAGTTCGTAGGGTAGCGTGAGGTAATTCATTCTACCAGGTAGCGACAAGTATTATAGATCTCTGGTTTTAATAGCTACGGAGAACTCAACAAACATCGTAGAAAAATAAAGTTAACACCGTTGTGTTTTTCATTTTGTTCTGCATACACAGAAGTGAAAAATTTTGTTTTATGAATGAATATTAATTTTTATCCCAGGAAATGTTTAAAAACGTGATATTTTTACGATTCTTGCCGGTACTTTGACTTTATTTTTTATGAGATAAACTAGTATTGTCTATAAAATAATTCTTACTCGGCAAATGATTACTGTTGTGTTTGTGACAATATTTAATAATTTCAAGCTTCAACTTGCACAATATAATGAGCTATTAATTTTTATCAAAAACACTACTAAAAGCGACCAGACACATTGTTAAGGAATAAAATTTATACTGTCGCACTCAGAAAAATGCCGTGATCTCATTAGAATTGAAGTAAAACTATTAACGCAGCCTCCAGTAAGTGATAAATAAAACCACGTTTTGAAAAAGCGGCCAGCGGAATATTACAGTCAGGCGCGTTATTGCCGGGCGCATCACTCCTCTGACCGGTAAAAGGGTCAAATGGGAAGGCCAGTCTGGTGACTGAATGAGGCATAGGCAACAACGCATCTGACCGTCGTTCACCGCGAGCCGCCAATTTATAGTTTATTTTATAAAAAAATAGTAAAAGTCGACGTATCGGCGAAAGCCGTATAAAGATCACGTTTTTCAAACATTTCCGGCTTTAAAAATTAATATTCATTCATGAAACTAAATTTTATTCTTGTGTACATGCAGAACAAAATGGCAAATCCAATGGTGTTAACGTTTCTTTTCTACGATTTTTCTTGTGCTCTCCGCAGCTGTTAGAAGTCTGGGGTCTATAATGAAAAAGTCCGATATTAAATCTGCCTCTGAAAGGGGGGGGGGGTATTATAAGTATTATCCACTAGCAAGATCGATCTCGTTACTACGATATTGTAGATGTGGTTTAAATTACGCAGATTTTGAAGAGTTTGGTCAGGAATTTCCAGACAATTACGCATAATGTTGTGATTCGAAAGTGAAAGAATAGATATTTTAAGGTATGTGTGAAAATTTTAAAGAGAGTCACATGAAAATTGACGGAGATAATAAATTGGTAAGAAATAGGGGAGAATGTTGACATCGTTATTGGACATTTAAAAAAGTCTGGGAAACTACTGGACAGAATTACTCCAAATTTTCGTAGATGGTGAGACTCTCAAGTTACCGAGAGTTTGGACACCAAAAGAACAAAGATAGCGGACTTGAATGGTGTTCCAAGGACAGCCACAACCAATATTTTAGAACAAAAACCACGACACTCGTTAAGACTTGGACTGTCTCAGTTTGTCGTTTGATATTAAAATCATCGTTTGGTAGCACTTACACTACCTTACGGGTGTACCAACGCTATGGAAACAACAAAGAGACTACCGTAAAAAGAATTTCGTTGAAAGTAGATTAAAAAATTAAGATTTCTTGGATAATTTATGCAATGTATTTTATTAATAGGAATTTTAATTTTGTTACTCGTTTTTTATCCTTTGTAGAGTATTTTAAGGACAGGCTCTCCTAGAGGTATTTTGTCAAATTTGGTGGAAGTAAATACAACGTATAAGATGAAAATAAGTCGAGTAATGTACGACAGGTGGAATCAATTGAGTAGGTTGGCAGTCCTCCCGAATTTGGTAGCTTTTCGTCCGACAGCTAGACTTTAGTAGGGTGCATTTGTGAGAAAATAAATTATCGAAACGAGTTTTAAGGAAAAAAATAGTTTAAAATAATGAATTTAATAAAAAATTTATTGTCAAAAAACAGTACAGACTGCGTATGACCACGTGGAGGACAATAAACTAATTTACTCTCCGGAAGCAAGCAAGGGACCATCCCATCAATTCCGATCAAGGGCCCTAAGGCAGAGGCGGATTCAAAAATTTCAGCAAAAGTTCCTAGATAAGATAAAAAGTTAGCTGCGAGTTATAATACATATATAATGTCAATATGTTTGTAATTTAACGCAAATATGTTTGTAAATTTACATGTACAAGTTATTATCGAACTATAGATTATTCTGAGTATAGTGTTTAAAAATCATAAGAGTTGAAAAAAACACTAAATTCACGATTTATTGTTACAATAAACACGCCCCTAGACAAAGCCTAGAGAACCTGTATAAGAAATCCGCCTCTACCCGAAGGAAAAACGGAGAAAAACCCGGGCCAGGATGGGAATTTTGAAAAGGAAATTTTGAAAACGTTAATGCAAAAATAGACTTTACAAAGAGGTATTAAAGGAAAATATAATATATTTAGGTTGTAGGAGACATACATCAAGGGTTGGAGGACAGTGGCCTATCACCGCTCGTGTAAGATACCACCAGGAAGGAAATGATGGATAAAGAAGATAGGGAGGAAGTCGAGGTTCGAGCTGTGGTTGGAGGGGATAATATGCATTCGCCCGATAAGAGCAATTTATCAAGTGGGGGAAGTGAAAAAATGTTATAAGAGGAGAATTTATTGCTACTGGAACTAGAGGAAGGAAGGAGAAGAAAATTGTAGTGGAGGATTTGAGAAAGAAGGAACTAAACAGAGTAAAGAAACGGTGCAAAAAATTAAAAGAAATTTTCACTGGAGAAAAGTTTCACCGAATCCCAGAGGGCACAATCAAACACAGAATGGAGTAGAAGAAATGTAACGGATGCTGATGGTCTTGCAGGAAAGAAAAGGAAAAATTACGGTTACTTGAGAGTGTATATATGATGAAAGGAAACATATCTTGAACAGCAAATGAGATAACGCTGCAAGTGGGAAAAGTAGATATTCAAGGAATGAGGAGAAAATAATTTGCGTTATTGATAAGAGATGTAATTGCATTCAGGAGAAAGTAATCTGTCGCCAAGCGAAAGTAGAAAGGACTGGAGATAAAACAGACAATGACACAATGTATAAGAATACAAGAAGAAGGAGCAATGGGAGAGGGTGGAAATGTATGGAAGAGGTTAGAAAAGGAGATTCAAGACATGCGAGGAACACAGAAAGGAATTATATCAGAACTGAGATATGTGTGGGAGTGCCTAGAAGGTGTTGATAAAAGTACAGGTGAGGAGGAAAAATTATTACAACGTGATAGGATACGAATGGAGAATACTGCAACATATGCCCAGGAGATTGAGGAAGGGGGCTGGAACAACTATTAAGGGGAGCCGGAATGAATCAAAATGATGAAATTATAATTTTTTTGCTTAATTAAAAAATTTGATGTTTTCCTTGCATGACAAGCCAAGTTTCTTTATTCTATGTGGCTTCTAAATTCGTTTTTATGGCCTAAAAACGGATGGGACGAGAAAGTGGGTGTGGTCATTTGGTATTTATCTTCTCCATTGCCAGGCTACGAGAACTTCAGCGTAGATAGTGTGTTCGAATTTTCTGCAGTTAATCTGACTGACACCGGTATTATTGTTTTGTGTATTTATAGACCTCCTCAATCAGATCTTGACATATTTTTTCGGAACTTCGAAATTGTTTTAAAACATATTACACATAAATTACTAAATGTGTGTGGTGATTTCAACATCGATTTCCTGAGTACATCCGACTCTGCACATTCACCAATTAATCGATTTAAGAATCTTATCGACTCCTTCAACCTTATTAGTAAGATAAGCGACCCCACTCACCTCCCCAGTTTATCTCAAACATTTCTAGATCAGATTATCGTCAACAATGGAATCTCGTATTTCTCTGAAGTGTTTATCGCCAGATACAGCGATCACCTTGCTCAAGTATTGACTATTATAGATGAAACCAATTAAAATCCTTTACAAGTTTTCAAGAGAGTTTAATGACACAAATCTATCCATATTTATAAATTGAGTGAAGAAACATGGAAAGATGTTTACTATTGCCAAAACACCGACGACAAATTCAATGTATTTATCTCAATATTCCTAAATCAATACAACTCTAGCTTTTCCATAACACGCAAGTTAATTAACACGAAGAAATGGATCACCCAAGGGATAAGAATTTCTTAAAAAAACACGCCTTTTAAGTTATCTTTCAAAACCCTATAACCAACCACCCGAATTCCATGATTATTTTCGTAAAATAAGACTATTCTTCGAAAAGTAGTCTATACAGCTAATGTTATTGAAAACGACAGACATGTACTAAAATCGAAAAACCGGGCGAAAGTCATGTGGAATATTGTTAAAAATTACACGTCAACTCCTGAAAATTGCGAAGAAAATATTTCTCCACGAAAAAATGGCAAAATCGAATCAAATTCTCAGGACATCGCAAATTTGTTTAATTCTTACTTCTCATAAGTAAGTGAAATAACGAACTCAATATTTCCAAATCAATATCTTCCATTTATATCCACTCACGTACCCAATTCTATGTTCACTTCCGAAACTAACGCCAGTGAAGTCGAGAATCATTAAAAAACAAATTTTCAACAGGCATAGATGATATACTCGTGTTTATAGATAAATTTTCGTCCCACTTCATATTAAATCCACTCATAAATATGGGTTCAACTATCTTCATGGGAATACTCAAAATTCCAACAAGTGTGAACAATTGATCTTGGATTCATATTTTCAAAAGAGTTTTTGTCCAGATAAGAACATAGCATTTTGAAATGTATGATACAACTGGAACATACAATGAAGGAAACATTTTTAAATGTGAAGTTTTAAAAAGTTTAGGTGTTATGGGAAAGCTAGAGACAACTAGGACACAACATCATTTCTGCAATGCAGCAGTAGGTTAAACAAAGGCCAAGAGGTATAGCAAGAAGAGACAAAATACTTTAAACATGCAGCAAAAGGTGAGAAGAGAGCTATTGAAAGAAAATTGAAACAAGAAGAAGAAGGAGAAGAAGAAGAAGAAGTCGCTGATAATCCATCATATGGTGCAGGAATGCATTAAGAAACTTTAAAAGATATTTCCCGTAATTTAGAAATTTTCATATTTAAGGAAAATTTTCTCAAAAACTAAAAACAATAGAGCAATGAAATTTTTACACAATATTGCTTGTTCTTTCTTCTTCCTGTTGATTACAAATTGTAAAAAAAACTATGGTATAAGACATAAGTTATTAAGGAAAAACTAAAAAAAATAAAAACAAAAGTTAGTATATTATTAAAAAATAGTACAACAAAAATAATAATTATTTCTGAACATTATATTATAACTTTGTTTAAACGTATTACTGAACATGCATTAAAATTGAGAAAGATGTCTTTTTATTAATTTCAGAGGAAATATTCATTGTATTTACTAAAATTAACAATAAGAAGATGGACCACTCCGGTTCACCTTGAAGAGTTGGATTTGATATTGGAACAAAAAAAGGAACAAGGAGAAAATGTGAGCATTGTTGAGTATATTAAATTGCAATGGTGGGAGAAAGGGGAACACATACGAGTGATAAGTAGCAAGGAAACAGAAAAGGGAAGTATTATGTTGCAGTTTCCGGAAAAAGAGAATGAAAACGTGCTGCGAGGGATACTTCTAGACAGTACAGTGGCAGGGACAGGGATCAGGTAGCGTCAAAAGTTATTATTTACGGTTTATGTAAATAAGAAACAGAAGAAGGGCTCTTGAGGATGATAAAAGACGACGTACCAAGAGAGAGTGATGTAGATATGGAAAGGCGATACAGATAAAACTCTTTGTGAGGTAAGGCAGTTTACTAGTGCATTATATTCTCGAAGTGGATCGAAAAATAGTTGGAGAACGACAGTGGAAAAGATGGGTTTTTTGGTGGGGCTTTAAGGGCTCGTCAACAGCAAGGTCATTAGAGCCCAAACAGGGTTTGTATGAGATTTGCGTCATACAAAATGGATGGTTATGTTGAACCTATTTGGTGCTAAAAATGCCAACGGTCTTGTCAATTAGCGCGGAACTGCTCTGAGAAATAAGTCTATTGCGGGCATTGTGGAAGAAGGGGGCATTGGTTTCAAATTGTACTGAAAATGAGAGTATTCCACGTTGTGTTAATTGTTATCGGAGAGGGAAAATTGGAGAACATTCTGCACGCGACAAAATATGTTGTGAGGATTTACGAGAAGATAGAAAAAATATGAGAGCAAATAGAGAACGATTGGTATTAATGTAATACAAGTCAATATGCAGAGTAATATAACTGGAACAAATGAGCTAATAGAATACATGGTAGAATATAGTAGACATGTGACATTCAGGACATTTTGTAAGTCGAAACAAAGATGTATTTACGCCAATAGGATATAGAGTTTTTTGAACGCCAGGGTAATGTGATGACAGTAATTGTAAAATAGGAAAATTGCTGTATTACGAATAGGGGAATATTGGAATGAATATGTAATTCCAAATGTAATAGAAAAGGAGGTTAATTATGTTATGCCGCATGAAAATGGGATACTGGACCGAGATTCGAGCTCCGGACCTTAACGCGCAGATGCTCTTGCCAACTGCACCACCCCGTTCGCCTCTGGGCTCAGTCTACCACTGACATTCAACTTGCAACAGTCTACCATGATCATTCAACAGGCGGACGGGGTGGCGCAGTTGGTAAGCGCATCAGAGCGTTAAGTTAGGGTCCAGAATTCGAATCTCGGTATTCTCCCATTTATATTCAGTGTAACATAATTAATCTGTTACCTGGCGGTGAGGCACACCACAATTTTTTCTGTATATCCATAAGGAGGGTTTAACAGTGATAATCGTAAATGTGTGCGAGCAATATATGCGGAAAGATCGGAAAGAATTTGATTTGGTTGAAAAAATTCTGAAAACATATACAGGCGTACTAATAAAAGCTCAGCGTAACTTCGGTACTACAGACTTATTCCGAGAGTAGCTACATGTAGCGTAACAACGTTGTAAGTAAGGAACTAATAATGACGTTTCAAGACTGGCGTATCTAGTCTCCCCCCCCCCCAGGGGACTTACATTTAGTAAGTACGCGTTTGGCGAACACGGGGCCCCGAGCCGTGTCTGGCATTACTTCCACTTACTTATGCCTTTCTTTTTCTTCCTTTCTCTTTCCTGACACCTTCCTTGGTCACCTCTTGTTCTTTTCGATCCCGACGCTATTAGGACTAGAGTATCTTTCATTTTTCTCCCGCCCTCATTTTTTGTCCCCATTCATTCCTTGTACCCCTCATTTTTTGCCCCCCCCCCTCATTTTTTGTCCTCAATGTTTTGATGTATGTTTTGAGATATGTTTTGGTATGTTGTAATTCAGGAGGGTGTTTAGTGGGTATGGTTGAATCATTCGGGGAGTCCCACACGCGGGGATAGTTATGTTGGCTCTCCCTAGTGCGTAACTGTATTTTCCCTACCTGTACAAGTTTTTAGGACTCCAAATAACCTTTGATGTCGACGAGCCGTAAATCCCTACAAAAAAGTATCTAGTCTCGGAGTATGCTCGACAATTGCGGATAAACGATTGTCAACGTCACATATTGTAAGCTTTCTGACGTTTTGATGGACAAATGCAGAAAGTTTTGAACGTATTGAGTGAGTCTCACAACGTAATCTGTGGTGCCGTCACTGATAAATAAGGACGTTTTCATAATGCATCGTTTATAAATAAATTTGAATTATTTGGTGAAAAGCATTATACGAAAAAATAAATAAAAATATAACCGAAAAAATGGGAGGTAATCAAACTGATACGAAAGCACGAAGTTATCAAAATAAAATTATAATATGAAGATCCCCCGGTTACGGGAAGGAGACAACAACCTTCGATCGGTGAGTAGGATTTCTGCTCAGCTAGTTTAACGCATATAGCAGTAGGGAGGCGAAGCTAGACGCCTCCCTGCCCACCAGAGTGCTGATGTGTAAATCCCACTACCTGGTGTGCTGATGTGTAAATCCAAGGACACTGAGCAGCTGGTAATGACCCAAATGAAATTTGTCAAAAGTATGTTCACTTAAGTAGGTGATCACTGGGGCAGCCAAGAAATGCGCTTCTTACGCCGATATCACAAAGAATATGAAGTCGTTGACCCCAAATAACGTAACAATTCTCAGGACACAAAAGAAGGAATTTCTCATTGTTCTCGAGAAGAGTGGCTGTATGAATTCACTCAATGAACCTCTAACGAACGAAATAGATGTCCAAGCAAATGTGTATATCCCAATTCGAAAAATTGTCATGGTAATGAGGGTTATCGACGAGACTGTGGCAGTCGAAGTACTGGAAGCAGTCTTCCGAAGATTAGATGTTTCAGTAGACCTGTTGACTGGTTCCTGTAGATTGCGCAGGGAATGAGGTGCGCGAACGGCGACAAACTTGCAGCCAGCACAGCAAGTTCAAATTTTTGGCGTCTCCAAAAATTAAAAATTGATAGGTTAACAGCTGTTAGAGAGATACAACAGGTAAAAAGATGTTACAGGTCCCTTGCCTCTGTGTATTTATCTACTTAATGCAAGGGTCCGTACAGAAGGAACACCTGCTACAGATGTGGCAAAATGTGATACGTTGTTAAGGACTGTAGAGGAAAGGCACAATGTATTCTCAGCAAAGGGAACTTGAACGATGATCATTTACTAGGAAGTAACAGGTGCGCTACCTTCGCTGCTGTTCTCAACAAGAACAATAAGATATACAATGCATAGACGTCAGATAAAACTGAGGAAAACTTGACTCGCTTAAGACTTTCTGCTGGTTGCTGCCGAAAGGAAAGTAGACGTGCTACTTCTTAGCGAGTAATTTGACACCTGTGATGCGCATAGTGCCAGGATTCCTCAGGAAGAGCAATCATAATAATATACAATGAGAACTTTGTTTACAATTATACAAACGAATGATATTCGGGTTCGTGAGGGTGGAAGTGAACGGCAGTTGTTACTTCCCCCGAACGCTAAATCCCTGAAATGTAAAAAAGTATATTGGCGACCTTGAAGCTAGTCTAAAATCGAATAACGGTGACCTTATAATCCCCGGGAACTTCAAAAAATATTTGCAAAATTGGGGAGACAAGATCAGATAGGCGAGGATGTATTGTTTGAGAATTCGTGTTTAGGAACCTCGTTATTTTACATACTGGCGAACACTGTCCAACGAGGCCCTGCCTCCTCGATCATACTGTAGGCTCTGGAATGATAGCTAGAAGAATCAAAGTCTTGGAAATTCTTAAGGTAGAGCAACTGAGCGATCATCTCTAAATAAACATCTCTGTTTCTACAATCAGGGGATATCACCCCCACTATGTGCAACAAAGACCTACCTCTCTTTAATCCCAAGAAGCTAATCCTGGATAAGGTGAAAGGTTCTCTTGAGGAATTCAGGTTGATTAAGAGCATCAACAAGGGAACAAAAGAAATAGTGCTAGCCTCGTGCGATGCGCAGTCACAGAGATTGACATAGCGCAGTTTCGCAAGGACTGCGTCAAGGCGAGAAGACCTGCCATGAGAGCCAGGAACAATATTTTTAGAGGATAGTACAAAATATCCCGTAAACTGTTTTAAAAAGTGATGAAAAGAAGCAATGGTCATATGCTGTAATGGTTTTTTTGTAGAGATTGAAAATACTCCTGGGATATGATTGAAAAAAGGTGACCAAGAAATTCGGAGTGAACATGTGGTAGCCCGGTATGGAATACGCTTTATGTGTTCAGAAAACTAGCAGCGATCTCTTCCCCACTCCTGCATGACTGCTGAGAAGTAAGCGAGACAATTATTCTTTCGACGAAGATGTCTTCATTAAAGACGAGCTACAGGAAGCGGTAAGTAAACTAAAAAGCAACAAAGCACCTGGTCTCGACGGGATCCCGAATGAAATGATCCGGATAGATGTAAGTGGATATTATGAATATCTGTTGACGGACTTTAACAACTACCTCAAACATGTGTTTTACAGGGACTGGGAGACACAGAAACTAACTCTTTTGCAAAACGTGAATGAGCCCACAGACCAGACATCGTCCTTTCGACCTTGGGGTCTACTGGACACTTGGGAAAACTGCTCGAAGGTCTAATCCTTTTAAGATTGGAAAGTCAGATGGTTGCAGGAAAAAATTCCTGTTTACAGTTTGCTTTTAGAAAAGGGTTATCGACTCAGATGACGCCAGTGGAAGTGACTCTCGTCGTGGAAACTGCCAAAAGAGGAATTTATTACAGGAGAAGTTTCGGCGCCATAGTGGCAGTCAATATAAAGAGCGTCTACTTCTCGGCTACATGGGAACCTGTAATTGTTAAGAGTGGTTGCAGACTATCTTTCCGAGAGGAAGATAATATACTTTGACACCTCCCGGATTGGGGAAGTGATGAAGTGGTGAATCCAGCATGGATCCAGGTTGAATTCGTTTTTATAGGACGTATTGATCAACGATGTGCTGAACGACCTTCCTCTGTATACCATCTTTTTGGGTATGCAGATCGCAACTTATCAAAAGGCACAGCTGCAATGTAGATCTTCTGCAGCTAAGATTTTACTAATCCCTTTTTAGAGTGAAAGTATAGTAGGACAAGAAGCGTCTTGAATTGGCAGACGAAAATACAGGAGCCGTTCTAGTCAGTGGCAGGAGAGCGCTTCGCTTTCCATGTATTTCACTGGAAGGTAAAAACGTCTCTACACTGTCACATGCTTACATCAACAAACACCATATTCAGATGTATATGGTAGTCACAAAGTTTGAAGTGCTCAAAATAGGTTGTAAGTATGTTTCTTGTCAAAAGCTCCATTCCAAAAGTATTGTAGTAAATGTCCTTTGGTTTCGGAAATAGCTATAGAAAAATGTTTGATGAAAGAAGTCAAGAAATGTGGAAAATAAATTTTGGAAGAATGATTCAAAATTCGCCTCAATAAATGATAAAATTATTTCTCTACCGACATGTTTGTTGCATTGAATTTGATTGTAGCACTTCCATGAGCTTCTTTAATGGTCGATGCCGCTGTACCCGTCTCGAATCCACACATCAACAAGAGCCTCCGTTCCCACCATTTCTCGTCGTGTTTTCGAATCAAGAATGATTTTATTGTTATGTCATTTAAATTCCGCCAAAAATTAGATTTAGTGTATGAAAGTACACACCGAATAATGAAAGGTGAATGGAAGAACAAAAACGTTCTCTGTCGTCGTGAAATTTTAGAAGTCGAATCAATGTGTGTCAACTTCAGAAATAACCATGTTAAAAACGTATCTTTAAAATCAAAATGTACTTATCGACTCTATCGTTTCTGAAACTTTCTAAAGGTTTTCGTTTTGCATGAGAAGAAAATATCAATTATGTGTCGTTTATTTGTGAGGTCTAAGGAGTGTATGATAGCTTTGAGAATTTTTGGAGTGTGTTATAGTAGGACTCTGTTTCCACTGTGAGATTTTTTCCGTTCGAACGCTGTCATCCGAAGAACGAGCTCATTCAGCAGATAACATGAATTTCTACCAGATGCCCCAATGTGAGTCATGACACACTTCGTTCGTTGAAGTATATTCTTTGCACAAAGATAGTGTGCAAATGAAGTGTGTCGGATTTTTACTGAGACGTACAATTGAGATTCATTAGCGTACTATTCTAATATGGGTAGTTAGAAGATTCCTTTGGGAACAAATATTAAGATCTGGAGCACTTAACTGGAAAAAATTATTTGTGTATGAGGAATTTTGGAATAGGTTCAGAAGAATGAAATAAATCAATCAATGCAACAATAGCGTAGGTGCTGTTGTGTTCGACATCGTAAGCTTACAATCTAACTAATTCACTCTTATTTCTATTAATTCATGAATCTGAATCTACACTTCCGTTGTTTCTTCTTCGCCAGTTTATTCTGTTTCCCTGGTATTTTTTATTCTCGTTGTAAACTGCGTAGATGCAACCTTTCTGATTGAGAAGTCTTTAAAATTAAAATGAATCCAGTTCCAAAAAGTGCCCTAAGCCGTGCAGGAGAGCGCTGGTTTGATTGTCCGCGCGGTAGAACTGAGCGAGTTTTTCAGTAGAGGTATTATTGACCAATGTTGGTTTGGTATCTACGGCACCCAACATCTGTCCTCCCAAATTCTTCACTCAAAGCATTGTTAGGTGGAAGTCATGAGATATGAATAAATTAATACTATGGGAATACACACGGGTGAGAGGTAATGGTTTCGTGCTTTATCATCTCTATGACTCCTAAGAAAATTAATTTTCCTGGGCATTTAATAATTTTTATATCTACTATGATATTTTCAAAATGAGAAATGTAATTTAAGATGGGATAGCTTCTAAAGCGATAACATTCTATGCTTTCATATTTGATGCGTATGAAACTAGATCAAATGGTCGAACTTCCTCACTTTATAGGGTGTTTTGGCCGGTTTCAACATTTGACTCTGCTATGGTCATTACATGTAACGAAAGGGCATATGAGGGCAACTTTATTTCTGAAAATTCGACCCATTGTTCGGGTCTTTTTTAATGTAAGATACGTGTAAAAGAGTTCACCACTTTTATTTTTAAATTTAGAGGACAAAGACTGAGAGGGTTTTGAGTTTTACCTGCTGCATCTTTTTGTATTTTGGAATTGTTTACCTGATTTTCTTTCATTTTATTTCTCCTATGAAACATAAACTTAAGTCTCAAAGTGTCGAAATGTTAATTTGCGTAATTATGTAGTAATTTGAATAAAGATCCATCATTACAATAGTTAGAAAAATTTCAGTTTGAGTGAATTACAAATTTAGAAGACCTTTGTTGTAAAAGAACCTTTTCTGATCCCTCTATTTCTTCTTTGCAAGAAATTAGATTAACTAAAATTATTAAATTATCTAACATTTATTTTTAATCTAACGAAATAAATGGATATTTGATCAGTAGGTCGACAATGAACGTGTTGAGAGTCGGTTTCTTACATATACTGTACATTTCGTAAATATAAGACTATTCTTCGAAAAGTAGTCTATGCAGCTAAAGTAATGGAAAACGACAGGCATATACTAAAATCGAACAACCGGATGAAAGCCATGTGGAATATTGTTAAAAATTACACGTCA
>NNCF01129519.1:148600-170245 GCA_002313205.1 Laupala kohalensis
CAGAATAATCTATAGTTCGATAATAACTTGTACATGTAGATTTACAAACATATTTGCGTTAAATTACAAACATATTGACATTATATATGTATTATAACTCGCAGCTAACTTTTTATCTTATCTAGGAACTTTTGCTGAAATTTTTGAGTCCGCCTCTGCCTTAGGGCCCTTGATCGGAATTGATGGGATGGTCCCTTGCTTGCTTCCGGAGAGTAAATTAGTTTATTGTCGTCCACGTGGTCATACGCAGTCTGTACTGTTTTTTGACAATAAATTTTTAAAAAAATTAAAAAATTAAAAAAAAATTAAAAATTTATTGTTGTCGTAGCAACCTCCTATTTCCAATGTGCGTGTGGTAGCAAAAAAACCGCTCGACGATGTGCAAGTTGAAAAGCAAGCGAATGATCCGTTATTTTCATTGTCACAGATTTAGTAATGTTCAGATTTTCTTAGAGGAAAGTTTGGTGTTTAGTTCAGTGTTAGTAGTTTCATTCAGCCATGCCTGAAATAAAGCCATGTAAATCTTATGATTTAAGACAGATTGTATCTGAATTTGGAGATAATGTTTTCTCTACAGACGCTGAAGTATTATGTTGTAAGATGTGCGAAACAAAGGTATCAGCCGAAAGAAAATTCACTGTTCGGAAACATGAGGGTCGCGATAAGCATATAGGCCTTCGGACAATACAACTCGCAAGTAAGAAGAAATACACGCAATTTTTACTGCAACAAAGTGTATCCATGAAGGAGAATAAATCGTCAGATTTTTATAGAGACTGTTGTGAAGCTTTAGTTTCTGCAGACATATTATTTTGGATATTGAACTATGCTAAATTGAAGAGTTTTCTGGAATTACACTTCAGGCGTCCTATCCCGGATTCAACTCTTCGGAAGAACTACCTGTCACAAGGTTACGACTACTCCATTAACAAGATATGGGGAAAAGTGCACGGAAAGAAGATTTTCTTATCCATTGATGAAACGAGTGATGTAGAAAATCGTTACGTGGCTAACATGATCATTGGTATATTAGAGATCGACGGAACAGGTGAAGTGTTTCTGCGTATAAGTGTGGTATTAGAAGCTATTATTCACTCCACAATTTGTAGACTCTTTGAAAAATGTATGTTTGTGTTGTGACCTGAGGTTATCAGAAATGATGGCTTCTTGCTTTTTGTGACTGACGCAGCGCCATAAAATGTGAAAGCAGGAAAGTCAATACAAGCTTCTTACCCGTAAATGGTGCACATTACTTGCTTACCACACGCTATGCATAGGGTGGCAGAGGAAGTTCGAGCACATTTTTCTCAAGTGAAATGCCTAGTGTCAAAGACGAAGAAAATTTTTGTCAAGGCTCCCTCTTGTAAACTGCTCTTCAAGTCCATGGATCCTGGTATTCCATTCCCACCAAAACCTGTCATCACCCGATGGGGTACCTGGATAGATTCAGCAATTTATTATTCCGATCATTTCCAGATGGTGAAACGTATTATCGAAAGACTGAATCATGACAATGCTATTGCAACTGATACAGTTAAAACACATTTTCAAACAGTGAAATTGAAGGACAGCAAGCCTTCATAATGGCAAATTGCTTAACTCAAGGAATCACATGTGTACAGGAGAAAGGTGCAAGTCTGGAAAGTTCTCTATCTCTAGTTAACAAAATTGCATCTGATTAGAAAAGTGTAGGAGGCGAAGTTGGAAGAAGGGTATCTAAGAAAGTGGAAAATGTTCTTGATAAAAACTCTGGATACAAAACTTTGTGTCGCATTTATCAAGTGCTAATCGGTGAAACATTTGATACTTCCTGCCGAGGCCCTGCTTCCTGCATTGAAGAAGATCTCACTGCTACTGATTTAGCGTATTTAAAGAATGCTCCAGTTGTATCAGCGGATGTGGAAAGGAGTTTCTTACGGTACAAAAATGTGCTTTCCGACATCAGGCGTTCCCTAACTATCGAGAACCTGCACATGCTGCTGGTTATCTGCTGCAATAATTCTGAATAAGGTAGATTTTTTATACGTTTACCTTCCTAGAACATACATATTTGCGAGTTTAAATTAATATTAATTTTTTATTTCAGTTCTAACGTTACAGAAGTAAATAATAATAAATTTATTGTCAAAAAACAGTACAAACTGCGTATGACCACGTGGAGGGAAAAAAACTAATTTACTCTCCGGAAGCAAGCAAGGGACCATCCCATCAATTCCGATCAAGGGCCCTAAGGCAGAGGCGGATTCAAAAATTTCAGCAAAAGTTCCTAGATAAGATAAAAAGTTAGCTGCGAGTTATAATACTAATAGAATGTCAATATGTTTGTAATTTTAAGCAAAAAATTACATGTACAAGTTATTATCGAACTATAGATTATTCTGAGTATAGTGTTTAAAAATCATAAGAATTGAAATAACACTAAATTCACGATTTATTGTTACAATAAACACGCCCCTAGACAGCCTAGAGAACCTGTATGATAAATCCGCCTCTACCAGAAGGAAAAACGGAGAAAAACCCGGGTCAGGATGGGTGGAAAAATGAAGATAAAACATATTGTGCTATACTTTCATACTTTGAAATGAAAAAAAATAAAAGTCATATTTTAGATAATTTTATTGATTTTAGGCCATTTTTTAGATATTTTTAGGTCATAAAAATCCGGACCTTGGTTATCAGTATATCGCCACCACGAGATGTTCGTCGTCTATTGGGCGAGACGCATGCATACGCTCCGCAGCAGTGCTTTGAACTTCTATGGTCGAAAGACACTTGTTAGAATATATGACGAAAGTCGTTTTCTCAATTATGATAAATACCCCCCTCTCCAAAAAACGGGGATTAGGATATTATAAAAACAAAGTAAAGCAATAAAATATTTTAACTCGTTTTAAAATATTTGCTGCAGGTTACAGCATTAATTAATTAGTATAAATATAGTAACAAGTAAATCGTATAATTTAATTTTAGGATACTGTTCACCTCCTGATTTTCGTCCATCATCACACTAAAAAGGAGGAAATCTTACTAACGCACTGGAGTGGCGCCAGTTCATTTTCCACGTAGCACCGTCGTGTGCGAGATCACGCTGTGATTCATCCACTTGTCTGGACGGTCGCGGAGAGGCTCATCGCTCATGGACGGATGCAGTGAGCGCAATAGGGCCAATGGAGCTGCACGTACGTGGGTTGCTCGAGCAACTGGAACACAACGCAGCTTGCTTTCTTATAAGCAACCATTGGGAGAAGACGTAACGATGAAATCTACTAGGGAACATATTTGTTGCAATTTCGCTTTTTAATTTGTGGAGAAAATTCGTATCAGTGCCGAACATTACTGAATCAGGTGAGTTTATCTGCTTTGAATTTCTTCGAGACATCAATATTGTCTTGTGTGAAGTATCATAATAACAATTATTTAAAAAATGTATGGTTTGTGGAAGAGGAGGGATGGGAAAGTCGATCCAGAAAATCACAGGATTCGGGAATTTTATTAGAATGTTTGAAAAACTAAAAATAACGTGAATTCCAAAATATAACTTCAAGTTATTTGAAATGAGTATTTGATATTGGATCTTGAATTTAAGAACATATTAATGCCAGAGCTTTTCATGTTAATGTTTTTAAATCGCGTCATTGTTTCTCAATCTGTGTTCTGATTCGATGTTGATGCGCAACCTAAATCCGAAAAAATGTGGAATAACTTTCTTTTTGACAGACTGTTTAATTTATAATACTTTTAGGTGAATTCATTGTCCATAACTATTAAAAGTTAAATATTTTGATATTCAGAAGTCTGAAAAGACTGCACTGAAAAGAGAAAATTACATTTGCTTTACTTTTGTATAATAAAAATGCTTATTTTCAATATTCCATTTATCCTTCTCATAAAAGCTGTAATTAAGGTCCAGGTGTTGTAGCAATGTGGAGCCTTTAATATAGAATCCTTTAGAGGTCCAATAACCACCCAATTGTAGCATTCGCATACGAGATTTTCGAACATGACAACAGACGAATCCTATGAAAATGATCGACTAACTGACGTGGTATCGAAATTGTAGCATTTTCATTTCAGCTAATCTATTTGATTCGTAATTGAACTATGAGTTCCTTTAATATTTGTGAGAAGATTCTTTAATAATCCCCTCGAGTACATTGGCTTAATACTCAAACGAATCTGCATACTAGTGCTTACGTCTTCTTCAGTCACTGGCAGTTAAAAGAGCAACAATTACCGATCAGAATTATGGACACAACAGTCGTTTTGAGCCAAACTGGAAGCGTTCAGGAAGTTGACGTATAGCTTGCACGTGAAGAAACCCATAATGGGGATGTACACTGGGATAGTTCCAACGCAGCTACGACGCACTATGAGATTGAATGGTATTCTACATGGACAAATTTATCACGTACAATTAGGTACACTAATTTTAGGTTAATTGGAGATGTTAGGACTGCTAAATGCACGTCAGATATGTGAAATATAAATATCAAAATTTGAGACTGAATGTCTAGGATTAAAATATATAAATCATTATTTTTATATATAGAAGAGTCGTGGACAGCGAAATAATTTTGAAGTCCATAGTGGACAGCGAAATTGATCTTTTATGCAAATCTACAGTTTAATTCCGAGCATGATGAAATTTTGCACAATTGGTCTTCAAACAAAGACGAAAAACGCTATATACATAAGATTTCAGAAACTCACCCCCATCCCCTATTTTCCACCCCTCAATGTATTGTTTTAGAATTAAAGCTGAAATTTCACACATTTGACGTTCAAAATAAAGGGGAAAATTAGTCTAGAATGCAGTTTAAGTTCACATTAATCCCCCATGGAGATATTATCCCTTGAGGTGGCGTGGGAAGGGGATGAGTTTTCAAAAATTATCGAAAATGTTCATTTTTAGTGTTGAGTCCATAGCTTTTGGGATCGATGAGATAAATAGTCATACTGCCGACACCGTTCAAACAAAAAATAATTTCACGTGCAACCCCAATAAGTTGAGCGGAAAGTAGGTGAGATGTAAATATACTAGAATAAGACAGATAAGAGCGTCGAAACCATGGTTCTCCAGGTCTCTGGATGAACGGATGTATTAGTATATCACTCTTTGCGCTACCTGTCATTGTTGTGTCATATGAAATTTCTCAGCATCCCTAATATCACATTTTTATGCTTTTATTGTATTTTTGTCAATTTTTTAACTTTTGATCATATTTTAGACGTTATATCTCAGAGGGTGGTTTATAGTGGATGCTAATTTTTTAGTATTTCACTGTTTGTATCATCAGTCATTGTTGTATGTAATGTGAAACTTTCCAAAACCCTTAATATGTCAGTTTTATGCTTGCATTGTAAACGTTTTTGTAATTTTTTGACTTTTGACCATATTTTAGAACTTATATATAAGAGGATTGTTCATAGTGGTTCTTAATTTTTTAGTATTTTAATTTTTGTGTCAAAAAGTATTCGTATATGTAATATGAAATCTCTAAGAATCCCTAGAAAAAAGATCTGCACTAAAATGTTAAGTCGATTTCAGTTTCTTTCAAAGTTTATGAAATTATTTATATATAAAAATAACTATGTTTCTTAATGTTTTACACAATTTTATTCGTAAAAATCTTTTAACAAACAGTTATGTTCATTCATTTTCAGTATAAACTTTTAGAAAGCTAGTAGGTACAAAATGTTTTTTTTTTTTTTCAATTCTATGAAGTTCATGTTCTCTTTCAATTATATGTGAAAATAAATCGAATAATTAAGAATCTAGGGTGTCAGTGAGTAACGAGTAGTAAGAATGGCTATTTTATCAACTCATTACTCATTGAATTACAATATCATTATATTTATTTTATATCGAAAATATGTTGTAAAATAAATGCTAGATGTATTATTTATTTTTCAAATTACAATTTCCATGAATAAACGTGAAAATAGAAATGACGAATTCTTAGGAAAAGGCCGCCCAGCCTGTTCTCTTTATCACCTGTTTGTGGCCAATACATTTACCCCAGAAAGAAAAGCTTTTTATCAAAAATAAATTCAACTATATTAGAAAATATTTCTCACTTTACAAAACTTCCTGGATATTTTATTACAACAATGCTATATAAATTAATTGAATTTTCTTTTCACGGTAGGCATCCATGACTTCTTGGTCATATTCGTGTGAAATTTTAATTTTCAAATTAATATCTAGATGGCTAAATGGCAGCGTAATTGACGTGCTGTGTTTGTCGCGTCGCTTTTCGATCCGTCAAAAACCTGGGGACGCCTCATAGCCGCTATCGTATTCAGGACGGTCTTGCTAATAACTCGCCAGGAAGTCTCCTCTCTACCATCCCGAAGTCCGGTTTTTTCGTGTTTACATGAGGCTACTATGCTAGCGGCGCTGTGAAGCTTCGCTGGAACTAGAGCCATGTAAGTCCACATTCATTCTCCAGCACTTGTAGGGCATTTTATTTCACTGATGACCTCCTAGTTCTCCAACATTCCCTAGAAATCAGACCGACCTGAGACTGCGCGCTCGGCTGTGCGGGGAGCCACAACGTCTGTTCTCTTCATCACCTATTCCTGGTCAAACCATTCACCGCAGAATGAAAAGCTTTAAATCAAAAATTAATTCGACTATTTCAGAAAACTTTTCTCTCTTAAAAAAAATTCCTGGACAATGAATGAAAATTCCGCCAGCAACCTACTTTTTCCATGTCATGTCAAAAACACTTTCCTATTTAATATTTTATTACAACGATACTATATAAAATAATCGAATTTTATTTTCACCATGGGCACTCACGACTTCTTGGTCATATTCGTGCGAAATTGTAATTTTTAAAATCTACATTAACACTACTAAAGGACAGTGTTATTGACGCACTGAATTTTTGCGTCTTTCTTCAATTCGTTAAACTCTACCACTCGGGCTAGTAGGCTTCTTGATGTCACCATTGGAGTTTCTTTGCAAAGCCTCGTGTAAACAGCTGTTAGCCAGCTATTGCGCTAGCGGTATCGTGAAGCTGCGTTGGAACTAGCCCCGTGTACATCCCCCTTTACTAAACTTCGATGTGCTTTCAGGAAACTGAGATGGAGCTTGGGGAGCAAATGCAGCTTCATATCTAAAATGAATGAATTCGTTATAATCCCCAAGCATTACATTTTAGAATCAATTTTAGAAATAGTTAGCGTCCACCTTATGCGCTCTCCATCTTTGGAGACTCGTTCAAGGCGAGGTCCCTCTGGAGTGAAAGTAGTTTGAGGTACTTGCCACGAAATGTTAATCGCTTCAATTTTTACAAATTGCTCGCCTGTTACTGGAAACAAACATTTATCCTGATGGCTATGCTTTGACTCCAACAATTACGATGTTATCTTGAAAAACATTTTTAATTTTTTTGTCCACCCTGGTACTAGTTTTGAAGAAAAAAAGTCAGATATATTTGTATTGAGTGGGAGAGCGCGTGTTCGATTTCCCACTCGAACGAACTGGATAGATTTAACTGACGTTTTCCCCGCCCACCCAGACCACTGTCGGTTCGTACCTTATGTGCTTCGTCTGTGCAACATCTCTTTTCAATTTCTTCACCTTAATCATGAGTGGAAGAGCAGATCTCATAACTTGAACCTCATCATATCATAAATAATATAATTATTTAAATTAATTAAAACCAAGCGAAGAATTGTAAAGAGGTACATTTGTGAACTTCTGTAAACGAAGTACTACATGCACATTGTTCCAATCACCGTATATTTATGTTATTACCACAAGACAATGCACACATGAGATTCATTGTATGTTCATTGTATTCGTAATTGAAGAAAATGGCGTGAACTTTGCATGAGGACTAGTGCCCAATGAATCGAAAAGAAACGACAATGGATCGAAAACGTAATCGCGTTGCATTATCATGTGTTCCGGGAGCTCCGGCATCAATAGGCCTCATTTTTAGACACCTGGGGAGAAGAGCTATGATATTTTTCGAAACTGTGTCACATTAGACTTAATTCCTCACATATTTTGTGTAGGAGAAAAAAAATTGATTCTTCCTTAATTTGGTATTTTCTTTTCCTTCTAACCGTATGAATCAGGTGTCGCCTGGGAAAATATATTGGTTATATTTGTTTTCGAATATTTTTGTATTAATATTTGTATATTAAGTGGTAATCTTATTCCCTCTCTACATTCTTGGGGTGCTGTGAGTATCCGGAGTTGTCGGACTGCGCACGGCGGTCAAAAATAATCAGAAATTTGTAACGCTCTTTTAAAAAAAATCCTCTTAACCGCTGCTAATGACCCCGAACCCGGGAGTCCCAGGATTGTGTCACAGAAGCATTTTCTTCCTTGTTCGGTCAATTTCAAATCTTTACCGGTCTACAGAGTGTAGCGTCATTCGCCACCAGTGTCATCTGTTACCGGAAGGGACGCGGTTGGATCAGACAGAGGAGGGAAGGTCTTTCCACATACTATCCTCGATCCTATACCTGTTCAACGGCTTCATTGCCTTCATTGCATTTGATGCTCTTTAAAATCTTTCTTAATTAACTTTCTCTTAAATGCCTTCTTAATTAACTGGTTACAATCCTTGTAAATTGCGAGGTCACATTCGACAATTGTTTTCGAAACAAATATTTTGGCAAGTTTTGATGTGTACTAGATTAACTTTTAAATGCAAATTAAAAATAACTACTGAATCATTCTCATTCAATATTATTTAAAGTTTAATTAATAACCTAATAAAGGGTGTAAAGAAATGAACAGGAAATTCAACGATGTAATTACACAATAGACAAAAATAGCTGAAAAATACAAAAACAGTGATGGTATCATAATTAGTTCGTGATGAATAGCGAAAATAATATATGCTCTTAGCGCGAATGACGAAAACCTAAAAACATTTCTTCTTCTTTGCGCCCATTGCATTAAGAAATATAGAAGAACCCTAAAGTCTGTTTTAAGATATGTATATTAACAATTTATTCACGAAAACTGGAATTACATCTCAAATAATTCGTAAAATAAAGTAAAACACATTGAGAAATTACATTTCACAGAAATTCACCACTTAAAAATCGAAATTTCATAAAATTCTTTTTAGTGAGTCTACACAATATAGAAGTAACACCCTGTCTAAATTTCAAGTTCGTATCTCTCGTTTTTTCGCTGCGTTAATGAATGAGTCAGTCGCTCAAGACAACTCCGCTTATATTAGAAAATTTAAAAAATGAAATTGGAAATTTCCAAATATATTCAAAAATTTTTCTCTTTCTGAATCGACCAACGTAGAAAACTGTTCACACGCAATTAATAGAATATCATTTGTAGGTGATCTTTTCTTCACGAATTACTTTATTTTTAATTAGAAGTGACTCCTTCATATTTGTTCAGGACTGCTATTTGATTCCGATCACAGTTTTTCCAGGCTTTGGACATGCTTAGTTGCAATATTTATTGCATATACGCGCGTGTATGAGACACGAGTTGAGTTTCGTGGAAATCGGAGAGGAAAGTTCTTTTCTCATTTTGTGTCAACCTGCTCCACTCTGTACCTGTTCTATTGCGCAGGTATAATCAGATAAGGAACTGGTGGCAAATAATGCACATATGAAGATGATGGCAAATGACATATATTCTAGAGGGCTCACGCTAGATGCAATTCAGAATATTATTTGGATTGATATTTTTACATTGTGTTGAAGTTGTACATAGTGTTGATTTACTTTAATTTCATTGTGACATTTAAAGCGTGTGTAAGAATGCATTTTCACAAGAATATTTCACAATCGTATTTCCTATACAACGTGTCTTCTTCCGGAACTTCATCTCAAACACTTCATTTTTCTGCGAGTGTTTCCTGGAACACAGATACAAAGTATATTCAAAAACAATATTTAAAAACTATCCATTTATGCTTTAAAAAATAGTGGATTGTATAATATAAAAGTATTTCTGTTCATAAGCAGCTACATCCTGAGTCTGACTGACTCACTCATTCAAGAACGCGCAGAAAGAAATTTGTTGGAAATAGAACCTTGATAAATTAACAGGATATTGCATTTGTATTTCAGAGATACATATATACAGAATGTTTCGAAATTCTAATTTTCAAGAGGTTAATTTGGACGAAATGTATTTTTTTTCTTCTTCAGATTTTACCTTTGCTTCAGGAACTAATTAATATACTATAGAATTGAATTGAAAAGGGCTTTATTTGTTATTTACAATATGTTTACAATATAACATAGTTTTGGCGGGGCTGAGGGTCCGTTCGCCTGAGATTTGGCCCTGTAGTTGCCGTGGGCTGTGCTTACAATACTATAGTTTGTGCACATACATGATCTACTATTGTCCACTCTTAGTTAATACATAGGGTCAACCATGTCGTAACTAAAACTCCCACGCGAAGGCGGGGACCATACCTGTTTCTTTCTTTTATAAATTCTTAATAACGTTATTATATATAATTCTTTCTTTTATAAAGAAACCGCAAAATATGTAAAGAATATTCAATTATCTCGCAGCGTATATTAGAATGTTTGGAAACGTCATTAAGTTATTTTTCTTTAGAAAACATTACTCGAAGGGTTAAGATTAGATATTAATTGTGTTAAAAATTTGTTAACAAGGCTGAGCATTGTTTTATATTTTTATGAAATAAATTACCCAAATTTCATGTTATCATACGCTTGTTCTCCCTTTGAATGAGCATAGAAATAATATTGTGTGCGTCAGGATCACTAGATAAACAATGACCAAGTGTATGAAGACTTGTTACCCTCGCCATACGGACGAGAAAAAGAATTAAATATTCTCAGAGGGACGGTCGCATTCCTGAGTGCGCATTTCGACTGGGACTGGCACGAATTGAGAAACTTTTACCTGCCACCGGTTGTCGAAAGGTATGAATTGAGAAACTTCAGAAATTTTACCCTTCGAGTTGGGCACGATTTGAGAATCCTTTACCTGGCCATTTCTAACAATGAACCCTTCTTAACCGCGCAGGAAGTCTTTTTACCCAATCCTTACTTGAATACCACGAGTGCCGTTCTCACTCAATATTTTGAGGTATAAAAATGTGTTTAATTATGTTGTTAGTGTTATTTCATTGAACAAATACATTTTTTGCACAAATTATTAGTCTTAATAATTAATCGACTAAAATAATATACTACTAGCAAATAAAAGTTAATTGGAAACAAGAAAACTAAAAATAATCTAATAACAGTTTCTAGACTTATTAAAACGAATATGCTTGTTTGTACAATTCACATTTAATGAAGCTTAATCTGTTGATTACATTTTTTTGCAACTAATTTATTTATTTTTGTTATGAATTCATGCTTCTGCTTGGTTTTCTTATGTGTGATTTCTTTCCTCGTTTGAGACATCATTATTACGAATATGTCTTAATTCTTTTGAGCGTTTTTACATACATAAAAATATTTGGGTGAGAGGAACTTTGTGACGCACTAACTACAAAGAAAACTCTCATAAGCATTCGTTGTTCTCCATAGATTCGGCGACTTGTCGCTCCATATGACGGGCGGGAATGAAACGTTACCATCACAGTCTAAATAATATTCTGCAAATATCATCGCTTGGCTGGATGCTCATAAGGTCGCAAAATCTTTCTCCGACTTCTTCGGGACATAAATATTATGTAAGGCAAATATTATGTAAATTCTGTGTTGTTTTTTCTTCTTCTGAAATTTTAAAGTTGTTTTATTAGTTATAATGCTTGACGCCTTAAGTTTTTAAAATTGATATTTCATACTTTAAAATATCTATATTTATGTACCTTGTAAGCTCTCGCACCTATGATGATCAAGAAAGGGACTTTCTTTATTGTTTTACTGCTTTTTTCCAATCATCCTGAAATGATTATTTTTTAACACAATACTTTTGAAATAAAAGCTTGTTTTAGAAAAAAGATATTTTTCACGTTTATTTTATTTACGGATTAGATTGAATTTCTGGAACTTTCCATTATTATTATTAAACGAGTGAAATTTATTTATCATTACAGAAAGTAAAATATTAAGAAATCTAACACAAAATTTTGAATTAAAATTCTTTTTGTATTGTAGAGAGTCACTATGAAAGGAATTTTTCAAAATTCATATTTGAAAGCGATGTATTAGAGTGAAATGGGCAGGTTGTTACTATTATTTATGTAATTTCTTTTGTCGAGGAGATGTGAGGTTGCCATGGAACTTATGGCACCAAACAGACATTTGTCTGGAGTGGGTGAGGGAAACCCATTTTGAAATCTTACCTGGTTCGGCCGAGCAGGGTTTGAACCCACGCTCAGCAGCGAACACGCTATCACTGGACTACTGCTGTCGGTGTATTACTGTATTAAAAATACAATAGATATTCTTGGTAGATATTTAATGTTTTACATATTCCTTCTTCAATGATTTTGACTTCGTCACGTGTTTCATCAATAATGTAAGTAAATTTCCATGCATACATGTTATTCAGTTCCAAAATCATGTCAACATTTAGCAAACATAAATAGCGTTTATGTTTATGGTGTATCCCTCCAATTAGGCCTAAAGCGTGACTGAACGGCATCCCAAGTATCATAATTCATCTCAACAACTCCCAAAACTATGGATTCGACACTAATAACCATCGTTTCCGATCATTTTGCACGTCACACTCTTTTCAACCTCACCTAGAGGGGTGCCAAACAAACCGTGTGGTCTGAACTTCAACATAACGGCATTGGTAAAATATTTTTTCATCTAGAAACTCTGAAACTGCGGAATGAACGTAAATTAGTCCTTTTCATTTTTTTATCATTCCACTCTCACTCACGTAGGGGTGGCAAGGATGTCATTACTCACGAGACCCGAATTAACACTTACACGATATCGGGATATCACCATTGAAAACTGAGGGCACTACTCTGATATCCATATCATTTTGGATAATTTTTACATGATCTATCCTTCTTAAAGGGTAGAACGGGTTTATTAGGGCTGTTCGTGATCTCAAACGTCGCCGAGAGTGTCACTACTCATCACAGCGCACTCGAAAACTACGGTATCATCACTAATATCGGACGTTTTCGCCAGTTTTGACGTGTCATGAAATTAATCTCAGCTACCCAATATACTGTAAACTCGACCATTACATCGATAATTCATATGTGTTACGCAATTCCCCACTCTCACCTTTGATTTTTATAATGCTTCTCAGCAACCCCGAAAGCTATGGATTTGACTCTAATACATGTCATTTTGCATTATTTTTTCGCTTTGGGGAGAAAAGGAGCATGTTATTTCCCATGGTGACTGATTTAACACTTAAACGATATCAGAAGTGACACCTTTCTTCTCAGTGACGCCAAAAATCGTGAATTTATCATAAATATTCATTTTCGCTAATTTTTTATGACATCTCCTTTTCTAGGGTTATTAGGGTCGACGAGGGCTGATCATGAACTTAAGTGGAACCGGCTGTCACTATTCATTTTACTGACCCCGAAAGTAACGTATTCAACACCAATAACAGTCGTTTTCGCTTATTTTTACATTTCAACCTCTTCCCGCCCCATTACCTGGGAGAGCTAGGGGTGTCTTATTACCCATGGAAGCTGAATTTTGACTTACACTATATCAGTATGTCACTGTTAAACTCATAGATGTCGAAAATTGAAAACTGGTCACTGATGTCATTTTCGATAATTTTTAAATATACCTCTTCCGTATTAAGGTTGATCGTGGGATTGATCGTCGTCGGGAATTATACTACTAGTTTCAGCGGACCCGAAAAGTATGGTCTCAACACTAATAGCAGTTATTTTCGATTATTATTATATTTTCTCCTTCTTACCTCCAACACGAAGGGTGTATGTTTGCTCTTAGGGGGTTTTCGTAGACTTACGCGGCATGGCGAGTGTTCTCTTCACTTCAGCATCCTCAACAATGTATTCATCACCAATATCGGTCGTTTCCGATTATTTTTACAAATCATTACCTTTTCACTCCTCCCGAGGGTTGCAAGTAATGTCTTACCCCCCAATGCTTGTTGCCTGATAGTCAGTCAGTCATCGTTGTACCAAGTTTTGTTGAAATTGCTTCAGTCATTCGAGAGTTATGGCTCGCCATAGTCCAATGTTATATATGTAGATAGATAAAAAAATGGTGGAAGAAACAAATTTATATAGTTATATTTTGTCTTATTAGTATCCCGGCTCAGTTCATAAAAAGGTTAACGTTAAAATCGTGAAAAATGTATACGGGAAATAAATTTTTTCCATCAGTCTGAGCATTAGAAACACAACACAGTGGAAATAAATCACTTCTCTATATATCACAAAAATCACTTCAAATACCGCTTGCATTAAAATAACATTTTAACCATAGTAGACACTCTAGAAATAACATCTACTTAAAGTACTCGAAAATTCTTTATTTGTGAAATTTCCCAATACTAGTTCTTTCCTTACAAACGCACAAAACTAGTTTTGGCCATCGCGTGTCCAAAAGTAGCATTGGTCGTTTTGAAAACGCTCAGAACTAGTATTGATCACCCTCAACGCCGCCGAACCCGATTACGTCACGACCACTACCTGCTTCTCTGTGGGTGCTGCCTCCCGCAACCTAGACACGTTGTAAGTATCATTAAATGTTCCATTCTCGCTCTGAGTTTCACTAGCCCTCTTCACTCCTTCCTAAACCAAACTAGTCATTTCCTCCTTCCACGTCGTGTCCAACCTTAGTGGATTCAGCTCGGCCAACCAGATACGAACCACTATGGATGGACCGTGACATATATATGTTATTGTCGCTGAATCTCAAGTTGAAACCATTACAATTATATATTTACCCATATAAAACATATTTTTCTTAAAATCCACTTTAAAGTTAATGAAACATTCATTTTTATACGTGTGTCAACTGACCTACGTTTATAACTGACGTTTATAATTGTCGTTTATAACTGTCCACGTTTAACTGACCTAATTCTTATACGTGTCAACTTACCTCGTCCCTAGCAGGGTTAAGGCAGGTGGAGTTGTTCGCTTAAAACCATTTTTTTAACTTCTAATTAGTTAACATTATTTATACATTCAAACTAAATAAAATGTGAAATATGCTTACTAATGATACAAACACCACGACCTTAACTCTCAAAGAATGAAAGTTATGGGCAAAATTGTGAATTTTGTGTCAACCACCTCAGCCTCGCCTACACCGAATAAATAAAATTATCTCCCATGTTGAAAACTCGAATGAAATATAAAAATATTTTAGCCGCACAATGGGTCACACAAGATATGAAGACAACTGACATTCAGACCAGCCAGCCCTGGAGTGGGTGGAAAGGACTGCGTAATGCAGATTTAGAATTTCCAGAGCCGGTCCTCAGGTAAACAACGGGGTGCAACCAGAAATGAAGTTTCTCAATTCGTGCCTAGGGATTAGTAGTCCCTTTATCAACGTTTACTCGCGGTCAAAATAATTTCTCGAGTGTGTCCATCGACTGTACCCTTGAGAACGAAGTGAACGTGGATGTATTTATCCCTCAACCGCCGTGCGCAGTCGGTATACACCCTGGGTGTCTAACCCCCTCTCCCATGAACGTTTACTTTAACCGCATCAATAGTGCTTCTACTCATCTCGTCAGTCCCCAAAACTAAAAATTATTGTATTATGAAATATTGGTCCTTCGGTTACTTTTACGTATTACCCCCTCCCCACCCACACGGATGGTACCACACGAGGGCTGAATTTGAACTTAAACAGCATTGTAGGGGGAGAATTTCTTCTCATTTTGAATATCATGTGTGCAAAATTCCATCAAAAAGTATACTAAAATTATACATTAAGGAATGGAAAATAGATGTAGATTATTAGAATCTTATGCAGACAGTGATCTTCCTCTAGTTTCGAAGGTAAAATGTGCAATATTTCAAGATGCATAAAAAAACGGCAGATTTCCATGAAAGACACGCAAACAGATACTCTTCTTTATTTAGAGATTTATTTATTTCTGCGAATTAAGTAATAATTTTAATTAAGTTTAATATATATTGCTTTGAACGTACAATTCATCCCGTCCTTTCGAGTCTTCTGCTTTCTCCTCTATTTGCAGAAGGTCAGAAAAATCGGGGACAGATTTTGGAATATTTTGGGGGGCCATTTTTTAGGGCAATGTCCACGTTAAAAGTTCCTATTTATTTGAAAATCATCTCCCCCAATGTCCAATATTTGAAAAGATAAACGAGAAAGAATTAACTTATTTTTATGATTTTACAGATTACTTTGTTTTCGAAAATAATGAGTTCAGTACAAGAAATAGTTAAATTCCGCGGTATGTTCGAAGTGTTACTTGGGAAACAATATCTCAAATCTCGTTTATGTCGACTCAAAAGCATAGCCGGGGGGATTGCTAGGGGAGTGGCCACTCCCGCTCCACGAATTTATTTTCATTTTGTTGGCACCTTTTTTTATAAGTAAAGAAGTACGAGAAAAATTACATCATAAGTTAACGAATATTTTGACGTTTTATAATATTACCAAATATAATATTGTTGGTGGTATCATTCTGGTTTTACCTTGTCGCCCGGATGTTGTTCCTGCGTTTCGCCTGCAGTCTCTAGACATCTTCAGGGACTTGAATCACTAGGTGAAGCTCGAAATGATGCTCGAGCAGTGATGCGAGGGTGTAAATAGTTCTACGGTTGGCAACGCTGGTTGCATTGCTTCTATTTGAATCGAGGCGCTTTTGCATGTTATCAATATAATTGCACTTCAACACGTCTGTTTTGTGCATCCTCCAGAAGATTCTTTATTCGCCTAAAACGAATCAAATCATATTTTCGTTCTACAATGAATTACGAAAGTTTATCAGCTTTAGCTATCCTCTCAATTGGAAAATATTTGTCTCTGGATTTTGAAAAAAATAATTGATTACTTCGCTAAAATGAAACCAAGGCGAATGAAATTGTAGTGTCAAATCTGTTAATAGTACTAAGTGTTATTTTATTATAGATGTTTAAATAAAAATAAATTTTAAATCTAAATATAATTTTACTCATTCATAATTTTACATGTATACTTATATAGGTCCTTGATAAGGTGATACAGGAATGGGAAAATGAACTAAGGAACCAAAATTATTGGAAACCAATACAGCTTGGACGACCTAAAGATGACCTCAAAATTTCATGTCTCGGCTTCGCAGATGATTTAGCAGTATTAGAAGATAATGAGACCATAGCTTTCAAACAAATAGAAATCCTTCAAGAGTGTGCAGAAAAAGTAGGTCTACAAATTTCATTTCAGAAAACCGAATTCATTTGCTCAAAACTCAATATACAAACCTTAAACACCAAATGCGGTAAAGTCAACATAACTTCACATTTCAAGTACCTCGGCGAAATCATCGAACCTACAGGTGGAGAAAAAAAGCACAAAACATTCGACTACAGAAACTGAAGAGAGCATACGGAAAAACCCACGATATCTACAACAAAAAATGTCTCTCCATTGGCACCAAAATTAGGCATTACAACTCACTAATTAAACCGGAGGCCCTGTATGGTAGTGAAACTCTTACTCTTCACATAAAAGAAGATTTAGAAAATGTATTAAAAGAAGAACGAAAAACCATAAGAAAAATTATCGGTCCTGAAATGACGGAAGAGGGTTTTAGATTAAGGTCCAGGAAAACAACTGCAAAACTATCTAACTTAGCGGCAGACATCAGAAAGAGAAGACTAAAATTTTACGGCCATATACATAGACTACCTACCACCAGACTACCTAACAAAATTCTAAAATACATAGAAAAAGTTAAGGTCATCCTATGGATCCAGGAAGTAAAAAATGATTTAGAAAAAGCTCGAATAAAAATATCTGACATTTTGGACCGTAAACTATACAGAGAGAAGGTAGATACGAGGAAAGTACAGTCGGAAAATGAAATCCGAAAAAGAGCAGGAACTAAATGGAGAGAGGAGAGGAAGGAAAATCATAGCGAAAGGATGAAGGAAGTGTGGAGACAAAGGAAAATGAACAGTTAAATCATATGGCTTTGCGTGATCCATACAAGGGCCCATTCGCAAATAATAATAATAATAATAATATATAGGTTTTCTACCTGACTGAGTAATGTTGGGTGCCGAAACTGTTCTGTCCAATTTGTCAGTGACTTTTTTGTGTTTCCTTTTCAATTTTCCATTAACTTGAAAACTTTCCAATTTATAGAAGACAGTAGTGTCGCATTATTTTCAAGGTATTTAATTTGTTTTGAAAGGCGTTTCTATGTTGCTCATTGTTTTATTGGTATAAAGCTTTTTCGGCTGCATAGCAGCCATCGTCAGTAACATACACTGAGTATTGAGGAATATTTTTGGCGAGTGCCTTCCTCAATACTCAGTGTATGTTACTGACGATGGCTGCTATGCAGCCGAAAAAGCTTTATACCAATAAAACAATGAGCAACATAGAAACGCCTTTCAATTTATCATGCTTTCATAATGTTGCTAAAGCTCCACAATTACCAAGTTAATTTGTTTTATTTTATATTTTTCAATAATTTTATATATTATAATTACAAATATAAAATAACATTTTCCTAATGACAAAAATTTATTATATGAAAAAATAAAATAAATATATAATTTTAAAACTATTTAATATTATATTTTATAATGACAAATCTTACTAATACGTAAATGCGTAACACGAAAGTGTCTCTATCTGTTTGCTACCTAATCATGACTAATCCATTGAATCGATAGTGATGCCATTTGGCAAGGAGATAGTTAAGATGTCCGGGATGAACATAGGCTAATTTTTAATTTTAAACTGTGCAATAGAAATGTTTTTTGACAATAATGTCGATAAAGTGGGAAAAAAAGAGAGATGTATTTGTTTACGCTGCCTATACGGTTAGAGATAGGTGACAACTATGAATGGCAATATTGTTTGTCTACATGACTTCTACAAGAAAGTACGCGACGACATAGGTCTATCTAAAAAAAAATAACATAATTTATCGATAAAATGCTACTAAAAATAGAAGTATTAAAATACTTCAATTTAGGAGAGTAATTTAAGAAGGAAAAATCAATCATCAAATTTTATGGATTATTGGTTTTGTGATTTTGACAATGATAAAAAAGCATCTTAAAATCGTAAAATTTCGACAAACAGTTTAGATTTACAAGAATTTTAATGAAATGGGGCAGTTGCGTCATGCCTCGGAAGCAAAATTCGACCGGCACGATTCCCGCGAGATGGTATAGTGTATACAGCCAAGTTTTGTTTAAAAATGTTTTATTATTATGAATTTTTAAAATTAGAATGTTGTACATGTTTTTAAAAACCAGTAAGTAAAAGCATTGTGATCTTACAATACAGAATTTTCCCCCGAGTAAAAGAAGATTAGACTAAGAAAAATCCCGGGCAATCATCTAGTATAAAATAAAACTTATACAAGAAAATCATGTATTTGAAGAAACAGTTTCGGCTCGCGCCTTCATCAGTCACGTNCGAGCCGAAACTGTTTCTTCAAATATGCGTGTCTCTTTCTCTATTATTTATTATCTGTCAACGTTTTTAAGTAGTGTCGCTTTATTTTCAAGATTTTCGTAATTCCGTATCTTGAAGATAGGTCTATTTTGCATTTTCGCTTCCCCAACACCTCTGGTTCGACCCTATTCCCCGTCGAGAGGGGCAGAAGGCGTGGGGCGCTGCTGAAGTCCCCCCTCCGCGAGGGAAGCGCGCGCTGTCTGCGCAGTGGCGTGCGCCTGTTCGACCTCCGCGCGGCAGTCGAGTGTGGGTTCCGCGAGCGCAGCTGCTGTTCTTGCAGACGTCCGCCGGCGCGCCTTTGCGAGCATGCCTGCGATGCGGTGCGTCTTCCTCCTGGGGCTGCTCCTGCCGCTGCTCGGGCTCTGCAAGGGTGAGTCCCTCGACACTCTCATCATTCGTTCACTTTCATCTAGTATGAGCATACCAGGCGCTAATCAAGCACTTAACTATTTATGAAACTTTCAATAATATCTATGCTGGTTTTTTTTATTAAAAATATTGATCGTAACACACATTCATGAATTATAGTGTATTAAAAACTGCGAATAACTAATTATACCGTTTAAATCATAACTGTGTGTTTGAAAAACTGTCTGTTTTTTCTATAGAGTTCTCTAGTTTTGCAATAGTTTTCGTTTAATAATTTCTAAATTACCCGGAAAGCCAAGACAATGTTAATATTATTTTCTCTATTATATCTGTGATGTGTGGTAGTTTTTTTAAATATCGATTCCATTAGAAATTACATGGAAATATATTTAAAATCTGTCCCTTCTGTGGTCTTATCCATAAGAGTCCGTTCAAATTCAAGATGGTTTTATTCAAATATTAGCCTTCCAAGCTCTAAATTATATTAGACAAGTTGAAATATAATAGTTTATTCTTTCATTTTAAAAAAATTCAGGACATTTAAAACCAGCGGCTCATATTACCTTAATGTAGGTGAAAAGTACACTTGTTTGCTCTTTAGAAAAGCTAAGTCTTGGGCTACAAATGGCATGTACCGTCACATTTTCCTCTCATTGCATCAAATTGTTAGTTCTGTGATACACGCATTAAAGAAAATACAGACATTTTAAAGTCACTCCTATGATATTCATATCAATATTAAATAATGCCAATCAATTTTTTTTTTTCATTTCAAGTATCTGATTTACCATTTTGTTGTTAATGTTCCATGTTCCGTGTAATATGAATTTTCTATATTTCATTGAATTTTACTCTATACCGTTTATAATAAATTTATTAAATAATATATAAATTTATAAATTTATTTACTATTGTTCTTACACGTTATATATAAATTTATTTACTATTGTTCTTACACGTTAACTGTGATGTTTGGATACAGTTTGACTGGATTTTAATATAAAACAGTTATTTTAAAAATTTCATTCACAAAGCTCTCTTTTTAAATGATACGGGAAACTCTGTTTCACCACATTGATGAATTGGGAGTACAAGTTAGCTTACCAATTTCAATCGGTTAGAGCAAAACGTGTTTTGAACGATTTTTGAATACGTATGTAACTGAGTAGTTTTCGTGTAACTTGAGTGTTACCCACTAAGCGTGGAACAAAACCTTCATTGTTGGAATTGTTTAATCTCTTCAAATTTCCCTTTTTCACTTAAACTATTGTAAGAAGGAAATACAAAGAAATAGGTATTTAGAAGATTCCAGTATCCTCCAGACATTTGAAAAATACCTCTTCGAAAATTCTCAGTATATTTAACTCTAACAAATCCTAGTAATTAAGCAGCAACTACTCTATATGAAATTGTCAGCCAACAACATTATTTTACGACGTAATATAATGTATCCAGATTTATACCGACCTCTGGATCCAGATGTATGCGTTACTATACTGAATCAATTACGGACAAAAACGTTCTCAACCACTAGATAATATTGGGAAATCCTGGTGGTATCTCTCAATCAGTGAAACATAAACAAGTCTATAAAACCGTTCTAACATTAATATTAATATAATACATTGAAGTGTACAGTTAACCCTATAGTTTGTTTAGACGGCACTCCGAATTTCCTTCTGGTAATCGGAATATATATATATATATATATATATATAT
>NNCF01129519.1:170369-236125 GCA_002313205.1 Laupala kohalensis
CAACAATTGTGAATTTATTTCTTCGGTAAAGGGAGTTTAAAATCTCCTAAAATATATATTTGAAATGTATGCTCGTACTAAAACTATAAACTACTCTTATAAATGATAATGATTCTCTATAAAAAAATAAGTTCGCAAGCAAAAGTTTGCATATTTCTGTTCTTTTTGTTCTTAGGTGTCTCAACTGATCTGTTAAAGTTGATAATAACCCACTATCATTGTATATCATCTCTGACTGAGGCGTATGGATAACATGTTGATGGATGATAGAATTAATTTCTATTTTAAGGCGTGAATGAATAGTTAAGTAGAAGGAAAATGCACATGGTTATATTTATGAAATTGAAATTTACAGAACTGGCGATATAACCATGATGCCATTGTTATGTGTTTCAAAATGCGGTTTTACCATTATCTTGGAATGTGTGAAACACTTCAGATTATTAGCAAATGGTATATACGAATGCTTTGGAAAACAAAGAATCTCATATATAACGCTTACCTGCAGAAATTATAAACTTTGCTATACATCAAAGTCTGAAAGAAAGTTGTATCTTCTAATGTAAAATTGAAATTAGAAATTTTCGTTGGGAATATTGTGAGATAGCATTAACTAAACATGTGTAATTTATTCTCTGAAGTTCCACCGAAGTATGACATGAAATATTTCGACATACTACATTTACGATATTTTTATCGTTCGTGCGCATGGTGCTAAAATTCAAACAATCGATCGGGAAATTTTCTTAGAATTATACGTTTTTGATGTCTTTGATTTCAGAGAAGAGGATTCTTCATTTACATCTCTCTATCCATCTCTCCGTTCACTTCAAGATGAAAGAGTTCGAATGTTTAAAATTTCCCCATAAACGTACAATAAATATGTTTCTAATCAACCGAAAAGGAAATAGATTCGATGAAAACGTCCATTCATATTTTACGACAATGTTCATTCATATTTTTGTTTTGCGTGGACTGATTTCTATCACTATTGTCGAATGAAAGAGAATAGGCGTACTATGCTGTGTTTATCCTCTTTATTTATTTATTTTTGTTTTGTTTTGTTTTTAGAATCTGACTATGGAGGTGGTAGATATACTTCGTGACCCTTCAATCACAGGAACGTTAGATTCAGTGTCAGTGTCACAATTTAGTTGGAATTGGGATACAGTGGAGGGGATACACTGGTGACGACACAAATAAATAATTGCTTTAAATTTTGAAAGGTTCAAATTAGATGCCTATATAGAATTAAATAATATATAGATTGTTATTTTTCTAATTTACAGTTTTCTTTGTTATACCGCACGTTGGATTTTTCTCAACATTCCGACTTTCCCATTTCCTGCAATAGTATATATTTCTTTCGAGTTGAAAGTTTTCTATAACTAGTTTATGTACATTTAACAGATATGAATATGAATTAAATAGCAATGACAACTAACTAACATACTACAAATTTAACACAGACTTTTTAATATACTTAAGAGAATTGCCGTTTATTTTCTGAATATTTTAGAAATAGAAAGAGGCTACAAGAACAAAAGAAAAATACAAAATGATTTTGAAGTCTGGCACAAATATAACTAAAAATACGAGAGGTGAATTAGTATATGAAGTAAAAGTAACATTCGTCATAAAAACATCAATGATCTTATTAGAAAATAACAGAAGGAATTTGTTGTTGGCTGAATTTCGACATGGGATTCCTTTTTCCAGTCTCATGAGTTGTTCGAACCCTTGAATTATATTCTCACAATTAATTTAATATTAATAATGAAAATAATTTAATTCGTGCTTTCATTAGTATACGACGGTTAGGTCTAGTTGTGTTAGTTTTAACTCCTCTTTTAACCCACAAGTTTTTGTTATTCGATACCCACTCTTCCTCGGAAATTAGGATGCACGTGCTTTTGATGGAACTTTGAAGTCATAAACCACCGAGTCTCGAGTTACTTTAAGCACTCTAATCTGTTACTATATTTATTTCTTTAAATAAATACAAGTTAGTTTTTAAAATAATTACTAATGAAATTATACCAGAAGTTAAAACAAGACAAAACAGACCTTTACGGAAAAAGTTCGGCAAACTCCGTGGAAGAATTTGTGAACCCCCGAGGGTTCAGTAACCCCAGGGTGAGAAACCTCGCTGAACTAAAGCAACCTGAAACTGAGGTAGAAAGTTAACGTCTGTACGCCGTGACATTTGACGCTCATCAATCAACCTCAAATGCTGTGAGATTAGCACACGGATATGAGTAAGTGGTCACATGTGTAACATATCTGCATTATTCTTTAAGATGGAAACATTTTTAAGTGAAGTTCGAGCTTCCCCTATTTGAGCACGATTATTTTGCTCAAATACAATATTTTTATTTTTGATCTTTTAATGGGAGGGTTTTATATTTCTCTCATTATTATCATCCTCGAGATTTTCTGAAATTAACACATAGTGGTACGATTTGCGAGAAGTGTGTGTACGTGTTTGAGATAAGCGTGTCAACTTTTATGGTAGAGCTTTCATTCCAAATATTAAATTTATCCTGACCTACCCTTCGTGATGTTAATAATTGTCTCCTCCTTATTTACAATAGTCAAGGACAATTTCTTGAATTTGTTTCGTAAACTCTTGCTTCTCATACAGAGGATTCACATTGTCTGTGATTATGTAAGTTGGTGGTCTTTGTTTTCATTTTGCTTTTCTTCGGAATGCCACAAATACAAATGAAATTGACATTAAAGTTTCTTGAAAATTTGCAGCGTGCATGTTAGACTAGTTATTCTACTGTAATGTTCATAATTCTAAGCGCATGTAGGAAGTACATGGCAAATTCCTCTTGTTCTGGTGACATTTTGTTTTATTCAAAATTGCCGAACGTTACCACCTTACGAATATACAATAATTTACACCGTAAGCCTGTAATGTATCTGCGGATAATTACTTCTGGTCAATATTGAGATGAATTTTTAATAAATCTTTGACGTTATAAACCCAAACAGAACAAATTTGTTCATCTGAAATACATGAAGATCTTATAGAGTTTTAGTAAGCAATTAAACGTTCGTGTTAGATGTGTTTTTGTCGTTCATCGTAGTTTACACTCATCCAAAATTTCGATTTGAGTCGATTTGATTTGAGTTGTCCCCAGAACCAAGTTTTGGAACGGCTAGCTTTCTGGGCCACCTCATGCAGATCTTGTGGACGGCTGCCACTCACGTTGCTCATTTAACTGCGCTTAAAGATGAAGAGTCGAAATAGGTCGTAGTGTAGTTTTCTCACGATAGACCTTTGGGAGACTTGGTAGCATGTATTGACCCAATTGAGATAAGACGCTCTTTCACGATTTCACGGAGAACAAGGGAGTCTTGTTGGAAGAGACTTCCTCCTGTTTGTCCTCGTAACCGATAAGGTTCGAAAAGGAAGTTTATGTAGGAACCCTCTTTAAATGGAAGTTAGAAGACTTTTCTCCCTAGGAAAGAATTCCATCTTGAAAAGAACCGGAAGGAAAGGATGACTGTGCAAACACGCTCCAGCGATATTTTTTTTCCGTCGGAAGCAATCTAAATATCACACATGTACCAATGCTACGCTTTAACGCTCATGCCTCTAGTAAATAATGGGAGTTGGGTGAATGGAGCTACAGAAGAGTTAATCTGAATTCTGTAATAGTGCAATATTATTTCGATATTCCGTCCACACTTCAGATTGATATAACTTTTGAAAATATTGGTAGGAAGCGTCTTGCAATGTGTTCTTTTGGATATTTAATCTCCCAAGAAAATAGAGCCCACAATTATTTGCATGTCAATTAAAAATTAAATTCTTATCTCTGAAGTTTATTACAAAATTTGGTTCTAATTCATTAACATATCTTATTTTAATTAACTTGTGCATAGTATTAAATAATGTTGGAAATAATTTTCTTTCACTTCGTTCTGAAAAATGTAAATAAAGGCATTGTTTCCGATTTTATGGAAGCCCATCACAATTTTGTGTTTACATAACATTTATGTTTACATATATACACTAAAAAACAAGAAATCTGTGTGAGTCGTGATACACGGCATACCACACGTAAAAATATTGTTCTATTTTGTGAGAAAATATCTTATTGACTAAAAATTATTCAACTATATTTTACAGGAGTTATGAGACGCTTTTTTAATGAGCTGCGGAAAACTAATTTTGAGCTTAGGCGTTTTCAAGATCACGTCAAACAAATGAAGATTTAGAATGATCTTTAAGGTAGTTTATTCAGTGAATTAATGAGAATTAGGCAAGTTGTAGATGGAGTTCATTGTTAGAGATCAGTTTCTGAATTTTGTTTGTGCAGGAAGACCAACTTAGGGAATTGGTATTAAGCAATTGGGATGAAATCAAACCATACCGAAATATTAATAAGGTACATTAATTCCTGCATTTTCATAATCGAGAATCTTGCCACCAAAAAATCAGCTGAAATAATTTTCTAATTTTTTTTTTAATGGAAAAATTCTTTAATTTTCCTAAATGTTGAATGACGATGAATAATTTTTGCGATTTTTTAAGGGTTAGAAATTTTCTTTTATATGACAAAGAATATTAAAAAGATAGAAATGTGTTTTCAGAAATAAATGAAGCATAAGAAAAATGATTGCAAAACATCTTTTAACTTGCCATTGGCTCAAATCAATTGGAATTATTTATCGCTAACTAAATGATGAGACTAATGTACCACGAATTCGTTCCTAGATTCGTCGAGACGTGAGGGAAGCTGTGTAAGGCGGGTATTACACGATCATATTTCCATGCCATATCTATGATCAAAGGTGCTCTCAACGAGAACCCAGGTTATAGATATATGATCATAGTTGAACTATGATCAAAGCTTGTGCATGTGTGTCATATTTTTGATCATATATCTTTCATCATAGGTATATGACATAGAAATATGACCGTGTAATACCGTCCTAACTAGGAATTTACACAATTTTTGCGACAAGTGATTCGTATTACCATTTCATATTAAATACTGCTCTCCAAGCTTCACTTAGCCTTTTACTATAAATTTTCTTAAATATTCAATTGGTATTAATCTGTACATCATATCCATTTCAATTCTATTTCTACACTCCTTTACTCTTTTAAGTCAGATATGATTTATATCAATACAACTACCTTCCGGAGAAAATCATATAGTAACTGCAAAACGTTTATCAAAAGTTTTTGGGGCATGATTAGTAACGAAAATACTTTTAAAATATTTTTTTTGCTCTCCTGAATAGTTACAATTTTTACAGTTACATCAATATTCTTCTGGCAGGCTACATTATAAATAAAATTTACCTACTCTGGGAAAATGTATTTAATGAATTACCATGTTTTTTCGAATGTAATGAAGGATATGTCCCGATGATAAACATTTATTTATTAATTGGAAACTCTCAACTTTCGGAACTCAACCTTATATTCATGACTTAGGTCAACTTACCGTAATTGTTCCTCTCATAACACCCGACTTGCTGTTATATCTTCGTAAATCCTAATCACATAAGTACTACTCATTCATTTGGGACGTGATTTTCATTACTTTTTCAAAGTAGCCCTTAATTCTCCCCCTTTGCTTATTGCTTTGCCTTTGAAAATTCATCCGTATTTTCTAATTATGTGGACTAGACTCAGACACTCATGTTGTCATCTTTCTTGCAACCAGTTTTATTACATTATATTTAAAGTATTCCAGAACAAAACATTAAGGTCGAGAATTGCAAAAAAATTGTATTAGAAGAGAAGGATGCAATATGTTGATAATATGTGTTTTCCAGGAAATGTACTCACATTATGGCGTTGTTTTTTACTCGATGCTTTAATGAAATATCAGTTAGTGGGTCTCATTCTGTGACCTCAGATAAAGTCTTACAAGTTCATATCCTTGACTGGCGTGACATTCATACTACAAGAAAGAATAGGCATATCATCTTACGAGTTACGCCAGTGCATTTTGATTTTTCACTTATTGCAGTCATTTGATTATAACTCTGGTTCAGAATTTAATTGGAATTAGAGCAATATGATTCAAAGCAGTGTATTTTGATGGAGATGCATTTTTAACTGTTATAAATCGAACTCAATGTTTTTTAAGCTGGGACCGATCAAAATATATGAACTTAAATTTGTAGACTCATACTGTAGTGAAAAGTTACAGGAGTTTAATATCCTTGTCAGAAATGCGTTCTTTGTACTATTGAAGTTGATTTTAATTATATATTAATCGAAAAAAGGAAAAAGAATATATTTACTTTTGTTCATTGCATTTTTAATAACAATTTATTGAAAGAGCGTGAACACTTTCTAAACAAAGAAACCTCCAACTGTCCTGCAGATTTCGCAGTTTTGAGTTCGTTCTCAATGTAAATATTTCTTTCTTTTGTCGAAGGAATCATTCTCAGGATTCCCTAAAACTCAAACTATCTACATCGTTAGAGAGAATTGCTTCATTTTGAGAACATTATGTGAGAACTTTTAGATTAATTTCTAAACAGAAATTTTAGATAAATTTCTTCAAAACAAGAAAATTTATTTTTGCAGACTTTGAAGGACAAGGTATTGAGACGGAAGGATATTGGGTTGCCGGGGAACACAAAGTACCAAACCGACATTCGTCTTGAGTAGATGAGGCTAACCCCAGTCAAAAACCCTCCCAGTTTAGTTCACACATTTATCCTCTTTGCATATTTTAAAAGAAAACAAATTTTGGAATTTCACCATTTTTACGTCACCTAAGTAATCAGAAAGCAAGTATATCAGTACATAATTCTAACTTGTAATTAAGTTCACTATTTGAGAATTCTAATTTTTTAAAAAAATTAAGCACACAATTGTGGACTATGTGAATGTTTACATGTTTCGCAAATACAAACAAGCAAACGTTGTAATGGAATAGAATGATGGAATTTCAATTTTCGTAGCGTATCCTTCCTCCGAGAACCACCTAAAAGACTTCATGTAACCCATTCCTCTGAGTAAATACTCTTCTTCCTCACTAAGGCCACATAACTTGTCCCGAAATTCTACCTTCACTTGTCCACAAATGATTCCACTCATGATTCACTTTCCATGTGTTACAACATCAGTTGCTTGCGATTTTTTGTGAGCAGAACATCAATCAATGTGTCATTTAATTATTAAATTATCGTTGCATTAACAACAAAAATGGCTTTAAATATATCTGCAATACAAAAATCTAATGCGTGTTCTCAAAAAATTATGTATTTGCACTTCTGTCAGTGTTTCTCCAAAGGTGTGTGTGTATGTATGTATGTATGTGTATATATATATATATATATATATATATATATATATATATATATANGAAAATGAACTTTTTCCAGACACGAGAACACAATGAATTATTTTTTTTATTCCTTAAACACTTTCATGAGTGAATATCGTTGAAATCTGGCCTGAAGTTTGTGAAATTAATGCAACACAAGTTGGTAAAGTATAGGGGATGCTTAGCGGTTTGTCTTCATTCACCTCCTGGGTTGCGCTCTTTGCCGACATTTTACGGAAACAATACTAAGTGCAGCTGAATTCTAGTTTTGAGCTGTATTATAAGAGCTGTATTTGAGGAAAAAATATACTTTATGACTTAAAATAAAATGGGGAAAAAATCCCAGTTATGTGAACATATTTGAAAAGATCCTCTTGTGAAAAAAAAAACACTTTATGGAAAACAAGAAGCCATCCCTTTTAACTGTTTCTTTCCCTTCGGTTTTCCTGGAAAATGTTTAAATGGAGAGTGAATTACCGATATTCTAACGTAGTCTTGATTATCGTGCCGTGTGTTTGCAGGAGACCTGGAGCCGACGTTTTCTCGTTGCTGCGGTTTGGGCGAGCGCTGGGCTTTAGAAGGTGAAGCGTGCTCGCCGTACCCAGCGCCTGTGGCTGGCGTTCCTGCAGAGCAGCAGAGTGTCTGTCTCTCCACGATCTCCATATGTTGCCTCAGCACTAAGAGGTGAGAACAGGGTCACTGGCGCCGACTTCACATACCGCCCCCCCCCCAATGTCATGTTAGCACGGTCTAAAACCCCACTTTGGCTGTCAAGATATATTTTTTTTAAACTAAAATTAAGAATTTTCTACGAATTTCATTATTCCGCTGGATTACCTTATCTTACCGATTAATAATGAGAGATTTTACACCAATTTGATATTCCGAGATCGAATTTGACCGGAAGAAATGCCCTCGTGACCTAGAGGTTAAAACTGTGACATCTGATCCGGCTGCTGAGGGTTTGCTTAACCAACAGAGATCCATACTCAAACTTGGCCAATTTTGCTAGGTAGCATAAGCCAGGCGTTAGCTGTAATTACCTTGCGACTTTCATGATTGTGATAAAAAAAAAGGATTTGGTGAGAAACTGAGCTACAGCATAAAGGGTTGTTGGAGAAGGAGACTAAATCAAATTAAAAGCAAAAGTAATTGACAACATTGGAGAAGTCGAAGCAAGGAGATAATTTTAAGAAATGAATTTTTCAATTTTATATTACTACGGAAACATTAATCTTACATGTAAATGTAGGTTTCCGTGGTCAGAATAAATATTTACTTCGTTGTTCAAGAAAAATCGCGTCTCATTGGACAGATCTACCAACGCTTCGGCCATTCTGCGGTAGCTCTTCAGCGTAATGTCAGAGTCGAACAGACACGTTTTTTTTCCGGACAATTAAGCACATTTATATTCACCGTGCAAATAATAATTTAGTTACACAAGTGATTAGGGCGTTAGTAGTCAGTTATGGTGACGAGAAGGGGGAGGGGAGTTTTCTTGAGCCCTGCGAACTTTGGGACCTCGCCCCTCCCCAACCCCAATATTTTTTGAAGTTAGCGCCAGTGAGCAGACAAGTTACAAGAGTTATATAGGAAACGGATCAGGATGGGGTGGAAACCTTTTCTAAAATTTTAAATAAGTTACACTAATAGAAAATAAAAATAATATGCGACGAAGAAGAGAGTACTTTGAAAATTATCTGCTTCTTTTGGTACATTTCTGAGTTGGAAACTGTAATTATGTTAAAAATGTAAAACTATGCAAGGTCCGGATAAATATAAATCAAGGTTTTTCTCAAACGAAAAGGATTATTTCTTTATTGAAAAAGAGCGATTAAAAATTATTTTTCGTTAATACTCGATGTTTTGAGGTAACCTTGAAATCTACCTGGCATTAAATTGAGACGTTTAGCAGGAGACTCCAATGAACCATTTCTGTATGGAAAAAGACTTATCGCGTTTTCTCGTTTTTCATAGTAGGCCTACATAGAAAAAATTCATATTTTTTATGTTTTACGGGGTAATTCAAAGTACATGAAATACATGTCATTTAGGAGGGGATCAGGAAGTAATATTTTGAATTCACTGTTTTGTTCCATGTAATGAAGAGTTTCGTATTAAGCTTTGTCAACCATAGTTATCATTCTATAAACGATCTTAAATTGAAGTTCAATTTATTCATGAAATCCATTTTAACACAATATTTTTAATTACCTGACGTAACTTTCTCGACCAAGACTTGGTTAACTCCATCTATCATGTCAATCAATTAAATAAATTCGAATAAACGTTTTCTACTATGACATTTCGAAATTCGTTATTTTATACATCTTAACTCTCTATTCATGTTATTCTTAGAAGTAAAAGTGATATTACTCAATGATATTATTTCCCTGATGAGCAAAAAAAGTAGTTTCATACTGTAGAAAGGAAAAAAACATCCGATGATATTAAATTTCCATCAACAGATATAAGTTTTCATAAACAAATCGGCAAAAAATTGTAGTATTAGACATCTTAATGTAACCTTTAAAAGCATTGAAGCAAACTTCATTCTCATTCGCTATAAGTGGAAATTTGAAATAAAAACAATTAACCACGTATACCTGCTTGTTATGTTTTCCAATGAGATATCAATTTCTCGAGCACAAATAAATTTATAGAATTAAAACTATAATTTTAATTTTATAAATTGTGAAATGAAAAAGGAAAACATTGCAATGTCGGAAGGGGGCCACAAAAGATTTGGGACTCCATCCCCTTGATATGGACCTGAAAATGCTGCTTCCCAATTGAAGATGATTTATCCATTCATATCATGATACAAAGCCAATTGAAGTACAGAAGCAGACTTTTGGTCTTTTCCTGACGTTCTATATTATTATACAATAAAAATTGGTTATTTATTTTGTGGATTATTATTACAGAATTCTTGATTTAGCTACGAAGTTGTCAAACTGTTTACAAAAAATAAACTTATACAACAGTTTTGAAGTTTTAAGAAATCATACAGAAATATAATGAAAATAAATATGCATGTTGAATTGTTAGTTCCTAAAGGAATGTTTTAATTATAATATTCTGAGTTGTTAAAGCATCCCGTAATTGTTTCCAAGACAAAATTTACATACTACATTGTGGCACTTAAATTGTATTTCAAAATATTCTATATTTTATTTATACCCCAGAGTGAAAAACAATATTTTATTCTGACATTATGAAAATCAGTCTTTGTCTGAGATGTTTGACAGTTCATGATTGTTTGAGAACTTTCTAACTGCCAGCAACTGCCGAACGCAAGCTACTTTTTATGATTTTTCTAGTTAAGTGAACATAATTGATCACAAATGTTTTCGACTTCGCCTGTGACGTCATGACAAAAAGTCGGATGTGGAAAGGCCGAAAAAATTGAACGCGATGACAGTGGTCTGTTGTATCACAATACTGGGTTTTTCTTCGCACTTGCCGCCACTTTGCAAACAGCATCCGTCATCCGTTACCCCTTCCCTCATTGGAGCTCATCTCTGAGCGCTGTTCTTTCCTCCCGGGAACGCACGACTGCCACTCGCGACCCGACCAGCACGCGCCTGCGTGCGCCTGGCTCGCACGCATCGCCATCGCCAACCGCCTCACCCCGTCTAAGATGACGCACGTCTGCGACCAGTCTCTCAGAAAGCGAGTTGACCATGTCCAGAGAGACAAGTGCGAAGTCGATTTCGATGTGCACGAATTTAAATTACGTCTGGGTGAAAATCACGTGACTGTTCGTGTCGTCGAAACATTCCTTGGAAGGGGCAGTACTGTGTATAGAGTACTAAGTAGTTCAGACCAAAAGGTTTCTAAAAAATGCATATTTTGTCAATTAGCGTTTGTGGGATTCACGTCACGAGTAACATCACTGTGGGCCCAATGTAAAGCAGTGAAGCTCATTCTGCAAAATATTTTAGGATAGAAATTAGAGAACCCCCAGCAGTACATTAATATTTTTGTTCATCCAAAAAACAGGAATTTAAAATGTTGAAAAGAGAAGAACCTGATTAGAATTAACAGAATATGAATAAATGACAATTTAATTTCTGTATTTCAACGAAAGTGTTCGTATCACACATGAAAAAATGTGCTCATTCCTTGTGGGAAAAAGTAAGCAAATCAAATTATAAATTAACTGAGAGAGAAACATTATTTGTACATTTTATTAGTACAAATTTTGAAGTGTTCAGTAATAGGACGATAAAAGTGGAGAAAACTTTTTGTTTATTCGATGATTTTTTTAAATAAAAGATTTTTGTTTCATGAAAATGCCAGTCAAATTTCCGGAACGCATAGACAATTCATTCCCCAATTGTTTGCGAGACAATTCCAATGAACCCTAAATACTTACTCTGGGACGGGGGCAATTCCCCCATTATTTACGTTAGTTGATCAGTCACTGTGACCTCTACATAGACACTAAAACCTGGTTTATCCGGTCCTCATCCAGTTAATCCTGATTAGTTATATTATCAATTGTATTTACAATTTTTCTCTGCTGAAAAAGGCAAATTTTAAATACGGTAGTTTGAATGTGACTCTAATTGCGAAAAAGTCGACTACGTTAGCACGAAATGAAATATTACGTGTGCGATGGGGGGGGGNCTCCGTTTCACATCTTTGTAATGAATCACCACCTCTTTGCGTTTTCTTTTCAATTGCCAGTGTTTTGTGAATATTCTTTTGCTTAATTTTCATGAAGCAAGATTTCTTTTATCGATATGTTTTGTCTCTTTGCAATATCATCTGAATTTTGTATTATTCAGTTCACTGCTTGCCCCTATTTTCCGGGTAAAAGAAGGTCTACGGGATAGTGAAATGCGTATTGGTTCTGTCAATGTCAAATATGGGACCAGTGAAACGTGGTGGAAATCCCTACTTTTAGTCCAACAAGTATATGACCCTTAATGAAGAATGAACAATAGCAATGATAATGATCCTCATAGCTCTCTTTTTAAATCATTCCTTGCTTTAAAATATAAACGGAATTGAAAACAATTCTCCTGTAAATCGTTACATATAACCATATGAAATGAGTTGTATATATTAAGTGAATGAATAATCCTGGTACGAGACATTACCTGGGTTTGCCTAAGGCTGATTTGACATATCCACTGTGTATTCCAAGCTGTCCCTGACGTAGCTGCGAGTGTGATTCCTTCGGGAGTTTGTGAAGAACGGGGTGATTTAGCGATTTCATGATATGAGTGATTCCCTGTTACCTTCCTTGCAGACAACACAAGGTACAAACAAATTTGCCTCATTGGAGCTAACAAAGACAACTTTTCCTTCAAAGGCCACCGCTTTAACCAAATGAACAATTAAGTCTCCAAGATTATTTTTCGTAGGATTATTTTCCTTCCGGAATATAAGCTCAAACTGTTCTATAGAGCAAAATTGTAAAATGAGTGAAGAGTGTTCTATTTTATAAGCATAAACATCAGAGGCAATTTCTTTGTAAAATTCGTGACCTTTATGATTAATGTATTATTTTATTAAAGGATTGAGAATTTCAAAAATATATTGAAATTTAAAGCTTTTAAACATTAAGGATTCTGTGAGAAAATATAAAATGATTATACAAGAAATTTTTTAATGTAAACATTTCATAATAGTTATTACTTCGTAGAAATGTCATATCTATCGTAAATACTCAACTCTTTGGACCTGTAATAGAAATAATCAATAAATTTGTAGAAAGCTTTTTGAATCCCTCAAGCTATTCAATGATTAACTTTCAATTCTTCAATCTTAATATCGTTTCTCATTGTTAATTTTATTTTGTGAACATTACTTTTCTTTCATAACAGCATGACATTGATTAGATAAGTGGATATTTTAATATTAACCAACCCTTATAATTTATGATTGTCTTAAAAAATGGGCGCAATGCACGTATTGTTGCTACTGTCTGCCTAGACAAAACTCTAAGGAACGACATTATATTTATATATGTGTGTTGTAATGTATTTATTTGTACGATAAATCGGAAATAATATTGTAAAATAAAATCGAAGGCCTCACATTGATATTAACAACTAGTCCTACTTCCATTCTCAGCATAAATTCGTAATATATACACTTCATAGCTCAGTCACTTTACATAATACATTAAACCAGGATGCATATTGGGTAGCTACTTTTCACGATACCCCAAATTAAAAAAACAATCCACTTGATGTGAGATAAACCAAAAAGGGCACCCAATATACTGGAGGTAAACAATTGTAGAGTAAACTACCTCGTAAATTATATAGAATGTGTGGTTCATAATGTTACAACAATACTTGTGACGTGTGTTTCGAGAAAAGAGAAACAACTAACCTAAAACCCAACACACGAAACAGACAGACCGTAACATTTGCACATGTAACTAATAATCAAACAACGTCAATAATGAACCAATCAACTAACTACACGGCTGATATCAAAACTCATGGAGGTATTGGAAACGGTGGCAAAATACCAGAAGAACAGAAAACAAAAGGGAGTTGAACAATACAACCACAGATATAAGATACAACTAAAGAACTGGAAGACTGGATACATGAAGAACAGACCCCAAGGCATCCAAGATCTAGAGTGTCTCTCTCGCCAACAAAGGTTACGGATTATTCACTTTGGCAAGCCACAAGAAGGCTTACAAGACCACAACAGCCTAAACTACAAATAAAAATTAATAAAATAAATAACTAAAAACTTACGACGTTTTATGGACGAATAATATTTTCATTTTCTGTGATGAGCTTCCTACGTTTCGGCGAGAATTTACGTCGTCGTCAGGTGAAGGTCGTAAGTTGTTAATGATATATTTAATTAAATTATATTAGGTCTTCCTGACTCACAAAACAAAAACTCCGATTAAAAAATGACACGAAAGAGAATATCTTTTAAAAAACTTCAAGCATTTGTAAGGAAATAGATGTTGAAATGAATTTGAAGCGAGCAACTACAACACTTACTGTAATCTGATTCATCTCTGATTCAGCATCGTTATCAATATGGCATGTTTCTCGTGACAATTTTCTTCATTCACTTCCTCATCCATCCTCCTCTCAATCCATTTTCATAACTAAGTCTGGGCTGTTGTTTCATCATGGATAATTCGTTTTCCTAATTATATTTCTTTGTATTGTATTTCCTTGTATACAATTTACCTTTACTTTCATATAGTTTTTCTATCGTTTTACTATTTTTGTGTCATTTATCACACATTGTTTTTAAATTTGAGTTTGTTTCTCTTCATCCACCCCAAGAAAAGAAGTTGAGGGTAAAATTCAACAAAATATTTGGGACCACTGTTAACTTGTTAATTTGTTAACTAAGAACAGTTTGATGTTCTCCAAAATGTGTATGGAAAATATGAGAAAACAGGATATGCATCAAAGATGACAGCACTACATTAAATCTGAGGGTTTTCCCACAAAAATCATTTTGCATTTGCCAAAAACGAGTTCAAATATCCTTTACTGAAAATAGAATTATTTTAGAACAGAATTATTTTAATTAATTATCATAGTTATTCTCATTTTCGTCTCAATCGATATTTCCAGGCGGAAACACTGTGATGAAGGGAAAACAGCGGCTCAGACTGGCAGCGCTTGCGTTTCGGTAGAAGAACCAGGAGGAGAGTACCATAAGGTAACCAGTATGTTTCCTTAAAAGTTTCTGAAAAAAATAAATTACTTTAATGGTAGCTGGAAGTTCTTACCAATCTCATAACAGTATGGAATTTTTCAGTCACCAATAAACTGCTATCATTTGCGGAAACTTGTCTCCGAAGAAGAGCAAGTAATGTTATAAAATTGTTAAAGTTGGTAATTGTTTTATACAAACTACCTGCCGCTTCTTGGATGATGGTTTCATTATGTGTGAAATACGTAAATATTGTGGAAGAGATTTTAAAAAAATTTGTCTCTAAAATGAAAAATCGTTAAGGACCCGAAATTAAACAGAAAGATTAAGGATTGAGTACTTATATAATTAGGACAGAATTTTAAGCGAATTTTTAAAATTTTTATTTTTTTCACATACACAAACATGTTAAGTTTACCACTCATTGTTTACATAAATCTTTTTTGTGTAGGACTGCTGTGAAGCTTGCAAACTAGGATTGTTCTCTGGATCTATGAATATGGGTTGCTCACTTAATAATTTTTCGTTTGGATTTCCTTGGGATCAAGCGTATCGCATGTGCTGCACAGAAGCTGTAACCACAACAACTGCAACCACTTTTCCAAACTCACCTCTAAAAGCAGACAGGAAGCAACCACCTGCTGCCAGTACGTTGTGAGACATACGTACTACAAACTTATAAATACATTCTATAGTTGCCTATGCTACTAGATCCGACAAATTATTAATTTAAAAAATATATCATTACTTTGAAACAAGCTCTGTAATATTTCATTTGAATATTATATGTTTAGATTCTTGCACTGCCTTTTCCATTTCATCTTTGCAGGAATTGATAGCCTGTGTGAAATTCTTCCTGGACAATTATGTGCTCATATTTGCATATCTGTGCCTGGATCATACCGATGCTCTTGTAGAGAAGGATTTTCATTGATGGCGGATGGGAAAACTTGTCAGCAAGATGATATACCTGATAGGTTTGATCAAACAATACACTTTTTTTCCTTTGTCCAACTGGTCCGAATCGGATGTTAATTTTGAGGAGGTGGTAAATTTGATCATATAAAAAACAATTTTAAAACCTGTTATGAAATTAGTGTCAAAGAAATATTCTGTATATTTCTAATTACTACGTGGCATTAACTAACATATTACAACATTCTACGATTATATGTTTGTACTTGGTTTAATTTAAACGTGGTCACATGGGTTGTTTATTACTAAAACTTTTTAAATACAGACGAAACACATCACAAGAAACCGTGAGCAATATTATATCCGCATAATTTCTAACTCGGAGACAAATAATTTTCTCCAAGTTCATAGCACATGGAGTAGTTTACATTGAGGCGAAAACGTATGCAATTGTATGAAAAAAACATTGAATTGAATTGTATATTTTCCACATAATTGCATTCGTTTCTTGCAATACATTTGACGTTTTTAGTAATAGTCGTTCAAGAAAGTCTCAAACGAATCTTCTTACTTAAAACATTAAATTTTGCTTATTTAATACGGTTATCAATAAGCAAGTGGCTACATTACGACAGCTACATGCATTGCGGTCTTTATTGTCTAAATTATATTTTTCCGGGTTCTCTTTTGCTCACAAAACTTGGTGAGATTTAACATTGAATACTTCGAAGCGCTATCCCTGATTTCAGCAGATCATCCAGAATATTGCTTTGACTTCATTTATTGCTTGACAACTTAATTTACTGCCAAATAAACAGTTGTATTAAGTACTATTTAGCATTACGTAACCCATCATTAATCAATCAGTGTACTTAAACGTCTCGACATGCACTTTTGTTAGTTAAAAATACAAATAAACTGGACCCAGAATAATGTTGGAAATATTAGCATATTCACCTCCTAGGGCGTGGTGTGACTCCGATAAATGAAATTGACCACGATCGCGGAATCGTAGGAATTTGTGACTAATTTCCAGTAATGTCAATTCTAGTTCTCTGAAATAAAGGATGCATTATAAATATAAGGTTGTTAATTTTCTTTCTATATGATATAAAACTTTTATTATATGTTTTGTCACCATTTGTCAACAGATGTAGAGTTAACAACCCATGTGAACACAAGTGTTTAGATACAGGTTTCTCTATAGAATGCTCTTGTTTGCGTGGATATACCTTGGGATCGGATGAAACTAGCTGTGAAGGTAAGTTTCATTTTTCCTTTACAAAAAAGCTAATAATTTTCTGATGTACTTCCTTTATTTTCTCGCTGTTCCAGATGTTGACGAATGTGCCTTGAAGATAGACATTTGCTCAGAAAATAACTTGATTTGTCAAAACGAACCAGGAAGTTACTCTTGTGTAACTCCCGACGGCTCCTCAACGAATTTCCCTCAGTCAGCAAATCAGCAAGGTGAGTTTCATTCGGCGGAACTACAAACGAATAATCAAAAGGAGTAACTATGAAACGATGTACTGTAAAACGAACTAATGAGATTCAGAAACATTTCTTACATTTTAAACCATGATAATTTTCCGTCATTTTTTTTCATTTCAAAGTATTTTGTATATTTTCAAAACTAAATATTTATTACCACCAATCGAAATCAAATTAATCGATATTATTCTATATTATCACCAGAATGTTTTCCTTTTCTACTTCAAACATGTGCTTAGTAACTATCCACAACTTTTCGATTATTTGGAAAAATTAATTGATAATTCATAGAATTAAAATAATAAATTACAGAATTTTCATAATACTGTTAAATTATAGTTTATTTTTGAATTTGATATTTATATTCTTAAGCGGTTTTAAATTGCATTGGATTGTTCGGTTTCTTTTGATTATTCTCTTGTGATCTATGTAATTGACTTCGGATGTTGTATCGTGACTCCCCCATCCACATAAACACACAAACACACTCAAACACGTACACACGCTGCCCTAGTTAAAATATTGCCCTCCAAACTTTGAAATCTTTCGTATTCCACTTCAATTCTAAAGTTTCGACTAGATTCATGGAAAAACTTGTGGTTTACCCCATTTGCAAAACCCAATAAAATATTTCTTTCTTAAATGATTTCATCAGATATGTCTTAAATGCGGTTTGTACTCTCAAGAATTCAATACAAAGTATTATTGGTGTTTTCGAGTGATTGATTCGTGTATCATTGGTGCAAATAATTTATAATTCTCCTACGATATAATAATCATAATGATTTACACAGAAAACTGGAAACCTAATTTGTTTAACTCACGTCAGGGTTACTTCACAGTTAAAAACTCATCACAACTCAGATTTGAGAAAATAAAATATGTTTCTGTTAAAAAATATGAAATAGATAAATTATTTTAAAATGTAAATTGCATTAACCATCAAATATTTCTCTTTTCAGATGGCAAGGACACATCCAGATGTCCCGTTGGTTTTCATTTCAATTTAGAATCTAATGTGTGTGATGGTATGAACGTTAAATTATTTCTTGTCGCAAAATAGAATTTCGCAAGTTTTTCAAAATAATATCTTACTGAGACCTGTATTGTGTTTGTAACAGATACTGACGAGTGCCAAGTGAATCCCAAGCTATGTGGCCCACACGCTGTTTGTCAGAACTCAGTTGGCTCCTATGCTTGCTCACCCATTGAAGAATGTCCTCCAGGGTATGACTTCAGTGCTCCAGAACAGACATGTATAGGTTTGTAAATATACATCGCAGAATTTTTAGTTCATGATACCTAAGATAATCATTAATGTCTGGTACTGCGTTAAAATTATGAAAATTTATCTAATTTCTAAGATTCTGAGGAAATCTATATACCTGAAAGTTCATGAGTTCTTTTTTATCGAATTCTTCATGGATCCAAAAAAATTAGTCGTAGGGTTAATTAAATTAATCAGGAGGTATTGAGGCAGATCCTGTGTTAAAACAAACGGCAGATCTTTGCCTAATATTCCACAGGTCCATTTTTGAGTATGCTGTTTTGGTTTCTGATAAAAAAAAGTGGGTTATACTTTGACCAATCTAAACATTGCATACCAATCTCGGCATACTCAATGAATGAAGAAAAATTCTTCCCAGTGAAATGAAGTGGAACTCTTCTTCCCATGGGCTGTAATGACCTCGATGACGGCAAACCGTAAAGCCACAATAAAAAAATCTTCTTCCCATGGAATGTCAATTATTTTCGAACCGTCACTTCTCTCACCACTGCAATCTGTTTCTTAAAAACGTGATTCATGCACTCGTGGTTCAGGCAAACGATCAAACAACAGCGCCATATTCAACTTATGAGACATGGGATGAACTTTCTTTTCATAAAAAACCGAAACCGCATAATCAAAGAGTAGTATATGTGCCGAGTTTGGCTGTGATCCAACCATTATTTTTTGCTGAAGAGACGCCCTTGTTTAAATTGATAGAGTGAAAACAATTTTCCTTTTTCAAATTTACCGCGAGAAAAAATTGAACAAAAACTTACATGAATCTTTGAGTGAATCGTATTAGTAGCTTGAAACGAAATGCTAAAGACACTTAAAATCGTGATTAGCTATGTGATGAAAACTAATCCGTTTACGCGTCATAAACGCATCGATTCGCCCGTAGCACAATTATGAAGGATTTATCACGTAATTGGATTTTCTTACCTCTTTCCGTGATGGATATATGTTTGATTTTAAGTAACATTAATTCAGTTATCAACGCTCTACCTATTAATCGAAATAATTACTTCATTCCTCCACACACCTCGTAAAAGTTTCAGCAGTAATTACCAGCTCAGTCAAAACTGACATTCAACATAGTAAGAATTCCGATGGCGCTTAACATAGATAAACTCTTTCAAATGAACATTTCAAGTAAAATATAGAAAAGTTCTCATCTATCTGACTTGTGCTAAAATTGAACTCGAATTGAGAAATATTATTTTGCAAAAATCTCGTTAACGAATGAAAACTTTGCGCCAACATATACTTCGAATCGAATACATCCTCTGTTGATGTCATGTCAGAAATGGCATGTTATCTGATAAAACAGTAAGTTTTATCGTAAAAGTAATTATTATATATGTGGTAAATAATACAATATTCATATTACGGGGTCTAAAACACAAATAAATAGAACACGCAATGGACTGAAGTGGGTTGAACGTATTGCAATATACAATTGAATTAATGCGGCGAGGCTCACGAGAAATGTTGTAGTTGTAGAATTTGGCAATGTAGAAAAGTTGAAATATTTCACAATGATTTGAATATATCTCTATAATGTATTAGTCGAATCAATTACGCATGCATTCAATTTTTTATGCCTTTAGCACAACATGACCTTAATAAATCTGTTTTCTAAGATACCCTCTTATTTTATATTTATGATTTCTTTTATTTCAGATATAAACGAATGTGAAGAGGGGCTGGACAATTGTGAATCTCCAACAGAATTTTGTTTAAACACCGAAGGCAGCTTTACCTGTCAAAGACGAACTCAAAAACCTACTTGTCCAGCGGGCTATAAATTAGGGCAATCACCAGGGACCTGTGAAGGTAAAATACAACATTCAAACTTCTTATTTACGAGTTACTTTCTGTTAATTACGGTTCTTGTAGTTGAGGAATAATTCATCTGCATGTATCATAGTTCTGTCCTCAATATAATATTTGGATATGTCTTATTCTTATCTCGATTCAAAATGTGAGCCGCTCAATGCTTGGTTTAACTTATAGTGTGGGTTTATTTCGAAACTTCTTTCTAAATGGCATTTGGAATATTTTGTGTGTTCTGTTTCATATTTTAAATAATAAATATGAGAAAGTTGTTTTCCTGTGTGTATTGGATGAGGCTTATTATACTATATTTCGAAAACAAATATTTATTTTGATGGTGATTCTACGCATGCTATTTATTTGAGGTACTAAAGTTAAAACCCATGAACTATAACTATAATATTCAGTGTAAATTATACGGCTTTTCTTACCTCTTATAAATGTAATGCCTTTCATATTTCCTAAATCGTAGATGTGGATGAATGTGCTGAAAATATCCATAGCTGTATTCCTGAGAAAGAAACATGTCGCAACACAGTAGGAGCTTATGAATGTGACATCCAGTGCATATCAGGCTTCCAGTATAGTCGTGCTCACAGGAACTGTGTCGGTACGTCATAAGGAATTCAGATTTTTTAAATGAAACATTCAATATGAATTTAGTCATTTAATCACAAATCATCTGAGCTGTATCACCCACCTCGTTAGCATCTTCCAAAATTATTATGCAAGGCCTCCTAATTTTAATCTAACTATCAAACGGGTTACTTTTTTATGTGCTCTCCGCGAGTTGTAAATCTTATTATTCTATTTATCCAATTTCTGATTCCTTACTCTATTTCATAACTCTCATTAGTTTGATTAAAATATATTCTTGAAAGTTTCATGCTTTTATGTACTACACATGAGAGCTTAAACGAATACTTAATTTCTAATCTTAAGACACATTGCAAAATAAATATTCATAACAGATATACTTCTAGAGAAATTATATTTTTAACATCACTAATTCATAGTAAATTTTTGCATGAAAATTAGGACTAATAATACATAATACATTTTTGATGTAGTAATAAATACATCTCTCAATTAATTCAGTATACTTCAGTTCTATGGATAATCTAGGAAATAATTTACATTTTCGAGCATCAATATTTTCTGTTTCTTTGTCATGTATTTTGGGCTAAATAGATAATTGGTTTATTTTGTCATGTACCATATTTGGGGTCATGCAAAACACTGATTATCGTATTTAATTATTTAAAATAATATCATTCATTGGCAATATCATGCTTTCTGCGACGAAATAACTCAGTTGATCGTAAGTCGGAACTTGAATGTGCTTAGAGACAGACACATTTTGAGGGGTTTTCTGTGAGATTTTCTCTTTTAGTCTAGTAACCAGGACAATTCGGAAATAAAAAAGTAAATACATCGGGTTTTAGGTTATTTTATTCAAAGACTCTTTCGTAACCCCCTCTTCTTGTCAAAAGCATTCCACCCTTCAATAATAAAATGATATTTTACGAGAGAAATCTGTTGATTTATTAAGTCTGTCTTTTCTGGAAATCATTTGCTGCCATTTTAATAACAATCCTAAATCGTACCTAGTCGCAAAACATGTTTTGCCCATTTTTTTCGTATTGTAAATGCGTTTGGCACTATTCTAGCGAACATAACATTTTACCATGGACTATGAAGTGTGTAATTAAATGTATATTCGTTTTTACAAATAGAAAAAACACCTATCGTTACATCTCAATCACTTACCAAAATATTGCTGAAAATATCCATCTAAGATCACTGCACACTCTGGTAGATTTAATTCAAACAAATAAATATTCTTAGTTTTTACTCTAGCAACCACACCCGTCCTTCTTACACAGTGAATACCATTTCATGCGTCTGACAGCGTTTTGTCCAAATAACAAAAAAAGCTTCTTCCCAGAACTAATATAATCACTTCTGCATTCCATAAACACTATAATCTGAACTTCATCGAAGTCGTCTGACCTTACAGAGAACTAGTGGTGCAAAACCATTGCACATTCTTTCTCATATGCGTTTTTCCATCTGCAACATAGTGACAAAAATATCGTAAGAGTGTTATGTAAATGTAATTTCGTTGTATACTTAAATTGATGTATTTTCGTATCTGCAGTGCGTTTGCTGTCCTCCTATGTATTTTATCATTATCATATCTTTCATTTCAGTTTACGAAAAGTGTATTCTTCGCCTGCGTTTATACTTTACTGCGTTTATTATTTTACTGCGTCTATACAAAACTTTGAAGCAAAATACCTCTAATGCGGATGTAATGCATACTAATAGTACGTGACTACAGAAAATTTAAGCAAAATCGTTGGAGCCGTTTTCTAGAAATATTCGAAAGAGTACTTTGACCTTCATGTGAAGTACCTTTGTTTTAAAGTAAAAAATTGAGCAAGTGCATCTACAACAAGTAAATTCTACGGTAAATACGAAATATGAATTAAATTGGTTCATCCGTTTACTCAGAATCGCTGTGCACAGACGGATGGTCGGACGGACGGACGTTATGCCAATAGCCACTTTTTCTAAATCAGAGATAACCAAAACAAACATTTCCGTTGAAATCTCGCTTTCGAATATTTCACGATTACAAAACTTTCTGCGTACTACGTATATGAGAAAGTTAAATGCTGGACAAGTTGACTAAGAAAATGTTTGGCGGGTTGCCTTCTTACGCCTGTCGGGCTTGTAAATTACATATGGGCGATTCTGAAAAAAAGTTGCCGATTTCGTCCTCCGCAGAGTGTATCTTAAGTGAAAATAAAACTTGTTTCTCGATCATTCATTTTTTAGTCATTCTTACTTCTTCTGAAGTATCATAAAAACATTGAAATCGTGAGTTTTCTGAATTTTTTATCGTTTAATAAAAGTTTGAATCTTAGTATCTCCAGCAAATGTCACAAACGTTACCAAAGTTGACATTTTCCTTTTTAAATTTTGATTTCCAATATTTTTGAAAGTAAACCATCTTCTTTGTGACCTAGATGATCATATAGAATGCGCAGGAATTCATTTTCAATACTTAGAATGGAATTCTGAACTTTTCTGTCTCAAATGTTACCAAAAAATGTTTCTGTTTTCAAGTATTCAAGTTATTTTGCTCAAAACAGAAATGCTTCATGATCTACAACGTCAAAGTCAGTGAAGTTCGTTCACGTAAGAAATATCTTGAAATGAGGAATACAATATTGCAACAGCATGTGTGTTAGTTTGAAGCAAAAAAGATAGTTATATAAACTATACAAGAGTATTCTCTTTCACAACGGAAGTCAAATATGTTCGTTCGGTTCGATTATCAAGACGTAACGTCACCTTTACGGCGGATAACTGCAGCAAGACGTTTAGGCTGGACGACACTTAACGGCTCAAAGTTTGTGTAGGAATATTTCCCCATTCCTGCCGCAGATAATCCTGTAATTGTTACGTATTGTTATATATCGTTATATATTTGTGTTATCTTCGCCGTATGTGGCCGAGCGTTATCTTGTTGGAAAGATATTGTTTTCTGCCAAACAATCGCTGCATTGATGGCCATAGGTTCACGTCAAGAACGCGTATATTGTCTCGAGCCTTTATCGTACCCGTACAAAAATGCAAATTGCCAACCCCATTCGCTGCCATGCAACCCCACACCATCATAGAGCTAGGTTTAAGAAACTCGCGCATGTAACAGGGGGAATCGTTTGCTTCATCCTTCTTTCTAATAACCTTTCGGCCAATATTTCCATATGAAACCTGAAAAATAGATTCATCAGTCCACAGTACCTTTTTCCACTGAGATGGAGTCCAGCTGAGGTGAGATTTGGCCCACGCAACACGCCAACGTTTATTCGATGAAGGGAGATATGACTTACGTCTCGCTTTGTAGAATGCGTCGCCACACCTTTTGATATATCGACGCGTAGATGCTTTGGAAATAGCCTTTCCAAAACTTTGTCTTGCCCATGTGACTAGGTCTGCGACTGCCAAGTGCCTATTTTTACGAATATGTTGACGAAAAAAGGCGTACTTCCCGATCCGTGAACGTTAGCTTTCAACCTGGAGCCTTTCCCTGACACCTATTTCCAGTTATAGTGAAACGTTTTATTGCACTACACACTGTAGATTGTGCCAAGCGAAACGTTCGGTCAATTTGGCGCTGCGAAATACCATTTTGGTGTTGTTATATGACGATTGCATACCACAAGATCTGTAGCTCGTCCCCTTTGTCATGCTTTGCTTAGCACGGATTACGATCGCGAATTGTTTGCCCTTATATGTTGTTTGCTTCCTCTGACGTCAGTGACTCAGAATTGTGCGCGAAACGGTTGGAATATTTACGTTCTTTCTTGTGAACGAACTTAATTGCGAAGCGTTGGAATTTTGAATGCCCCTTTTAGATCAACTTTCAGTTCTTTGTTTGTTTTTTCAGTTGTGACACTTGTACATAGTCTACAACTATATATAACTAAGCATTTTAAAACGTTTGGATGTCCCCGCATTTTTTTAATTACAGAAACCTTACTGAACGAACTTCATTGACGTTGACGTTGTAAAAGACAGAGATATTTCTACTAATCATCTTTTAACATTAAGTGCTTCATGTTAATCACTGTTGGAAGGCACGTAATTCTTAAAAGTGAAAATGAAGAATAAGGGTTAAGAATATTTGTGACATGAACTAAGTTATATGTTTATATTGAAGACAAAATTCAGAACCGTTGAAACCTTTTTATTTGACGTAAGACCATGAGAATGTTACAAAAATAGTATAAAAATCTGATATTTATGTATTTCAATGATAGATATATCTTCGAATTTAGAGTACAGCACTCATCTCTTTCCTTCCTCACGGACCACTTCTGCATTTCGGCAGGTGTTAGAGCCTAGAAGAAAAGGGTGTCGATAGAATTGCTTTATGAACCAGTAAAGGCTGCAATACGAAAATGTCAAATAAGTTTTAATTATTTGTGTCATAAATGTTGCCATTGGGTCACACGTGTTACCATAAGAAAGTAACATGTGACACTTCAGGTCCGTATTTTCCAATCGATTTTCTATCACTGACCAAATACTTAACAACATTAAATCTTGTTAAGTATTTTAAATAAACTGGACATTTTATATTAATATAAATCAGTTTTTAAATAAAAAACGAAACGAGGATTTGAGAAATCAGGGCAGTAACAGTTGTGACAGCTAATAAAAATACTGGCCATGTTATCCTCCTGAACACGTTCTCACTCCACGAGGTTCCAGAAACAACTGAAGGTTGGTTGCTTAGGATGATACAGTCACTTGTCTATACACGACACACTCGTCTCCCCTTCATAGTTCACTATGAAGAGATCGGTAACATTTGTGACAAGGTTGTTAGAAGAAATTGATGGACGGATCTTTGAAAATTTGTTCAATCTCCTCACAACGTCTTTTTGCTCAAAACCTTCATGGAATTACTTGATTGGAATGTATACTTCGAGTAAATGGACTTTTTAAAATTTTCGTAATTCGTTTTTTGTTGAAAATCTTTATTCAAGGGACAATAACATTTGTGAATTTTTAAAATCATTTTTCAAATTTCTTTTCTTCTATGACTTATTGTGGACTACTAGAAACAACATGTTAGTAGCAAACTTTAGTGTTGGTTGATCGTTGTTTTTAAAAACGTAAAACACCAGCTACTTTCGTCTCTGCGACTGTTACAGACGGACAGTGACACGGCAATTTTTTTAGAACCAACCATATTTCGCTTCGAAGGATATTTTTCTCTTTAATGAGACAGAACGTACTTACACCCGTGGATATCGTCGGTTCAAAATCCTTTAAATACCAATATTCGAATGTATCCATGAAATTTATGTTGGGATGTCTTAATTTTGGAAGAATTTGATTGACTTTGAAAAATTTACTTAAAGTGATTTTTGTTTTCTTTTCATAGTTGACATTTGGATACGGATATCGCTCTTAATATTTCTCGAATATCTTCTTATAATGTCAGACCGATTTTACATGTTGCGCATAGAAGTACAGTATCCTCTACTGGCATATTACAAAACATACTTCAAGAGAATCCAAATTACTAAGTGTTTCCTTCACGGTTTCTTTAGGAGAAGCTTGTATTTTTGTACTAAATAGAATCCAAATCACTGTTTTCATGGAGTCTTAAAATTAAATGACTTAGAATAGAATTTTCCCTCTCATTAAGTGAACAATATTCCTGGTGATATTCGTTTTTGCATAATTTTGTATGATCAATTATTACATCAATTTTTTACAAATAGGTTAAAAATAACTCGAGAAAATCTTTCTATTCCCAAAATTATAGTTTTCAATTTTAATAAAATAGGTATAGTAAACTTTTCTCGAAATATAATAGTTAACTAAAATCCCCCATCTCCATATCTGATGGGGATAGAGAAAATCGAGGTAATCTGAAAGATTTGTGCGACTGGTTTCATGCGAATCTTGGTTATCAGATTGGAATCACGTCGTGGATTTGAAACTTGACATTTCGGCTGTCAAGCTGCAGCCTTCTCAGAACTAACGAAGTCGGAGGTTAAGACCGGAGTGTTCGATCTGCGACCCAGTCAGTTCTGAAGAAGACAGCGGTAACTCCGGTTCGCACCCAAGACGCGGTTACAACGAGAAAGCCAAGAATCGATGGAGAATATTGTTCTTCTGAGAGGTTGGAGTAAATCGCCATCCACCTCATTGTTTCATTACTAGATCAAACTTAAGAACAACAATCAATACCAAAGAACAAACTTCAATTTTTAAATAATTATAACAATATAATAAGCTTTATCAATAAATAGTTTGCATTCAAATCCTTTTCATAAACTTTCATAAACATTAATTAGATATTGATACTGGTAATATCTTCTAATGTACATTTTCAAAAATAAACCGTGATTTTAAAGAAAATTTGTTTATTTTATTCGGTTACATTACAGTACCTGGACTATGCTTCGTAACTGGATTACATGTGTGGGATCGAAAGTCGCACATTTCCGGCTTTTTGCACAGTCGCTTACTCTGGATCTGAACAGTTATTGTTCGTGACTCCATATTGTTTATTTAATTTCTGTCGTATAGTAATGCATATACGATACTGCCGAATGAGTACATTAGTGGAATTTCATGAACATTTAATTTTCACTTCCAGTCTCATGCAATGCACATAGACATTACTTTATTTTCTCAACTTCTTATCCTGATTGGCATGAAAATGTATGTTTTTATTTCTCTGTATTGCATGTTATGGATTGATCGCCAAGGACAATGCATGCTCTTTTACTGTAAATATACATTTTAATATCTTTGTGCTGCATATGTTGGAATAGGGTTCCTACCAATACAGCTCAAGATGGTTGTATAACTTTAAAATTGTTTTCCATCGGTAAGTTTCTTTTTCCTTTGTTTGGACACACGATTCTCTGCAAAAAATTGCAAAAGATATGTCTTTTTGTTTTTAAAATAGCATTCATTAGAGACTTTATTGTATGATAATTACAATCTCCAGATATTGATGAGTGTGAAACGGGAAATAATAATTGTCCAAATTCGTGTACCAACACCATTGGGAGTTACCAATGTTCCCTTTCTACCAGAGCAATATGCCCTGCTGGATTTAAACCTTACGGAGGAACCTGCAAAGGTCAGTAACTTTTGATAACAACAAGAAAATGTGTTGTTCGATTAATAAAGTCAATAAATTATTCCAATGAATTTGTTGCAGATGTAGATGAGTGTACTGAGGGCTTACACGCGTGTGATAAGTCTACTGAGAGATGTGTCAATGAAATCGGTCGTTATAAATGCGAACCGATCAAGCAACTGAACCCCAGTACACCCAGACCTAGCGTCTCAGATAATCATGGAGGCTGCCCATCTGGCTTCAGTTACAGTAACGAAAGGAAAACATGTCTCGGTAAATATATCTGACGGGGTTTAAAAAATAATAATTTTCATGGAATCTGACAACTCGTATTCATAAATCAGAGATTGGAAATGTTAATTTTAGAAAGATTGAATGGGTTAACTGTTTAAATAAGTGTACATTTCATTTGTGGATATAACCTACTCACTAAACAATCAACAATTTCTTTCTCTTCTTTATCTAAATGGTTAAGTCTATATTAAAATATCGCTATAAAACTAAATAAAAAACACATTTATTCATTACTCTTAGTTGGATATCCAATCTCGTGTCGAGTTCTTTCGTGATGAGTCTATATTGTTGGATAAAAATGTCCGACCTTCCTTGTGCAAAGAGTGTACACGAGATATGATGAAATCGTGGCGCATCACCATGTGTCCAGAAGGCAAGACAGTGGAGGAGGATGGGGTGATGCGTGAACTCTTTGTATTAGTGGTTTATAAAAACATTTATCGATTACAAATTGCATCGAGCAATGCGGTAGCGTCCTTTGGATGTAACTAAACTACTGGAAAATTACTGGTCTGGTTATTAATTTGTTTCATCTCGATCTCAAAATAGTCAAATATCAACATAAATTGTATAATTCATAACTGTACCTTATTCCCTACTCACCGCAAATGTGACGAATTTTTAGACCTAAAAAATAAGATATTTCAAAAAAAATCTTATTTAGTAAGTATTAATTAATTGTAAATTAAATAAGGACAGATAAACTCAAAAGGTGTTTTAACCAAATGATAATCTGTTCTTTCGGAATCCACTCACTTTTACCGAAGGTTGCGAAGTCAAAACAGAGAACCCGATTTTATCACGTACTAGGCGCGCACTGTTTCTGCGCTCATTAAGGAGTATTCGCAGTGGCGACTGCGTTGGCAAGAGATGCTTAAATCAACCTTTAAATTAATAATAATAATAATTTATTAATCTGCAAGTGAGCAATGCTCGCTGGCAGATAGAAACGAAGACATACAATTGTTTCAAAACGTGAAGCAAAATACCCTACAGAAGCGGTGTTTCATTTTTCTGAACCAATAATACTCATTTGAATCCCTTCAAAATACCTCATGTAATTTTTATTCAATTTGAAGGATTTTGTAAAAATTCAAGTTGCTGTTAATATTTGGAAGACATGTTTATTAGGAAGACAACGGAATTGACATACAAAGATTAAATAATTATGAAGTTTATGGAATCATGTACTTAATCAAACAATTAAGAAAATATGTTAACAAAGTTGAAAGAACGAACAATAAAACGAGATTTCCGATTAACAATGATAAAGCTTTAGTATTATATTGATATTTCGTATCATTGAGACTTTGAAACAATTGAGTGGTTTATAGTTTCTTTATAGCTGGAAGTTAGAAAACTAAAATACAATAGTCGGAAAAACGCGAGGTTCCAAAAAGCGAGGATCAATTTTAGACTAATGGAAGAGTATGACTGCCCAATAAAAGGATTTTGAGGAAAGCTTTTTTATTCTTGATATATTTAACGAATTAAAAATACTGTAAAGACTTTGAGACAGAGGGACGAGGAATAAGAATCCGTATGCCTACCTTTTACATTGCGCCTAGAACTACGTAGAACGATAAGACAATATATTTGTGTTTCCAATGCGATGTGGTCGATCGCAATTTTGATTGTCTTATCCCCACGTATCTTCTGAAACCACTAAATATTTTCAAAATGTTTAATAATTTTATCTTCTAATGCCATTTAATAAATCTGTTATTCTTCTGGTCGCAGATATAAATGAATGCTTGAGTAATTTGCATAACTGTTCAACTGACGACAATGAAGAGTGTGTGAACATTAGAGGAGGATTTGTTTGCAGAATTACTCTAAAATGTCCTGTGGGTTATATTTACAACAAATTATCTATGAAATGTGAAGGTTTGTTATATTTCTGACGTGCACTTATTTACAATGTCAAATTGCAGAACTATATAGTTGAGTTGTGTTGATGAAATACTTTCCAGACATAGACGAATGTGCAACGCAAACAAGCAACTGTCCTGATAAATGTGCGAACACTCCAGGAAGTTACAATTGCATTATGAGGAAGTCTTGTCCTCAAGGATACAAGTACACCGACAATGATTCATATCCTTGTGAAGGTTCTTTCATTCATCAAATTTATAACTATAATTCGATACTCAATATTTGTCATTTTAAATGTTAATGAAATGCGTGGACAGCTTTCTTTGTATTCCGATAATATTTTTTTTCTTTTTTTGTGTGTTGAAGATGTAAATGAATGTCAAGAGGGAACGCATTCTTGTAGTCCAGGTGAGCTTTGTCTGAACGAAGAAGGGGGCTTCTCCTGTAATCCTCTTTGTTCAGTAGGATTTAAAGTTGATACAAATACCTCAAATTGCATCGATGTGGACGAATGTTCTGAAAAACTTGACAACTGTCACAAACTTTATGAAAGGTAAGTTATATTTTAAACTAAATAATTTTTCCTTAAAGTTTGGCTTATTTTAATATCTTCGCAAATTTGAGTCAATTTCAAAGGAAACATTAATAATCAAAATATTCACTATTTCTTTAGGTGATGATTTTTACAATGACTGCCAATTGAAATATTTCCTCCTATAAATGCAAATATTCTTTTATACACTACGACATCGAGTTTTTGCTACATAAATAATGCCAAAATATATTTTTAAGTACACTCTTGTCTTATTTTTTACAAGAATTTTGAAGTGTCGAACAAAATGGCAACATTGTATGATGTTCTTCTTTGTTCTAAATTAGCACATGTTGTGATTTGTCCCCATAAGAAATCTGAAGTAGAAAATTTCTGCTTCTGAGGAGAATGATTGACCAGGAACGCCGAATCCGGAGGCTATGCGGTGCACGTGCCCCTCTCAAAATTGTAGAGCCCCCCCCCCCCCGAGCAGGGAAAAGAGAAATGAAAAAAAAATGAAGAAAGAAAAATGGAGAGTTCCCTCAAAGATGTTAGCGAATTGATTGTAGAAGTTGTGATCCAGGTCGCTTTTAAAACCGTTTCTACATGTACATCAGAACGTTCTTTTCCCACCCTGAGAATATTAGAAATTTACCTGTTCAGCACCATGAAGGCAAATTGAACCATAACTCAATCATATATGTCCATGATAAAGAAACGAAACAATAATTGATCCTCGAAACTGACACCAACATATTCATGAAACAACACAGTTCGCAGGACTTTATAATAAGTGATTATCAGAAATTCCACTAAGACCATACATTTTGTTAATTCTTATGAATTTCAGTTTCTCTTTTATATTTAAACTAACAATAGGCACAAAGTGTAAGGCAAATTCACGTTTTTACTCAGTTTCTCATTATTTCAAGAGAACTAGGCTATTAGTTTTCTTTTTACCGTAAGCTTTCAGAGAGATGATTTATATAATTTTTGCTAATATTCTTTTTTCACATATTTGTAAAATCTCGTGCTTTTGTTTTAGTTAAAATCTCTTTACATTTTACGTGGATCAACTTTTAATTGTTTTAATTCGTTATTATTGTTAGATGCGCCTAGTAAAACTATAGTTTGTTTACAATCAATTATTGGTCATTCAAAAACACAGAAAACTTCACTTTTATAATGGATACATTTTGAAATTTTTTGAACCGCCTCTTGTTTTCGACTGTTAATTATAACTCCCCCCCCCTGAATTCCAAAACCCGTCACCCCCGTGATTGACACAAATATATATCTTTGTCATCAAAAAGGAGTTGAACAGATTAAAATGTGGTCGATCATACGGTCATTATGGACGAGAAAGTCTGTTTCAAAGAGAACAGGTGAGAAAATGGTTATTAATTGGGTCAACATGGAAGTTCTATTCAGTGCATATAAATTCAATACAAGAAACGATTCCTGCTATCGAAATGATACAACAACGCCTAAACCCCTTCAAAACACGTAAATCACTCTCAAACAGGGATATGTATTTTGTCTGGTTCAGACACTTCTTCGATCCGGAATTGTACGAAAAGTTTTACGACATGGATATTTCTAAGTAACTTACGTCACCGTCCTGCAAAGGCTTTTCTAAGACATTTCCTCACGCGCTGTACTGGTGCAAGTTGATACATGAAGCGCAATCATGATCCTGCCAATCTGTTGAAAATCGACTCATCATTGGGACGGCCTACAACCGGGAACATACAAAGAATGGGATATCTGCTCGGAAACTCCAAAATATTAATTAATATTACCGTTTAGATTTTTGTCTTATTCATATTACTTCCTCACTAGTTTTATCAGAATCTTTCACAAATACAGTAAAAGTTCACACTAAAATATAGTTATAGTCTAGATAAAACTAATTATTGGTCACTGAAAGCTTTCAAAATATTCCAGTTACATCTTCAGCAGCTTATTAAAAGTTTATTTTTCTCTATAATATGTAAATTCTAATAAAATAATAACATATCATACAATCAATATTGAACAATTATTTTTTTTCAAGGATGTTAAAGATTTCTTTTGTTTCACAGTTGTCAAAATACAAATGGTAGTTTTGTTTGCATAAGAGCCGCTGTATGTCCTTCTGGCTACCGGAGAACATCATACAACCAGTGTGAAGGTATGGTAGCACAAGAAAGTTCAATACCAGAATAAGAATAGTTTCACCAATGTACTTCGATTTGTAACTTTCATACATTCATCTAAATGATTTTAACCTTTTAAGTGCTTTAAAACGTGATTTTCAAGGTTAACGTGCTAAAAACTTTCCGGGGTTCACCCAGACCCCCATTGACGTGGTCAGTATTCACCCACCCCCCACTCAACCACCCACCCAACCGAGGACCCGCGCCGCAGGTTGAGCCTGGGATCCTAAATCTGGTCCTGACTATATGTATACGTAAGAAGCACATTTGGGTGTAAAGTACGTGAAGCTGCAGATTCGAGCAGAGATCTGAAGATAGTGCGATAAACAAATAACTCTTTATTTCTAAACGTGCATAAAAAATCGCTCAAAAGTTAAAGTTAATACTGTCTGGAAGAAGTAGACTGTGAAGACGACAAAACCAGGCAATATTTTAGATTTCTTCATCGTCTCACCTACAGAGCTCTAATACGTTCTCATTTGCAATCAAGTTGAATAATCTGTAGCTTTACTATTAACTGAGCGTTATACCGTAATGAATATTTCATAAAATACATGGTCAAACTACTACTCCTAAATGCATCCCGAACGATTTGAGCAGCAATGACGATAAATATTATGAATTACGAATTGTTTCATAATAATTTAATGTTTTATGTGTACTGTAAACAGAAGATCATGATCTCGATTTTCGATATTTTAAGGCATAAACTTTGTTCACATTTCTCATTTTCTGAAAGGTCGTCTTAATAGAAAAATTTTAAGTACATCAAGATTGGGAATATGTTAATCCGATTCAGAATGGTAGGCCAAAGTAATTTGTGAGTGCTATTTTACTCTAGTTTTTATATTTTTTAGACATTGTACTAAACGCAGTGGAGTACCTGCATAGGGACGGAGGGGGCAGTTCACCCCGGGTCTCATCCCGTAACGGGTCGAAAATTTAGAAAATATTTTCATTGATTAACTGTAAAAAATCTAAGACTGAGCAATGTATAAAATTGCCTGAGCAAAATTGAGCAAAGTCAGACCTTTCATACATGCCCAAGATCTTTCGAATCGGTTGAGAATAAACAATCCGTTCCGGCTAATTTGCCGGGGCTCCAGAATTCCATGCAAAAAAAAAAAAAAGTTGGAGTGATGAAGTACATATTAATAGGAACAAAAATGAAGAGGCTCGTGTTCGGAAATGTCTTCGGAAGGAAATAAAATGATATCAAGACAGAGTAAAAAACACAAGACAAAATGGTGTGTGAAGCATTTTCTTAGGGGAATTGAGAAATTGTTACAGGTGTTCAAAGTTCAACAACAAATTACGCCGCATTAGAACACACAGTACGATATTTCTGAGAAGTGATGTTTAGTAGTTCTGAGCAGGTCTTGAAAACAATTGAGGAATGAACATCCGTCTCGTCTCTATACTTGGAGTCCTTCATTTTCAAAAGCAAAGGATTCGTTTTATTTCGAATAATCATTAAGTTTGAAAAAAAAATTCCTTCCATTGGACCTCCCCTAAAATACTAAATATTCCAAATCCATTTTAAACTCCACAACATACCAGATGGGGTAAAATCTTTTTCAAAAAATCACAAAAAGTCTCGCATAAACTCTGTTTCAAAAAAAAAAAAAATGATTACAATAGGGGTCATTCATATATTACGCCATGTAATCTTTTTACACCCCACCTCAATATCTTGACCACTTCCTCTTCACAGTGACGTGGAAAACTTCAAGGGTTGTTTTTTAGTTTTTACGACAGCATAATGAAACTTTTTGCCCGTTCCACAATGACTTTTAATAGTAAATACATTCAAGAAATCATTGTACATAATTCATCTCACTCTTCGTCACAATTTTTTAACCTTCTCCCTGCCCCTGTGAGCTGTGTGGCATAGTTTGTTAATGAACCCACGTTGCCTCTCATTGTGAAAGACCATTAGGGCAAGATTTTTATTCCTTGGCTCATTCATACTTAATTTTTCCCTTTTTTAAGGGCTCTAATGACCTTGATGTTGGCGAGCCCTAAAGCCCCAAGGGAGAAAACTTAATTTTTCATTCACATCTCTGCTGTCACACATTTTGATCTTTGAAGTGATGGTTGTTTGTTTTAAATTTTGTTCATTTTGTGTTTCATGCCAGAGATTTATTATAAACTAATCAACCAAGTAGAATACTTTTCTGACCGTTGGTTTTCCGTGGTTCCCAATGGTGCTCAATGAATATTCTAGTTGCATTATTCTGCCTAATTTCATTATTCTAGTTGCATTTTTGTTTCTTTTTTCCATAAAACTTAAATACCTAGCAACAAACAATTAGAACATTCGTTGAGAGTGAATACCAGGGTACAGTATGCACAGCCCACGGCATCCTCGGGCTTAAACATAGGTGCATGGGTCCTCAGCCCCTCCAATATTTTTGCAATATGTTTGTTTGTATATAAATATAAGAAATATGTCTCATAAAGCCCTTTTGAATTGAATTGAATTGAGAATACTTTTGAACCCAATAGATCTTTCATTAATATGTTGCCACATGTTGGATCAATTATCAATTAAGATTCGTTCCCTGCATTACAGCAACGTAGTCCTTAAGATGAAACTTCATACAACTCTGTCAGCCAGAAAACTAACTGTATTTATTTCAGTACTAAACTGTTAACTCATTTCATTTTTGAAATAGTTCATTTTTATTTTAATACTAAAAAAAACATATCTTAATCTCGCTGAATATTTCTTACTTCCTTACTTGAAGGAGGTAGCTTGACCCCCATTTGAAGGAGGTTGCTTGACCCCCATTGACCCCCTACTAAATGAGTGTGCCCATAATCTACAAGGTTTATTTCTTACTGTTGACTGGCTCAAGATGTAGGTTTTTTAAGAGACTTCTGAAGCTTATGTGAGGAGCTTGATGCATTCATGTTGGTAGGTTTTTTAATAGAGGTGTATGGATGTGTAAAAGGGAGAGTACAAAAGGGCTAGAAAGTGACTACACGTGTGAAATATTTTGAGTGTAGGACTTGCTTTGTATTGGTTGTAATATGAATGTAAGCATAGAGGAAATTAGAGAGGATTTTCATTAAAGAGATCAAATGACAAATACACTGAATATTTAAAAAATGGTTGTGATTAATTATGTAAAGTTAGAATTTTGAGTGAGGTACTACAATTTCTGGTATATTGTAATATTGATGTTATGTTAATTTTTACAGAGAATATTGTATACCATTAAAGTATAGACCCTAGTGCAAGTATTGGCAGACCCTTATGGTCATGATTGAATGGAAGTTCCTTAAGAATATGTTGATTGGATATAAGGAGAGATTTTGCTTTCATACTGGTTCAAATTTTCGTATTAAATTCAAATTGTCTACAAAATGAACTTAAAGTTTTTCTCACTCTCTAACAAACAAATAACCTTTAACTTCAAATTTCTATGTATAAAAATATTCTTGATTCATTTTCATTTTTTGCATACATAGAATCTCTTAAGCATGCTCAAACTGATAATCTTATCTTGTGTTTTATATCTTCCAATTCAAATTAAAATATATACATAATTTTTCAATAAAATAATCAAGTATTGATCCATTAATTTTTAAAGTAATTAATTCTCTGATTTCTTTTTCCAGGATGTCCTGCTATCTAATTCTGAAGTATGGTAGATAAATAATAGAAATTGTTCTATTAACTGGTGAAGGTGTAGTTTGGGTCTTCTTTCCCTCCATGTAACTTTTAGCATGACTGCTGTTTTGCTTTAATTCTGTAATTGCTTGCGTTATGGAATGAGCATGTGTTGCTTGGCACTTGTATCTTAAACTTATTCTAGAACAGAATACTTTATAATCATTATGTTCCTAAAAACTATAAACATAGAATTAATGATACATTTTCTTAAAATAACCTTTCTTTATATTAACTGAAGTTATTTGGGACTTCCTATATATACAATTATGATAAATTTGCTTTTCTATCTCAAATATTTTTTATGTAGGAAAATATTAGGTCTGTAATACTAATTTTCAGCTCTAAATAAAATCATTCACTTCATTGAACATTGACTCGAGAAATTTCCTTTAAAGATGTCATTCTTTATGATACAGATATCAATGAATGTGAGGATAACACTCACCTGTGTAATCAATCTGAAACTTGTATTAATGAGCGGGGAGCATACCGATGTCAACCAAAGTCACAATCAACCACTCAAGACTTACCTTGTCCTCCTGGGTTCAAAAATCATCCTACGGAAGATACATGCATAGGTAAACCAAGAAAGCTTTTAATAATTAATAAAATACTTCTTAAATATTTTAATGGGTCTTGTTTGGTTTGTTGAGGTATATTCATATTTTTCAGATATTGATGAGTGCAGTGAAAGTCCTGAACCACCATGTGATGAGAATCAGATTTGTGAGAACTTGGAAGGTGGTTATGAATGCAAATGCAAAACAGGTTTTCAATTTGATACCCGAATACGAGCTTGTGTGGGTAAGAGTTAAGGTTGATGTATCCTGAAAACCTGTATAATAAGATAAAATTTATATTTCAGTATTCTAATTTTTAGATATAAATGAATGTCAAACAAATCAACATGATTGCTCTCCAACTCAAAGGTGTGACAACACTGCAGGATCATATCATTGTATTAGAATGACAAGTTGTGGAACTGGATATACTATCAATGCTGAAACTGGAAAATGTGAAGGTATTGAATTTGGATCAAAAATCATTATTTGCAATAGCAGGGGTAAATTTTTCAATTCAATGTGTTGTAAATTAAGCTAAAAATCACATGTTTTTAAGTACTGTGAATTATCAATGGGTTCATGTGAAACGTGTAATATGTGATAAATGAATTTGCATTTAATTTATGATCAAATTTGTTAAAACACTGTGGACTGATGATTCTCCAGATATTGTGGAGATATTAATCATAAACCCAGTAATTTGCAGCAACTTATCTGTAATTAGAGAATTTTGTATTATTGTCTTAATTTTTTTTTCTAGATGACGATGAGTGTTTACTAGGGACAGATAATTGTCATCACCTGGGTCCATCATTTCAATGTCGCAATATTCTTGGGTCATTTCGGTGTGAGAAGAAACGCTGCAAAGAGGATCAAATACTTTTAAGTAATGGAGAATGTAAAAATATTACCTGTCCTCCAGGGTTTGAACCTAGAAATCTTGGAATCTGTGTAGGTTAGTATAAAGAACAAAATGAGCCATCCATCAGTTAATTTATTGCATACTTTGTGTAACAGATTAATTTGGAGTAGTATCGAGGTTTGGGGTAGAAGAGAAAATAATAGAACATAATTATGGGGCTTATATGTGTACAGGAGGAAAACTGATGAGAATTAACTACATCAAAGTTGGCTTTCTGTTAACCGGGTAACTGGGTGACCTCCCCAATATTTTCATTCATAATAGTAGAAATTTCTGTTTGTGTTCATTACAAGCCCACGTAACTTCTTTGAAAATATCTTTTGCATTCATGACTTAAATGTGACATTTTTAGAATTTTGGGATGAAATGGTTAATGTGAAAGGGAAGGATCTCTCTTCCATTCTTTTAAATATTTTGTATATCACATTTCCAAAGAGGAAAATATTATGAAAGGAAAAGGTACTTCCATTTACAGGATATTCAAGTTTTATTTATTACTAAAGTATATTTTAGTATGGCCCTTTTATACAATGCTTCTGTAGGTTACACTTGCTACCAGCCAATTTTGTGATTTGGGATATTGATATTCAAGGAATATTCATGAATTGCAAGTTATGACAGGTACATTACAGTGTTTCATTGCAATGCTAAGATGGCAATTGAATTTTCTTTTTAGTGTACTTCTAAATATTAGCTGATAAAATTCTCACTTTCTGCTTCCATACACCCAGTAATATGTATGCTAATGATCAAAATATTTTGTGAATTCATACCTTTGTATATTGTAGGTGGAGATGTCACAGAGTGATTGGGTATATTATATCCTTCATACAAATATTGACTATTGAGCGTTATGTTCAGTTCTGATATATTGCTTCAAATGGGTTTAAATATAGAACCTACTGTAACTACACTCTCTTTACTGTCCATTTTATAATTTGTCAATCATCATTATCACCTTGAGTAGTAGTCCAACTGTCTCTCTTTCGTATATATGAAATATGAAAATGAAAATTCTTCATGCAGAACACTTACTGAAGAAACAAGAAATGGCAGAAATCAATCAATATATAAATTTTGAAGGGAAATAAATGGCTTCTTATGTGAACCATTAATTAATTTCATTAATATATTAATTTGAAAAAATTATTATATTCCAATGGAAGTTTTCATTTGACTTAAAATTGAGACGTATCTTTGATGAAGAATATTCTTCCATCCTGATGTGAGATTAGATTTATCCCATACAATGTCTATTTTTAAATAATTAGAAATATATTCAATTTTACTCAGTACAGTCAGCAATTTTCATGGTATAGCCAGCATAAAATTCCAGTAAATTGAAACCCTCACATTTATTTATTCCAAATACCCGACGTTTTCACCTCATTCCATATAATATTTTAGCTATGTCAGAAGTGTTTGTGTTTTTCATCAAAAATCTCTATTTTTACAGATATTAATGAATGTGAAAAGGCTAACCCTTGTCGTCGTAATCAAAGATGTATTAATACCAAAGGTTCTTATCGCTGCATTAATCTTTTAAATTGTGGTGGAGGTTTTGAACTCAATGCAGCAGGCACTCAGTGTATAGGTAAATTTTTCTTGTGATATTTGTTTTGATTAATTATGAAAGGAAGAGTTTCATATTTCAGAATTCTTTCAAAAACCTGGTATAGTAACTAATATTTTATTTGATTACCTTTATTTGTCTATTTTTTTTAGACATTGATGAGTGTGCTTTGGGAACTCATGAATGCACATCCCAACAGACTTGTCACAATCGACAAGGAGGTTATACATGTCAATGTCCTCCTGGTCACAGGGTAAATGAAAATAGAGAATGTGAAGATATAGATGAATGTGCTCAATATCCTCGTCAGGTAAGAAAGTGTTTTTACTAGTATAATTATTCATAATAAACACCCCAGGGAGATATGTAATAAATAATACTTTCAGTAGAGAATACCAATCAGAACGGAATACTGTGCCCTGAGAAAAAGTTGAATAACCAGAAGTAGAACAAATTCAACTATTAGTGGACAGACACTGCTATTACTGTCAAATTCTATTATTCATCTAAATTCATCAACAGTCCTTTACAATGTTATATGATGTCATGAGTGCTAATCTTATCCCTTATATTTGAATCTCTATTGAGCACTCTTTCTATGTATCTTCCATTTTAGTCACACCCTTGTTATCAATACTGTAAGTGTTAAAATTTCCTTTATTATTAATACATGTAATGACCAATCTCAACAAAGATTCATAAAGGTTCATTGATCGTAAGCCAGAAGTATGTGCTCATTCCTTATGAAATTGATAGGAACTTAATAATTAAGACATTCAACATAGCGTGCTTTATAACCAAGTTCAAAAATGAACTAGGACTTTCTGGAACTTCAGCAAGGCTACATAAAGGACAACTCACACAGTGCAAATCCCTGCAATGCTGATGATACAATCAAATGTTGCATCAGTCTACCACATTCACGGTGAAAGGGAAGAAGTATTGATTCTGGCAAAGTGCAATAGAACTATGGGACTGAGCTGTACTTTGAAGCTGAACTCCTAAACTTGCTACTCCAGGATGAGAAAGAAGAGATTAAGTTCACACCATCAAAACTAAGTGAGAGTCTGTACTGGAAAGAGATGTGCAACTAAGTCCTTGGAAAGGTCTTTCAACAATATGATGAGGTTTGAAATTTTCGACATTGTGTCCAAGGAGGCTAAATGAGACCCTATTGCTATTCTCATGAACTTATTGCAGAATCCATATCGGCAAGGGGGACACGTGACATTCTTAGAAGGATGGTTATCAAACACTAGGACTAAACAAAGTCAACAGACTGCATTCAGAAAAGAATACCCCAGATATTGGCAAGACATAGCTTTTTTTTTTAGCTTGCGACTACCTCATTAAATTGGTACCTTGAGGTCTTGACAAGGAAAATAGTAATGGATCTCAATTCAGCACTGACCTCACTTTTGATGTATACAATGTTTTGGCACTCCTGGTGGATAAAGAAACCAAAAAAAATATTGAAACTGTGAGTGTAGTAGCATAATTTAGCCCTCTGCATATCCTGCATGGCTATGGGTCTGGAAGGTTCAGGGAGCCTTGGCCAGTCAGTCAATTCACATTAAATATTGTGTATAATTCTTTGTTTAAAGTAACACAATATTTAAAGGGAGTCAGGATGGCTCAGAGGGTAGAGCACTGAGTTGCTGGCTGGATCACTGGGGTTTGATTCACGGTGGGGGTGGGATTTTTCATCACATCCAGAAGGACTCCCATCCCACTCAGTCTACAGTAAAATGGGTACCAAATCCATCGTGGGGTCAAACCAGCCAGAACAAGATTCTGGCCACATCTCCTCGTTGTACTGCTGAGGCAAAGTAATTGCTAAGCTCTTCTCTCCATGAACCCCGTGGGCACCTTCAGGGCCTGTGTACAACAGTTTGAATTTGACTATATTATAAAGTTTTAAAGTATGAAGTAAAAAATATCTCTGTTAGAGAAGAAGATTTTTAAGATTTACTAACATGTATTTCAATAATTTATCATATATGTGATATCAAATAAATGCAATTTAGGTGAAAATGTTATGTAAAATAATTAGGTAAATATAGGAAATAAAGAAAACTCTGCAAATCTAAACTACTTGATATATGAATAATTTTGCTTCAAGTTGAAGATGTGCTGTGATGAAGTACTGAAGTGTCTATTCAAGATTTTACCTTATCTCTTAGAATATTGTAACACACTTGAGTCCAACTCCTGCTAAATTGCAACCCATACCCCATCCCTGGAAGCTTGGGTATGACATTTTAAAAAAAGTATTTTGGATCGGTTTTTGGAAAGATCAAGTGATTTTGTGATCCTGTTACTTGTGGATAAGACTTGTAGAAATATCCATAAAAAAGTGACCCCATAATTTTTTATGTAGGATTTCAAGTACTCATTCAATATAAATGAATAGGAACCACATAGTTAAAATTGTCACTTAGTAATAATAATTCTGGGTTTGTTTTCAGTTTTGTCCAAGTAATTCTGTTTGTCAGAATACAATAGGCTCATACCACTGCAGATGCAATGATGGTTTTAAATCAGTTTCTGGAGAACAAACATGTGCAGGTATGTTCACAAAATCTAACTTAAGAGCAAAATTCAAACATGACGGAAATAAATATTTATTTTCAAAGCTATCAAATATGTATGCAAACACAAATTACTTTTATGAACCATTTTATTATACAAAACATTTTAACTTTATACAGATATCGATGAATGTGTAGAGAGACCAGGAGTGTGCCATCAAAAATGCATAAATGTTTGGGGAAGCTATCGCTGTATCTGTGAGCAGGGGTTCTCTTTGCAATCTGATGGAAGGTAATATTTTGTAATTAAACTTTTAGAATAATAACAAATACCCTGAGAATTATGAAACCTTAGATGAATGAGGGGTGAATGATGAATGGATGAATGAAGGACGAATTAATGGATGGATGAATGAAGGATGAACAAATGAATGAAGGACAGAGAGACGAATGAAGGCTGGAGAGACGGACAAAGGACAGACAGACAAATGAAGGGCGGTGAGACGAATGAACAGACGGACGAATGAAGGACAGACAGATGAATAAAGGGCAGATGGATGGACGAATGAACGAACGAACGATTGAATGAATGGATTAATGAATGAATGGATGGATGGATGAATGGATTAATGGATGAATGAATGGATGGATTAATGAATGAATGAATGAATGAATGAATGAATGAATGAATGAATGAATGAATGAATGGATGGATGGATGGATGGATGGATGGATGGATGGATGGATGGATGGATGGATGAATGAATGAATGAATGAATGAATGAATGAATGAATGAATGAATGAATGAATGAATGAATGAATGAATGAATGAATGAATGAATGAATGAATGAATGAATGAATGAATGAATGAATGAATGAATGAATGAATGTATTTTGCCAACAAGAAACATTTTTACAAGATATTGCGTAAGTTGAGTATACAAAATACCCCTACCTAAAGGGGATAAAAAATATGTGTGTACAGGTTCAGCACTAAAATCTAACTAACAACTATATAATTACATTATATCAATGTAATGTTTTGTAACAATAAAAATTAAAAACATTTGCTAACCATTTTTTAAATGTGTATAAATATTGAAAAATAACACAGTTAAAAGATTTTCTTGAAGTAGGTAACTAACATTTATAAACAACAAAGAGAGGTAATAAAGAGTATCTTTTATTAATAAATGGATGGCATTCCTTTTTATATTTCTTGTTTTGTTTTTTAAGTTACAAGAGGAAGTGTTATGAATAGGATAGAATGGTTTGCTTAGCTTTTAGAGCTGCATAATACCTTGCTGATGTGCATGTTGGGATGGAAATGTGTGATTGGGGAAAGGGGGAAGATAAAATGGAATTGAATATGACATTAAATCATTCAACAAGCATTTAAACTTTGCAAGAGAAGCAAACCTTCGAATTTTGGTGAAGGATTTTCTACCTTAATAACATATATCATCAGACCCATGGACAACATTGTAAATGATATGAATAGTGAAAAATAATTTTTATTTAAAATTTTGAGATAGTTTCAATTAAATTCAAGGAAAGTGTTTTTGATTTGCAAATTCCATATAATCCTCTACTAACATATAATAAATACTTTTACCTTAAGATGTTGTCAATATTCTTTTAATGTGTCAATTATTTATTATCATATTTGTATGTTATTAAATTAATTCATGTGAACTGTACTTCAGAACTTGTCGTGATATAGACGAATGTGAAGAATTCAAAGATCGGAGTCTCTGTATTGGTATCTGCATAAATGAACCTGGCAGTTACAAATGCCAGTGTCCTGAGGGTTACCGTTTGGGATCAGATGGAAGGACATGTCAAGGTAATTTGATTTTCTTTAGTGATTATATGAAGTTTTACTCAAGAAGTATAGTATTTACTACAAAATGAAATAGAAACAGCTTCCTGATTTATTTGTATGTATTTGATAGATATTAATGAATGTGCCACTTTGGCACCATGTGAAGGAGAAAATGAAGTTTGTGTCAATACCCCAGGAAGTTACCGTTGTCCAGTAATAAATTGTCCTCCAGGCTTCATCAAAGATCCTGCCCATAAAAAGTATGTACTCATCCAAACTTCCTACATTTAGAAGACAATTTTAAATCATGAATTGTAAGAAATAAAAGATTCTTCAATGATTCTATATTATTAAATTGAATGCAACTGCTATAGTATACTATAGTTTCAAAGATTCAATGAGCTTTAATGTAGAACAACTTTTAAAAAGTATGATCACTTTTATGCTAAACTAACATAAATAGGTTAAAATTTTATAATGAGCTTTCTATTGATTTTGTTTTTATGCATGTCACTCATATATTCTTAGAATTTTATCTATTATTAATATTAAAAGTAAAAGAAAAAAGCAAACAGTAATACCTTGATTTGCTTTCCCTTAAATTTTTTCCCAATTCTTAAAAATACTTTTGCATGGTATTTGAATGGAATTGCATGAAAATTTGTAAAAGAAAAGACATTCTTAAAAATATTATTATAAAGTTGAGTGATGGTATTATAAAGTTGAGTGAAATATTATTATAAAGTTGTGGAGGATTATAGTAATGTTTTTAATCTTCTTATCATTTTTAATTTATTGAAGTTATCTTTTGATGATGAATTTACTTTGATGAATGTCTGTTTTCTTGCAAATCCTTTTATTTAATACCATAGTTACTCAAAAAATCAAAAGCATATGCATGATATGTAAGATGTGAATATGATCATAACTAATCTGCATTTTTTGCTTCTCTGCTCACCTCCTGTGGTTCACTGTAATCTACTCTGCACTGCTCCACTGTGTACTACGCTGTACCATGCTGTGCCCTTCTCTGATGAATGTTCAGCCGATGTAAGCGTGATGTTGTTCCCTGCCACGAACAAGATCTGACTTGCATTCGAAGGCCATCAAGTTATTCCTACAATTTTATTACATTTGTATCAAATATTATTGTTCCCCCTACTGGACATCTAGATTTGTTCACCATGAGAGGTTTAGTGTCCTCATCCACTGTTACATTTACAATGGAAATGACAGATGTACGTGCACCTCGTGGAATTCCTCCAGCTAACAAGTCCTTCTTTTTGTTGCGACGTACCCACTTTAATGAAGGTGTTATTGCTCTTGCACGGCCCATTAGAGGGCCACAAGAAGTTGAGTTACAGTTGGTGATGGAACTTCATCAAAATGGACTATATATAAGCAAAGCTATTGCAAAACTAATTATATATGTGTCAGAATATGAATTTTAATTACATTAAGTAATTTATTATGTACACAATTCTTGTGTAGTTTGTATGAAATACAAAAATAGTTAGTGTTGTTCTTGCATTTGTAGGATATGTTTTATATTACAAACTCTGATAAATATTCTCATGCCAATTTTCTTAAAAATTATGATGAATAAGGATTGCTCTTTTTTATTAAATATATAAAACTGTCATCTACTGTGGAGTTTTATTCTTTAAACATTATTTTAAGGAATCATACTTTGTGAGTGCACTTTTAATCAATAAATATTGAATTGTTCTTTTAATATTTCATACATTTCCAATAATGTTGGTTTCATTACAATCATTTCCTAATTACAAGTCTTTACATGTTTTCTTAATATTGGATAATTATATCGATAGAAAATATATCTTTGAAGCCATTTGCCTTGAATGAATAAATGAATGAATCAATCAGTCAATCAATCATTCAATCAATCAGTAAGGAAGTATATAAATAAATGTTAAAAATTTCTATCTTCAAATTTTTCATAAAATCCTCATTATTATAAAAATGTATATCATTCCACCCTTCTAAGTAATGAACTATTTGAATTATAAAATAGTAATTTCAATGCGATCTTCAGAAAATTCTGTATATTTTTGTTTTTAAATAATATTGTATGTTATACATAAGGATAAAATTGTACAATGTTCTTTAGAAGTTTTAGTAAAAATTATTTTCATTCCATAAAACCAGATAATTTATCATCAAAGTACAATTATTCACATTTATTTGTTGTGTAATGGGGCGACCCGTTGCATAGTGCCTAACACACTCGCATTCTACCTCTGGGGATGCCGGTTCAAACCTGGTCCAATCCAAGTAGAATCCGACGTGGTGGACGGAGCGGTGTTCGCAGCAGGTTTTCTCTGGATTCTCCTGTTTCCCCTGCCTATTATTCCACCACAACATTCACTCATAATCATTCACCTCCATGTTATTCACAATCACTGCTTCAGGGGAGATGTGGCAGGAAGGGCATCCGGCACCCTAGTATTTCCCAGCCAAAACCAAATGAAGCATCGTATATCCATCCCCATTTGCTGACCCTACATGAAGTGGGAAAAGGCTGGGTTAAAGAAAAGATCACTTGTATAATGTATGTTAATGCAGTATTATGTTTCCATGGGTGAATGTGATATTTTTGGTTTTATATCCAGTCAATGTGTTTCAATGTGAGCATTCAGTTGCTGAAGGTTGTTGAAATGGTATCATCATAATTCAATTAAACACTGAAAGGGACTGGAAATTTGGAACAAAGAGAGGGGGCTGAAGAATGTGTGGAGACATTCAGGACCACTATTGCCACTTCATGCCATTAGTCCTAGGATGTCCTGGGAAAACTAAAATAAGAATGCAGATTTGCCTGGAGCTGGCAGCAACTGTCCTTGCAGCAACAATGGCCCGGTTTTGTTTGACCTCGTACCAAGACAAGCCATCCAACCTTATTCTGCCACCCAGCTGAAATCCCTCTCTGACTTTAATTAAGTTGATGTGAAAAGGTTATATCTGAAATAATATAGTGTATTCATGTTATCTTAGGTATAATACCATTTCAATCCCTTCCTAGGTTGCTTGTTTTCCTTATACCTGTACATTTTTTTACATTTGAATATTTATATTAGACATATATTACTTATTCTAGAACATCAGTGATTATTCTAAGTATTTCTTATGAAAGTAGAGTTATTGTTGTACCTTGGACGTGCTAATCAACAGAGCTGTATAAAAGTAGGAATCATTTATTCTGTTCCCTTTGAAGTCACAATTAAATAGTTTCTGTACTTTTAGTTTGGAATTATATCTTATATTGTTACAGATATTTTCAGGAAAATAGTATAATGTGCAAAAGGAAATGCAATAGAGATGACAACTGGTGCTTAACTAATAAAACCATGACAATCACATACCAATTTCTGTCAATACCAACTGTTAGAAAACTTTTAATGCCAATGGTAGGTCAGATTAAATTTATGATCTGTACAACAGATGTCTGAAACAAATAAACAATTTTTTTATGTTTTTTGTTGAGATTACTCATGTTTTAGTGCTATTCTGAATTATGGTAACAACTTAAAGTTTAATTTATTTGTACTAAACACATTTTTATAGAATTATTAATTTATTCTTGTCTCCCAGGTCTTATCAAGAATGCAAGCTATCACCTATAACCACAGCTTCCGGAAGCTAAGTGTGCATTTCAACATGATGTGTGGAAATGATGGCCATTATTTTGATGTTGTTCAAGGAAGAAAAGTTGGTATGTTGTTTTATTTATTTGTATAATAGTTTTTAATATAGTAATTAGATGTTCCCAAAGAATTTCCGTAAGAAGAGTTTAATGATCAGTTGCATTGAATTGATGACATAAGGTTAAAACTTTGAGAGGGGTGGTATCCTCAGATTCTACAGCTTTCTGTCATTTTGTTCCATTCTATCTCCTCTCCTTTCTTTCTTTCATCTTCATGCTAGTCTTTTAAATTCCATACCTTGGACAACGCCACTTAGCCATCTTCTGACTATGCCCAACTTATGGGTTTAGGTGCCCTAGACTGATAATTTTGTTCTCTCCCCCAACCTCAAAAAGAATTGTATTTCGCAAACTAGTCCTCTTTAAGTCATAATAGTTATATTCGGCTGTTTCACATATTTCATAATTTTTTTTTCCCCACGGTATTCATTTTTGTTTCACAAGTTACAGCTAATTGTTTAATTTTGACTTTTGTTCTTTGGTTGAATGAATGTCTGACTCAAAAACAAGCAAAGTTAAATTTAACGAAGTCTTTTTAAAACGTTTTTTATTTAATTTTAAAATAAATTAATTCATTCTCTTTTGGAATTCATATATTAAAAGTCAAAGTCAGTGTAATAAGACTCTTTGACTCAGCTACATTTTTACAATAAATATTATAACTACTATTGGGTTTTTTTTATTATAGAGCCCTGAGTTCTAAATGCTGTGGAGTGCACAATAAAAATTGTAGAAAAATATTGTTTACACCATTGAATTTATAATTTTGTGCATGTACACAAGAAAAAAAATTGGTTTCATAAACGAGTAATTTTCAAAAACCAGAAATGTTGGAAAACATGAGATTTTTATTTTTCTTCGTGATAGGTTGACTTAATGATTTTTTATGAAATAAACTAAAAATGTCAAAAGTAATTCTTGTTCAGCCAATGATTACTATTGTGTTTGTGACAACAGACAACATTTAACAATTTCAGGCTTCTATGTGCAAAATATAATGAGATATTAATTTTTTTCAAAAACATTGCTAAAAAGACCAGACACAGTTTTAAGGAATAAAATTTATACTGTTGCATTGAGAAATATGCTGTAATCACATTATCAATGTATTAAAACATTTAAAACATTTTATGCAACCACCAGCGAGAGATAAACAAAACTATGTTCTTAGTAGGTAGCAGTGCTGTAGCAGTGAAGGTTCATTCATGCTTTTTGTCGCCGGGCACATTCAGTCCACTGGCTGGACCCCTCAGCTGAGAAAACTACACTACAGAAGCTGTGTACTTATCAAACTTCTTATGCACACTTTTTATAACACACGTATGATAAGTGCACTGGTGGTTCTTGTTTTAGCTGTGGGTTGGACAGAATGTGCTCGATATCAATAGTCCAATATGAACCAAACTATACCTTCACAGCTACTGAACTGGTAACTGCCTACTGGAAACATAGTGTTCTTTATTACTCACTGGTAGTTACATAAAAAATTTAAATGTGTTCATTCATTAATACTGTAATTACAGCATTTTTCTGAGTGTCGCAGTATTAATTTTTTCCCCTAAAAATGTGTCTGGTCTTCGTGACAAAGGTTTTGAAAAAAATGAATATCTCGTTATATTTTGCAAGTAGAAGCTAGAAATTGTTAATTGTTGTCGCAAACACAACAGTAATCATTGGCTGAACAAGAATTATTTTTGACATTTTTAGTTTATTTTATAAAAAATAATGTCAATCTATCACCAAAAACAATAAAAATGTCACATTTTTCAAACATTTCAGGGTTTTGACAATTATTTAATCATAAAACCAATTTTTTAACTTGTGTATGTCCATAACAATATGACAAATCTAGTGGTGTAAACTATTTTTTTCTACAATTTATGTTGTGCCCTCCACAGCATTTAGATGTGAGGTCTCTATAATGAAAAATCCAATTGTAGACTTATGAAGAAGCATTAAAATATTACGACTAAAATTTAAGAAAGTTAAATTAATCAGTTCAAACTATTAGTGGATTACTTGTATGTGAAATACTTAATCATATAATTGTTATGGTATAATACTCAAGCGAAGAAACCATAACAAGTATCTAACAGTCTTAGAACAGAGTCATCATCTGGGTTAGAATTAAACTATTGTTACAATATTGTTTCAAAAGTAAAATATATATACAACACATAACATTTCAATGTAAAGTCAACTAAACCATCTTTCCTCACCTAGATAGTTTTTATTGACAAGAACATTCTTTCTGGTTGTGGCAATAACAAATTTTTGAATCATGTTTTTAAGCTGACAAGCGAAAAACACCTTCCGTTTCCCACTCTGTTAAAGGTTTTATAAAATGAAAACTTAAGTGGTAGATACGTCATTTCATGCCGAGTTACCTGTTTGTTCACGTGACCTTCTGCATCAATTTTGATAGATCAATTGCTGAATACCTCGCTAGTCTCTCCAATGAGTATAACTATCTTATCCTGTGTCTGCTTCAGCCTGGAAATTTGTCACGTTTCGATACTCTATAAATGTCATGTAATAACAATTACGTAGATCAATCAAAATCATAACGTAATGAGTGTTTGGCAATACTTGTGTAATTATACTTTGTTGTGTGTTGTTATTTTCCCTCTTAATAAAGATTTTCATTGAATTCTTGAAAACCTTTTGAATCTCCACGTGTTGCAGTAGAAATGAAAGTTAGCAAAGTCAGAGAAAATAATGGGATACTGTAGTTACAAATGCCGGTCGGGGATTTGGTTTTATTGATCCACTGGTAATATCGAACATGTAGTATATAGTAGCTAGACAATATAAAATGGAAAAGAAAACAACTTTCAAAATGCAAGTAAGTTGTCTGAAAATATGAAAATGAAAAAACTGCGAAGCAATTACGAATCGAACGAAAGAGGTAGAATACGCAAAACTGAAAGAAATGTTTCTGATTTGTTTGTGCTATACACAGGTACGAGTAATGGAAATTTGGAAATTCAACCTTTCAAACATTTTGGTCATCACGCACAAATGTGATTTTTAAACTTGTGTTAAGATGCATTAATCAAGACACTGTATTTCGCTACATTTGCCTATATTAGGGAACCTGTCTCAAGTACGATAATAAAGTTTAGTCAAAAGTAAGTTAAAACGCCCTATGTCTCATCAAAAATTGATGTTGAGCCACCTATAACTTTCACTTTCAACAGAACAAAAGTTATTTGCTTTGAAATTTTAAAAATACTCTATCATAATCTGATTTGAAATAGATTTAAATCTTTGATATGATACATTATGTTAAGTCTTCGCCAAAGAGTTTCCTTCCAGGTAGTTGACCGGTCCTTATCTGTTGTTGTGGACACACTCCAATTGTTCGGCGCTAAGCAGGAAGCACTTCTGTAACAGATCTCCCTTGACTGAAATTCTCCCCTTCTCTTCAGCCGTATACGCTTAGTATTGCACACACCCCAAATTTCAGAAAATATTTCAATGGAATTACATACTCATAGTGTATGGACGATGAAATGTTATTCACGTGGAGGAACATTTTAGCTTGATGCAGTACGTATTAAGAATAGTGAATGAATACCCATGTTTCTTTTTGCTTATTTCTATGCAACTCATGTTGTTTCAATGGTCTTGCAGGACGACTAGAAGTAACATATATATTTCAGAAGAAAACATCCGCACGTACCATTTGTATCAGACAGCGCTGTATAATTAGGAATCCTCCGTTTGAAAAGTTTGTTTTATGACTTTTTTGTCTGAAGACAGGAAACGTTAATTTTTCATCAATTGTGTGTTTTAAACTTATAACGTTTATCCTTTTTTTCTTTACAGTAGTTTGAAAGTGATATGTTTAATGTTTTAAGTGCTCTTCTTTGATTTTATTTTAATTAGCCATGGCTGATGTACTGCTTACACGTGGCTAAGAATATTAATAAAAATACTTTTAAAGTTAGACCTTTTGATAAATATGTACTGGCTATTATTTACTCAGTACCTCTCAGAAAGACGTTTGTCGGATCTTGAGAGCCCCCTCCCAGTCTTTATTTCTTTGCTGTTGACATCAATTTAAAAAATACATCAAAAATATATTATATTCTTAAAACCATCACACATTCGTAAGGTAATGAATGTAATCGTTTCTGAACAAATGAGATAAACTAGAGGTAAAATATTCCATTTGTCAGTGACTCTTTAATTCAATGTCGAAAGAAAACTCTTTGTTCTGATTGCATGCAAGTGTAATTACTAGTGAGTTGATTCACATTTTCATACGATACCCGATTTAAATAAGAGCCATAAAGGGAATAAAAATAAATACTGAAATTCTGTTTCTTATTTTACTTTCCAGGCGCACTACGGTTGGTCCGTCCAGTGATTGGTCCGAAGAATTTTCGAGTCAAACTGCAAATGGTAGTTTCGGATAAGAGATACTTGATCGGGAGGCATTGGGCTTTCGTTAATGTTGATGTATCTCGATATACCTTCTAAAGAGATTTCCAGGGTCGTAATTTTTAGAACAACTTTTAGTGGATTGTATAAATGTAGAAGGTGGTGTTTCACGAATATATTGTTCTCTCCTGGAAAATCACTCTACCTGCTCTTAACTTTTTATGGGAAAAGTGTACTTAGTAGAATCGTAAGGTCGTATTCATGGAAGACTGCCAGAGACGCATTAGTACTAGTCGAAAATACACATTGCGATATTTAGCAGTGAGCTGTTACTTATAAGAAGAATTTTGAACTTTATAGCAAAAAATATGTATAAAAGTGTTTTAAATGAAAAATTATACAAATATTCCTGACAACGTAAGTCAGTGAATAAACTTCGGAAGACAAAATTCCTAGCAATAATCGGAAATAATTTTTCACATGTGAACTTTACGAAAATTGCAACGAATTAATAATAATACATTATGAATTTTACGGATCGTGAACGTGTTTCCTCATCCTCGAGAGAGAAACGTTTAAAAGTAAGTTGTAAGTTGGTTAGTTTAATTTTTGCCACGAACAGTGGTTAGTTCATTTTTGCCAGTCGGAATAGTGACGTTTAAATAAAGAATTTTCTCGACCTTTCTACTGGAAAGGTACGTAGCGATCCGTCAGAAGTGTTTATCGTATTGAACATTTCATTACGTTTTCTAAATAATTTTTTTCTTAGTATGAGCAGTGAGAAAACGTCCTGTGTGTCAGACACCTACAATCATCGAAGGCAATCTCACGAGTGTGACCGTGACAAGGAAACGTACATAATTGGCCTTATTAAGCCAATAGCTTCGTATAGCTCAGGAATAGTTCAGAGTCTGAATATGCCTCTGCATGGTGTGACTAATGTACCTCATTCGAATGTTTGTAACATTGACTCATTAGGTTTTAAGAAAATAAAGTTTTATACGAACAAAATAAAATTATTTTTCCCAGTTGGGCGTCTACGTTTATAAAAACGTTCCACAAAAAATCGAATACAATGAAAATGTTCTTTGTACGCGTCGAATTAACTCCATGTGAGTGAAATATTTGTAGACGCGCTTATAATATTGAATGCTATTGTGCCAACCTTTCTGCTAATGTGGAAGAAAACGTAGAAGATGACGCTCTTGAGACAACAACGTTGCTGAGCGAAGTGTTTGCTGCGTCTGTTACAAGGACGCCTCGAAATAAACTGAGTGATCATTTATTTCTCTTCCTTCTGCCCGTTGAAGAACAGCGGTCCCAAGGCGATAATTTATTGGGAACGCGTTAGGTCTAAGGTGTGTCATTCTACCTCGACTCGAACATCTGTCCTCTTGTGCGGGAAAAAGGAACAGCAATTGTTATTCCGAACAATATTCCGTTCAGAATCAAAAACTCCTTGTGATGAAAGTCTTCTCCACGAGACCTGCATCCGGGTAAGTGACTTGGTTCAAGACCTCGAATTATTATGGGAAAACTATAAAATATATGTTACAGCGATGATAAAAAGGATTGCTTAGTAAACCTAGGGAAGTTGCTGCTTTTTGTTGAATCCATTCTCGCAATTAAGAGAGTGGGGTGGGTATCATTGAGCGCTGCCTCTGGACGAAACTCCTCTGCCTCCTCCCTCCCCCTGCACTTCCCAGATCCTCCACGCGCTGCATTTCGCGCTCATTCTTTTCTCGGCGCTAGAGAACGGAACATTTCAAGCGTAAGCAAAATCGCGTAGCGAAGAGGAGATAAGATCGTGTGTTCGTGTCAAAACGTTGATCGGAGCGAATCGGAGCGAATCGGAACGTTGCTGTTTGAGAATACATTGTGCATCGCACTAATCGCCGTGGCCATTTAACGTGCAGCGTTTGCGAAGAACGATCCAGATCACTCTTTTTGACACTATTTAACGTCTGACAGGTGAGTAGACTTACTGGCTTCTCAGGAGAATGATGACTAGTTTCATCGAATTGTTTAAGAGATATTACGACTCATCGATCCAAGAATTTGATAACCATTCTTTCTCGCGATTGGCATTAAGGATTTAATGTTTTTTGATACTTTACTGCCACTAGATGAACGGTTATGCAATTGGCTTTGCTCAAGAAGGTTCAAAATGATTAGCTCTAAACTCTCTCGACGATGAAGTGTTTTCATATTTTCTGGTTGGACGAAGACATGACACATGAAATGGAATTGATGGATCCCATCGTACTTATTGATATATTAGTAAGACGTTTGAGAGCTCTTCTTTTCGAAGAAAAAAAACAATGACAGTTAAGGATGAGTGATGGTCGATTAACATACTTGATATTACAGTACTATTCGTATCAAAATTAAAATCAGAATATTGAAATTAAATCATTGCTCTCAGGCAAAGCTGTAAAACAGATGTGGATATAAAAATACTGCGAATTTGAGAAACTTATAGAGCTTAACCATTTATATTCGTGAGTCCTTAATATAAGAACATAGATCGTAAAATCATATAACATTAACTGAGAGATATTTCAAGTTTTTCGAACAGTTTCTTCTTCCTCCTTATCTTCAATTTCTCTTTAGAGATGAAATATAATTCAATAATTTGAACTTACAAAATTGACTTCATAAAATAAAGGCGTTATTCGTTTCTTTACTGATAAACTTAGAAAATGCGATGTGTAATTTATGAATGGTTAATTTTTTGTTTTATTCGTGAATTTAATTATTAATGAATTCATTATTTGTTTTTTCCTGCAAAATAGATTTTTCTTCTCTCCATTGCGTGTATTATACTCTATTTGATGAATTACTTGTATAGCTTCAACTTATCAGAGATGTAATTATATTTTATAAAGTGCTCTTCATTATAGAGCTTTAGGATTAAAAAAGATTTGACTTTATCGATTCCGTTGCCATTCCACGAACAGAAAATTTAATTTCATTGTTTTCAATTGTGTTTCTTGCTCATCTTTGCCAGATACACGTGTGAAGCAGTAGATGAAAAAATAGAGAAAACCACTAAGTTGCGCACTGTGTCTTATTACCAGTGTAATATTAGATTTTAGATTCCGAAATATGATCCCGACTTCAAATTGTAAGTACCAAAAGAGGTAGTGCGAGAATGATAAACGACGTCAGCGCGAAATGTAATCTGACTCTTTGCTGAATCAACGTTGTCGTTTTCATGTCTCGTTATATTTGCTTACGCTGCCTAAACGGTTAGCGATAGGTGACAACTATGAATGGCGATATTGTTTGCCTCAAAGAGTTCTACAAAAAAGTCTGCGAAAGCATATGTATAGCTACAAAAATTAACCTGAATTATCGATAAAAATGTTATGAAAATTAGAAGCGTTAAAATACCTCAATTTAAGACTAATTTAAGAAATAAAAAATCAGTTATCATAAAATTTAATTGGTTATTTGTTATGTGTATTTATCAAAGATAAAAAAAGTCTGTAAATCGTAAAATTTCGACGAATAGTTTTGATTTTACAAGAATTTTAATGAAATGGTACTGCCGCGTCATGCCTCGGAAGCGAAAATCGGACCGGTTCGGTTTCCGCGAGATTGTGAAGTGTATATAGTCAAGTTTTGTATGATTATGAATTTGAAAAATTAGGATATTGTACATGGTTTTAAGTACCAGTAAAAGTATTTTGATCTTACAATATTGATAGATTTTATTTTTTCCTGAGTAAAAGAAAATTAGTCTAAGAAAAATCAGGGCGACGCCGGGTAGTAGTGTAATAATATCGTCTTAAATAGTGTAATGGTTTGAATTTCTTAGATATCATGTGTAACTTTTTTCAACAATAAATTTGTTCAAAATTTTCCTCTTGTAAGAACCAGTTTACCTCAATGTAAGATTGCGTTTCTCAGCAGGTGTAATTGAAGGCTTTACTCTGTTAGATGGATGAACTGTAAGATCTGGGATGAGTTGTAAAATGGAGGCGAGATTCTAAAATATGCTTTAAATCGTTCTTCTTCCTCCGTCAAATGTCTGGTAATCAACAATTTGAAAGCTCCTTCGTTTGCTTATTCTTTATGCATACCTTTTCCTCTCTCCTTATTTCCATCCACTCACGAAACACGATTTCTTCTTCATCCTCAATATCTTGATCAAGTAATGTTAACATTGCCAGTGCTTGCCTCTTCTTTTGCTGATAACGATCCATGACGTCAACAATATGGTATTCAGACAGCGATACTACTGAGAGCGCTCGATATTCTTACCAGCTTTACACACGCACGAGACTTGAAGATGGTTGGAGCGCTCAAATAAGACTGTAAATTGATAGAGTAGATACCCATTTACCATGCCTGCTCAATAGAAAAAATTCTTTTTCCCAACCCTTCATAGATTCAAAGTTTCACAAACATGTTTTTCCGGACCTTCGCCCCATGACATAACATTCAATAACTTAGTGGACATAACATTTGTTTACGTACGTAAAAATGATTATTTGTTTTAATTGTCCAAATTTACGACGTAAAATACTTTTGGTCAGGTTTCGCCTGGAAGTACGACGGCGGCGATAGCGGTGGCTCGTCACGCGTCTATATAGGTGCCACAGCTTAATCCGGCGAATAGTTTCCCCACTGGCGGAAAAAAGGATTTTCACGGAAACAACAAATTTAAGGATAACATACAAAAATACTTTATTTTCAGAGTAAAGACATAAAAATCAGAATTGTTATCATAAAATTAGATTCTTGATTTAGTCATAGTTATTCACGCGAAAAGGAATAATGGGAAACAAACTTAAAGAAAAGGAGAGCTCGGATACGTCTTTGACGATGATTCTTAATTACGATTTTTGATTGGAAATGGCTTTCTTCGTACTTTCTACTCAACTATAGGGCTTCTTTCGGAAGGGCGTTTCTTTTACTCATGTAATAAAAAATTAACATGAAATATTGACATGGATTTTTTGTAATTTAATTGTTGACATTAGTGTAATAAGGAACTCATTCAGATAAGAAGAGAAAAATATGGAGTTTAGATAAGTAAGTTGCATACATGCCAGTATCTACAAGTACTTGAAAATGTTTATCTATAATCAATAATCTATTACCGATTTGAAACGATGAAAGAAAACAGAAAAAAATACAACGAAGATTTAACAACGAAAGGAATTAAATAACCAGTATTATGAAAGTTTTAATGTATTAATAATTATCATATATCTGTGATCTGTTACTAATTGCTGTCTACTTTAAATGACCGTTCATTTTGGTACGGGATGTCTTTTTTATTAATAACGTTTATTGCATAAGTAAGACATTTAAAATATTTTTCATGTGAAAAGTGTCAGACAATCGTTTTTGACTCAGACAACTTCATTCTGAGCATAAAATAATACGGAAATTACAAAATCAAAGTCATACAGCCGCGATGAATGAGAAATCGCTTTTCCTTTTATAGTTGTGTTATTCTTCATATTTGAGTTGCTGTAACTTTTTTACTAGCTCAATATACAACAATGTGTTCTAGTTTTCATCAACTCATATAAAAGACTGTGAGACGTCATTTCCGGAATTTTATCGTCAGTCCCATCGGAGATATTTAAGTCTAAAGTTGACAACATTTAAAAAGGTTCATTTTTCAAAAATTTATAAAAATTAGAGGACAAAAGTAAACAATGTTGATATTTATTTGGGTAATGCTACTAATATATATAACTCATTTTTTCACAATAAATTCGTACAAAGTGAAATTTGTTCAATTTTGATATCCAAGTTTAGATGAACTTTTCTCTTAGAAGTAAAATATATAAACAAAATAAATAGTCTATGAGATATGAACGGTGAGGTAAATGCCGACAAACGCGGAAATACGCAAGCGCGGGAGGACAAAAATGGCCACCACACGTAAACGGTTTGAGATGTATTTTTTAAATCAGTTTTGATCTCCCGAATGATAAGGAAAGGAACTGGGAAAATATAACTTTTTTATGGTCGAGCGATCACCTCTGTGTCGATTTGTATGGATCGACCCATACGTTAAGTCGGAAGATGAATTCCAGTTAATATCACAAATATTATTTCACGTAAAGGACATGTAGAGAAAATAGAGATAAACATCACAACGAACTCGCAAGGACGAGTAGTATATTTACCTATCGCGGAACATTGCCCAACGCCACCCAATGTGTTGGAATGTAATCATAAATATTACCACTATTTGAGGAGATGGAGATCCAACGTATTAAGTTTTTGAAGTCTTATCTGAAGTCCATACAAAATAGTTCATAAAGAAACCAGGGGGTGGCAAACGGGGATAAATTACCCCAAGTAAGGTAAAAATGAAATTCTTGGGGGTAATTAGTAATAAATCAAATGAGGATACAGAAAGCGGTTGTGCTCCAGCAAAAACTATATGCGTTGTTTTGTTGTAGTCTCCCACTACTTATGTTCAAATTTTTGGTGAATAATATTACGCAGTATTTTGTTGATAGTAGGAACGAACATCCCAACAAGGTGTTAAAACATGTGACAATTGCAAGAAGATTGTTTACTACAATGTTTAAAATTATGTTGAACTGAATGTTAGAGTAAATTTTGTGTTATGATAATAAACATTATAATGAAGGATAGAGGATCAAGAAAAGACATTAAACAAGTAAAGTTAATCCCAGGTATTGACTATGTTAGGTAGTGGTTTAGAGTTGTAGTACAAATAGATAGATAAATAAATATTTTGTAGAGTATTAAAAACGAGGGGTTCTACTTAATTCCCATGCACAGAAGAATCCCCGAACTTCTCAAAAAGCTAATGTTTCCGTTCTTCATACCTATGTTAAAAGGTTTTCAAACCATGACAATTTCAATTGAGCACATTAAATTTTAGAAATTTTTTTTAATGCTTTAAATTTTAGAAAAAAATCAATTGAATGCTTCATTTTATTTTGATGACTCATAATTGTATTTTCTCGAAAAATATAAACAAATATTTGGTTATAATCCACTTTGAACGTATCCCCGGACTGCGAAGCCTATTGTTGTTCCCTCAAAGAAACTACCTTAATGCAAGCCTGATCCCTTTGTGTATGAATCTGCCAGGAAAGAACTCAAATTCATCAAAACTAGTACAGAGAAACGTGATGGGGTTTCCCATTCCACATTTCCGTATACGTGCATTATACACATTATTGGTTTTGAAATATTCAGAAAAATATTGTTTACAGAGCGACTTAATGTCAAAGAAATTATTTTCGGCTATGGTCACATTTTTGGGACAAGACATGTCATAAATGCATTTACTTTAAAATTGGAAATTTTATAGTGTATTAATGAGTGAATTTTGTTTTCGCCCTAAAATGATATGTTTTGTGATCCTTGTCTTTCGATTTAGAGCACATCACTGTTTTTGCATGTATGCTTGGTAGCAAAGTCGGTCTTTTGCGAAGGGTAAAGTGAACAAGTTGGGTCACGAAAAATGTTGAAACTTTAAAGTGTGTCTCGTTGCATTCAGTTCTTAGTAGCTCTTGCAGATGATGGCTGCAAAAATTAGCGAAACGTCGAGATTTTACGAAATGACACGGTTTGATACCCCGAAAGAAATGTGGAAACAGTCACCAATACTACTCAGTGAAGAAGGTTTTTGTATCTTGACTAGTTCGCCAACGGGATGAGCGTCGTAGGCCATTCTTTAAAGATTTGGTTTGATACGTCGGGGTTTATATCCCAGTAAAATATACCTTATCAATATTGTAGTACTAATTAAGTGGTAGCGTCATTCCTTACGTACTGCTGAGTGCGAGGTTGCGGCTACAATGTCCCTCTCGACCGATCTAGGTAAGATTTTCATTTGGAGTTCCCCTCACCATTCTTCCGACTCATGACGCGGCACTTGGCGTTCTCCAACATCTCAACGTTCTTCCTTCACGACACCCTCCCCTCTCAAATGTGGGAAGATGAAACACCATGTCCCACGCTGTAGATTTGTAGCTTTTCATATTAATGTCCCAGTTCATAAAGCTATGACTACTGAACTTCTAAAAGGGAACCCTCTTTTTTCTATCCACGTCCTACTAGTATCAATAACTCGAACTATTGCTAACTACTCCTAATAACCCCTCCACGTGGGCCAAGTTGTTGGTAAACCCAGCAAACCTGCCCACCTACTAAAATAACCTACCACTAAACTCCTACTTCCTACAAGTATCTTATACTTTATCACGCCATTGTTATAGTACTCTAGATCCTGATTAAATTCCTTTTTCATGCATGTTGCTTTTGCTCCTTTTTTGGTTTTAATAGTTTATTTCTAATTGTACGCAACCTTGGCACGGTGGTATACATTATCTCTGTAGCCCCATCTTGGCCCGGGTTTTACTCCGGTTTTCCTCCGGGTAGTGGCGAATTTTCCTTGGACGGAAATGTCATTAATACTTTTGTTTTATTAATATCAAATTTTTACTGCCCAAATATCTACAATTCATTTTGAATAATAAATGGATAACGGTACGCATTTATTAAATAATTTCTACTTGGTAATTGTGGAGTATTGGCAACATTATCAAAGAATGATAAATTAAACGTCGATTGTTTGTTGCTTATAGTTTTCATGTTCAAAGGGTACAAGAACACATAAATGCATGGAAAAATAACACTACAGTCTCTCGCTTAACGAGTCTGCAACGGAAAGAAAGATTTTGTAGCTTCCTATTTAAGCTTTTCTACATGGAGCGGGAAGGTGGAGGGTTTGAACGAGAGAGGTATAGAAAGTGTAATGAGCCGCTTAGCCGGCACTCCGGTAACTTGGCTCACCAGTCAGGTCGAAGGATTGGGGATTTGTGTTGGAGAGGGATACCAAAGAACGTCAGTTGGTGAACTTTTAAGCGCGTTGGTGACGTGCTGTGTTCATGCGATCGCGATATTCTTCGAAAAAACGGTGCGCTGATCGGATTTTGAAATGCGTCATTTATGTGTCTTTTCGCAGGTTTTTGAATAAATTCCGAGATAGGGGTAATTTTATATTTCATTTTAATATTATTGAAGAAAGTGCCTCGCTCGGGTTTATACGCGACCCGAATGAAGAAGTAATGTCCCGCGCGGGTTAAAGCATTGACGGGATTACGAAGGGAAGCAGGCCAGGTTTTGAAAGCATAACGCCTGCACTCCGAACGCACGCTTTGTAGACTCGCTCTTTGACCGCTCCGGAGATCTTCCTGGATCGGAAGAAGGGGTAAAGGCTGCGGATGCGTCGGTGCATATTCTGGACCGAAAAGTGGCAATGTTTTTTAAAAATTATTTTTCGATTGAAAGTGACGCCGAGATATTTAACTGTACCTTGCCACGGGATATCGTTGTTGAGAATGTTAAGTGGTTTTGTCGTTATTGTGGTGCTTATTGAAAATGAGAAGATAAGCGCCTGACATTTGGCGGGATTTGAAGTGTCTGTTATTGCGTGACCATTCGACGAATTTGTCGACGGCCTGCTGCAAATGCTTAACGACTCGGGGGTGGGAAGCAAATTCCGTGTAACAATACGCGACGTAGTCTGCGAATATAAATTCACTGATCATTGGCACGTTTGGTATCTCTAGTAAAGACGGAGAAGAGCATGGGTGCGAGAAACACGCTCTGAGGCACCCCTCCGTTGACGAGCGGAGGATCGAGGTGAAGCGCTGGTGCGTCCGGACAAGTACGATAAAATGTACAAATATTCCGGAACGATCGATTTTAATTTTGAGAGAAAGAAAGCGTAGTTAACTTTATCGAAAGCGAATGAAAAATCGAAATATATCGTGGGGAGGGAAAAATGTTGTTTCGTGGCCGTCGCCACCTCCATTGCTAAACGAAGTGTTTGCGAGGCTGACGAGCGGCCTTTCCTAAAACCGAATTGCTCTGGACGAATCGCATTTGCGTCGTTGAGAATTCGGCTCAAGCGTGACAACACCATTCGCTCCGGGGTTTTCCCTAAAATGGGGAGTAAACTTATAGGGCTGTAATTATTTGGGTCGCGGCCGTTTTTATAGGCTTTCAGATGCATCATTACTGTTGTATTTTCCACACGGGGGGAAAGTAGCCTAATATTAAACACGCTTTGAAAAGGGCGGTTAAGAATTTAATGACAGTGCAGAGGAGGTTGTGAAGCATCTCCCCGGTCACTCGGTCGTACACGGCGACTTTCGCTTTTTAATGGATTTGACAGCGGCGCGGGTTTCGGATTCCGTAATGGCAAAATCTTCCGGAATTTTTAGTGGGGCTGTTGAAGTAAGCCTGATGGGTGGGGCGTGGAGGGGAGAGGCGTCTACGCGAAGCGCTTCTCCAGCGCGTCGGTGAATGTCTCAGCCTTGACGGCCGGGTCGTGCGTCACCCGGGGCGGAGCGGTATCCGGTATAGAGAGGGTCGTGACCGGGGGCATTGGGTTTCTCACACGTTTTTGGAGTTTCCAAATATCTTCTGATCCCAAGATACCGGACTTTTCAAGATGATCCTCCCAACTTTTAGTACGGTTGATTTTTAATTTGTCCGAAAGGGTACGAGCGGCGTTATTGAAATCAAAGCGGTCGAGAGGGTCGCGAGTGCGGCGGTATATACGGAGGAGACGACGTCTTTCGCGAATAAGGAGAAGAATTTCTTCGGGAAGTTTATCGAACGCCGGGATGGGGGGGAAGAGTTTAAGTGGAGGAGTTTTTATAGGCGGTAGTGGTGTGGTTGGTTTTGTGGTTGATTGCAGCGTCGACGTCGCCCTTTTTACTCCAAGGGTAGCGACAGGTCGATTTTACGGGAGAGGTGGGAGTCAAATTGTTTCCAATTTGTATTGGGGATGGGTCGAATGGTATGTGAAAAGAGGGTTGCACCCACGTAGAGTGCGAAGCGGATGGGGAGGTGGTCAGATTTCAGTTCGAAAAGTGGCCGGTGAGGGGGTGAGAGGAGGGGTGGCCAAGGCGAACGAAACCTATTTAAAAGGGTCCACACACCCTTTCGAATGGGAGTGTAGCCTTTAAAATGGGTCCGCACCCTTTAAAATGGGACCATGCACCCTTTCACATGGGTGCGCTTGGGTCCACCCACCCTTTCAAATGGGTGCGCACCCTTTAAGTTGGAACATTAATTATAAGAGTATTTTTTGTATTCCCTGTTATGGTAAAATATATATTATTTTTGATTATGCTATAATACAAACAACAATATAAAGAACGCATAATTTAATAAAGATTTGTTTAGACAGTTACTGGAATAAACAATGCTTCTAAAATCTTTCTTTAGGTTATTAATTATCCTAATTCTTCTTCGTATTTGCGTTAATTGGAACTCCCTTCTGCAAATCGGGATTTCGTAAAGAAATTTGAAAAACAGCTTCAAAATTTAAACATTTTTTTTCATACTTCTAACATGAATGCGTTTCTCAGAATAGTAGTTTGTCTTCTTATAATATTATTTTTAAAGTCTATGAACATACTCTTAACTGTGCATATCACCGTGGCGCAAGTGGTAGCGACGCGTCTACACTCTATGACTGAGAGCTCGTAGGTTGAAATCCATCTTGGGTCCATCATTTTTATTTACTTTGGTGAATAAAATAATATGCCATTTTATACGTTGGAACTGTTTTTAACACGTTAATGAAAGAAAATCAATATGTTTGATATATACTTTACTGTTATCCGAGAAATTTTCTCGATTATCCACGGAAGTTCCCGGAGCATCTCCCTCTCGTCCTCCAGGTTCTCCAAGAAAATAGCTCCAACAGCCGGACGACGGCTGCGAGGAGCACGGGAGAAAGGTGGCGGCCGGGTGGAGGGGCGACGCCGGAAGAGGAGGCGTTCGCTGCAGCAAGGGCTTGGGTAGGCGGAGGACCGGAGGTGGGGGCAGAGGGGCCCACATCGAGAGTCGTTTCCTCCACTATCGTCTCCATCGGTTCGACGGAGGCAAAACGATTGACCGTGGCCAACGGCGCAGGGGTGGAGGGACGGATGAACGGCGTGGCCGAAAGAAGCGCTTGGGAGCGACGGAACCGTGGTCCCCGGTGCCCACAACGGAGACGTCACCAACCGCGTGCTCTCCAGCCTTAGTGGCAGATGTAGAGGGCAGCGGTTCTGCCAGAGTGTCGCTGGCACGTAGTATCTTTCTTTTTCTCGAAGGCGCGAGAAACACGGGCGAGTTGTATAAGTTCTTTAGACGCGAGTCGAGAGAAGGGACCGGACTTAGGGGAGGATCGCTTGATTTTACCGAAATGTTTTAACTTAACAGTCGCGTTGAGGAGGAGAAGAGCGTGACGAGCTTCGCTCTCAGTAAGGGGGCGGTTTTTGGGCCTAAGACTGAGAAATGATCTATCTGAAACAGTAGGGGTTACATTAGATGGGGGAGGTGATGAAGGAACTAAAGGGTTGTCATCTACGTGAAACGCAGACGCCTGGTGGACGGAGTCGTCACCACAATCGGTAATCTAAATCGACGCTAGATCCGTTGGCGATACTTAGAATATCAAGAACCAACAGATGGAGGTGCCCGAGGCAGCACCCGGCGGGCGGGAGCGAAGCACGCAGCAGCAGCGGCGAAGATTTCGGAGCGCTTCTCAGTCCAAGCTAGCGGCTGTCAAAAATGCTCTTAAGAGCGGGGAGTCACGATGTGAGCTCCTTCGCGCGAGAGACACCGCGGGACGAGAAGTGTCTCTCACTTCGCCAACCACCTAATAGAAGACAAACAAACATTCAACATTGAGAAGGAACTTCATATATTAGAAGTAGAAAATAAATTTTGGCTCTGGATCAAATTAGAAATTTTTCATACCCATAGTATCCCAAAAAAACATCTCCCTATTAAATGAACAAATCCCTGAAGTTCATTCCCCTCTTATAATCTAGCCTTCAAATTCCTTCCTTCTCACCCCGCAACTCTCTAGTGCACTGCACCCTATTCCAAACAGTTAAAATCCTGAGTCCGTTTCAGAAATTCTTTCCGTCTTCTGCCGCCTGTTCCTGGAAAAACCCCCGACACCCCTGTTTTCCCTCAACTCTTCTCCAACCCTCTTTCACTTACCATATAATGACTTCCGTTGGCGTCCTCTGTGCACTTGCCAAAAAAATTTCCGAATACTGTTATGTTATTTTGTCGGCTTGCTCACTCGGTATTTGTTTTCTTCCATTCATTCTTCATTTTTCATTATTTCATTTCATAATTTTAATAATTTTTACGCTTCTTTCGATACTGTTTTTACATCTCAAGTATTGTATACTTTTATGTTTCTATTATTGTTATTTTCATGCACATATAAATATATTTCAGTGTACGTTACTGATGGTGGCTACTTTGCAGCCGAAAAAGCTTTGTACCTTTAAAACTATGAGCAACAAACATATGACGTTTAATTTATCATTCTAAATTACTTTTATAAATATTAAATACGCCACTGCACAAGGGCCCTTGATCGTTATTGATGGGACGTTCCCTTGCTTGTTTCCGGAGAGTAACTTAGT